>OW240917.1:238419692-238442192 GCA_933207985.1 Pelobates cultripes | reverse complement strand
TGCTTTGAACAGCATTATAACTGTTGGAGCATTATATGAGATGTAATCCACAACATCTGGAGTGTTGATGGTTGCCAACCCCCGTTCTAGAACATGGAGAGGAGTGAATGGAACAGATTCTAAAAGATGGAATAGTGTGTATGGGGTATGTTCTAGAAATGGTGGATATGCAATGGCTTCTAAAAAATCGAATAGTTTGTATAGATAGATAGACAGATAGAGATATATAGACTCCGATTATAGATAGATACATACATAGATAGATACATAGATAGATAGATAGGGACATATAGACATAGATAGATAGATAGATAGATAGATAGATAGATAGATGGATAGATGGATAGATAGATAGATAGATAGATAGATCGATCTATCTTTTAAAAACATGGAGTGGTGTGTGTAGATCATGTTCTAAGACTTGTAGTGTGGGCAATAGAACATGGAATAATTTTGTATGGAGCAGGCTATGGTCATATATGTTTATAGCTGTTTCGAGAACACTAAGTCGAGTTTATATAGCAAGTTCCAGAACACGTTGTTTAAGGATCCGTTTCTGAGATAGGAGTGTGAAGGTTTCAAGTTGTTTTCACACTTCAATTTCCATCATGCTCTGGAAGCCTACGATTGACAGATGATTATGGAAGTTGTAATCAATCAACATCTGGGGGTGGAGGCAGCAATCCAGCAGGCCTGTTCCAGAACACATAATATGGAGCAGAATCTAGAACGTGAAGTAGAGTGTATGGTGCCACGTCTAGAACACGAGGTAGTGTGCATACTGTAGTTTCTAGAACATGGAGTCATTTCTAGAATACGTAATGGCACATTTTAATAAGTATGCATGTCATGATTCTATGCTTACGTGCTTTTTATTTATCATTTATAGGAACACTCTAAACACCATAGCCACTACAGACGATTGTAGGGGTTTGGTACCAACACATGGCCACCTTGCTCTACATATTCCTCATGTGGAATGATCAATATCAATTCTGTCCATTACTGGATAGTTTTCATTGGATTTAGGTGACCAGGAATATCATCCAAATCTAAACAAAACCGACATTGTGGTTAATGTGATATGATAACAATATGCCGAGCAAGGGGCTCGGCCATAGGCATTAGGGAACCTTGAAAACAGTTTGACACAGAACCAGGAGATAGTGCCAGGAGCATGATGTCACCATAACCACCACAACCAACATAACCACCACATAACCACCACAACAGACTATAGTAGTTATTGTGCTTAGACTGTTCCTCTTAACTAGGATTTTATCTTCTCTTAATCAAGATATGTCACGAGGATATAAATCGATGGTTCCCTTTTTTTACTCATTTATGTACATGTCCTTCTATCCAGATCTAAGTCTTTTTCCAAATTCTTCCTTTGACAAGGCGATAATTTGAGAGCCAAGGAGAATGAAATATCTTATTTTGTTTCCTGTCTCACATACAACCGAGGCCACCATCCTACATTCAGGGTTAAGGGAAAGGCATTCTAATGTTAATGTAACCGTGTGATATGTACAATGGCACACAAACATACATGCATGGCACCTCCATTGCATGTATGAGATACATCATCTCCAGAAAGTGGTTGACAAGGGTGTCCAGCAGTGATCCCCAGGGATACATTTCATGCATTGTATAAAACTATAGGTGACTGACATTGGAAAGCTTACTGGTACCACCACCATGGTAGGTGGTCTCAGTGATGGAAACCACATTTTCCAGTTCCTCACTCTCCGGGATACAGAAGAACAGGATGGGTGCATAAATTAGAATGTATTGCAATGTGTGACTGCAGGGAGAAACTGTCTCAAAGCACTATAGATTACTTTACAAAAAAAACGATAAACTGTGGTGCTTTAAATGTGATAAGAAATGTGTCAAACTAATATAATACGTGCTTTTCCCCAATCACCCAAAAATGTCAAAAGAGATAAAATATACGTACTAGCAAGGAAATAAACCCTATGGATAAGATGGTTGTAAATATAAATAACAATGTATATACTTAATAATGCGTTCCAAAGGAGACCTAAAAACAGAAAATACAAAGCAACATAGTGTGAACCATAAAAAACATATATATATATATATAAAGGAATGGGGTTGGAGTTTCACTCACATGGCCCAGATCTGTCCCAGGCTCTGTATTATAGGCTCTAAGGTGCCACAGATGGCTAAACGATCCAATAGCCCCAAAGATCCCACCAACTGTATGATGGATTTTCAGTATTTAAAAATTTAATTTATTGAATAGAATAAAAACTAAAACCAGCAACAGTATACTAAAACATGGGTACTAAAATAAAGTGGTAGTGGGAGTTCAAAGTCCACAATGTGTATCACTCACCACCTACTAGTAACCCAGATAAGATAGATATAAAGTGCCTGTAGTAATGTACAATCAGCAGACGCATTTCGGAGTACTGGAAAAAGGTTACATGCTGAAACGCGTCTGCTGAATTGCACTTTACTACAGGGGCTTTAGCCCAGAGCTCCCAGGATGCCATCTTGAGAACCCTTGGGTAATAAAAATGACGAAGCTATCAAATGAATAGTCTACTACGAGAACATATCTTTTTTTTAAATTTAGTTACAAATTTCTGTATCAAAAAGTTTGAAACGGAAAAAAAGAGATGTTCTGTGCAAGTTTGAGATTCTTATCAATGTATCTGTTTTGAGAAAGAAGAAAGCGGTTTATTTCAAGATTTGTTCCACAGATCATCCAATAGGAGAGCAGTAAATTATCTCTTTGTGTTAGAAAACTTCCTCTAGCACGAGAGAACTTAAAGGCACAGTCTAATGGAAAATAAAATATTGCGGTTTTAGTCACGTGTGTTCTTTAAAACATGTAAATGTAGGGTCTTCCTTTAAAAAAAGAAGAAGCTTTTACATCGATATAACTTACCTATAATGCCTGTGAATTCATCGAACTTAATGGTTCAGAGAGAATCATTACATTTGGCTTATTTGTGCCTATTGCCACGATCCACCAATACAGTGTTTCACTGAATGCACATCCAGGGTCAACGTCAGCACACTTTGCATGCTGACACACCAGGCGTCAGATAGATTCAGTTATTAAACCTTTTTTATTATGAAGCTAGTGACTGACTTGAATGACAAACACTAGACATTGCAAAATGTAAACAGTGCAGCATCTAGGCCCCCCAAACCATTTTATTAAGATAAAATTATTTTGGTGCTTAAAATGCTCACGTTAAAAAATAATGTGCATTATATTTGTTTTCTTTAGTATTTAGAAAAGGGGGAATAACTTAATTTGGGTTTGTGTAGGGAGGGCCATTTTGATGACTCTCTGTGTAGTATTGATGTGTGTATGGGAATGTGTGGTTTATCAGAGGCCCAGCCGCCTGCACGTGGCCCCATGCAGCTGATAGACATTTCATTCACTGCTGCTTTTGAGATTTATGTTTTGCTGTCACGTGCAAAATGGAACAGAGTTAATGTGCAACATGAAGGGGTTGTCTGTACACATAACATGAATCAGGATGTGTAAATAATATGGAGCAGGCTGTATGTAAAACATGGAACAACTGTAACTTGATGGAGGATACATTCCATGCAGTAGGGTGTATATGGAACATGGAGCAGGGTATATGTGTATGTAACATCAAGGAAGATACATGTGTATCAAAAAGCAAAGTGTATATAGCATGGTGTATGTGCAGTTTGGATAGCAAGTATGTGTAACAGAGCATAGTGTATGAGTAACATGGAACAGGGTGCCTGTGTAACATGGATAATAGTGTATGAGTAATATGGAGCATAGTGTCTGTGTAACATGGATAATAGTGTATGTGTAACATGGAGCATAGTGTCTGTGTAACATGGAGAATAGTGTATGTGTAACAAGGAACAGAGTGTATGTGTAACATGGAGCATAGTGTCTGTGTAACATGGAACACAGTGTCTGTAATATGGAGCATAGTGTCTGTGTAACATGGATAATGGTGTATGAGTAATATGGAGCATAGTGTCTGTGTAACATGGATAATAGTGTATGAGTAACTTGGAGCATAGTGTCTGTAACAAGGAGCAGAGTGTATGTGTAACATGGAGCATAGTGTCTGTGTAACATGGAACATAGTGTCTATAATATGGAGCATAGTGTTTGTGTAACATGGAGCATAGTGTCTGTAATATGGAGCATAGTGTCTGTGTAACATGGAGCATAGTGTCTGTAATATGGAGCATGGTGTCTGTGTAACACGGAGCATAGTGTTTGTGTAACATGGAGCACAGTGTCTGTGTAACATGGAGCATAGCGTATGTGTAACTCAGAGCATAATGTATGTGTAACATGGAGCACAGTGTATATGTAACATGGAGCATAGTGTCTGTAACATGGAGCAGAGTGTATGTGTAACATGGAGCATAGCGTATGTGTAACTCAGAGCATAATGTATGTGTAACATGGAGCACAGTGTATATGTAACACGGAGCATAGTGTCTGTAACATGGAGCAGAGTGTATGTGTAACATGGAGCATAGTGTCTGTATAACATGGAGAATAATGTATGTGTAACATGGAGCATAGTGTCTGTAACATGGAGCAGAGTGTATGAGTAACATGGAGCATAGTGTCTGTGTAACATGGAGAATAGTGTATGTGTAACATGGAGCATAGTGTCTGTGTAACATGGAGCATAGTGTTGTGTAACATGGAGCATAGTGTCTGTGTAACATGGAGCATAGTGTATGTGTAACACGGAGCATACCGTCTGTGTAACAGGGAGCATAGTGTATGTGTAACACGGGGTAGAGTGTCTGTGTAACACAGAGCATAATGTCTGTGTAACATGGAGCATAGTGTTTGTGTAACATGGAGCATAGTGTCTGTGTAACATGGAGCAGAGTGTATGTGTAACATGGAGCATAGTGTATGTGTAACACGGAGCATACTGTCTGTGTAACAGGGAGCATAGTGTATGTGTAACACGGGGTAGAGTGTCTGTGTAACACAGAGCATAGTGTTTGTGTAACATGGAGCATAGTGTATGTGTAACATGGAGCATAGTGTCTGTATAACATGGAGAATAATGTATGTGTAACATGGAGCATAGTGTCTGTAACATGGAGCAGAGTGTATGAGTAACATGGAGCATAGTGTCTGTGTAACATGGAGAATAGTGTATGTGTAACATGGAGCATAGTGTCTGTGTAACATGGAGCATAGTGTTGTGTAACATGGAGCATAGTGTCTGTGTAACAGGGAGCATAGTGTATGTGTAACATGGAGCAAAGTCTCTGTGTAACATGGAGCATAGTGTATGTGTGACATGGAGCATAGTGTTTGTATAAAACAGGGTAGAGTGTCTGTGTAACATGGAGCATAGTGTATGTGTAACATGGAGCATAGTGTATGTGTAGCATGGAGCATCATGTGTGTGTAACATGGAGCGCGGTGTATATGTAAAATGGAGCATAGTGTCTGTGTAACATGGAGCAAAGTCTCCGTGCAACACGGAGCATACTGTATGTTTGACATGGAGCATAGTGTTTGTGTAACACGGGGTAGAGTGTCTGTGTAACCTGGAGAATAGTGTCTGTGTAACATGGAGCACAGTGTATGTGTAAAATGGAGTAAAGTGTATGTGTAACATGGAGCATAGTGTATGTGCAACATGGAGCATAGTGTCTGTGTAACATCAAGCATTGTGTATGTGTAAAAATGGAGCATAGTGTATGTGTAACATGAAACATAGTGTATATGTAGCATGGAGCATAATGTGTGTGTAACATGGAGCGCGGTGAGTATGTGTATATTGGAGCATAGTGTCTGTGTAACATGGAGAATAGTGTAAGTGTAACTTGGAGCATAGTGTTTGTGTAACATCGAGCATAGTGTCTGTGTAAGACGGAGCATAGTGTATGTGTAACATGGAGAATAGAGTAAGTGTAACATGGAGCATAGTGTCTGTGTAATATGGACCATAGTGTCTGTGTAACATAGAGAACAGTGTCTGTGTAACATGGAGCGTGGTGTACATGTAACACGGAGCGTGGTGTCTGTGTAACACAGAGCATATTGTGTGTGTAACATGGAGCATAGTGTATGTGTAACATGGAGCATAGTGTATGTGTAACATGGAGAACAGTGTATGTGTAGCATGGAGCGTAATGTGTGTGTAACATGTGTGTGTAACGTGTCTGTGTAAAACAGAGCATAGTGTCTGTGAAACATGGAGCTTAATGTATGTGTAACATGGAGCATAGTGTATGTGTAACACAGACCATAGTGTATGTGTAACATGGAGCATAGTGTCTGTGTAACATGGAGAATAGTGTATGTGTAACACGGAGCACGGTTTTTGTGTGGCATGAAGTACAGTGCATGTGTAACATGGAGCATAGTGTCTGTGTGGAATGGAGCAAAGTGTCTGTGTAACATGGAGAATAGTGTATGTGGAACATGGAGCATGGTGTATTTGTAACATCGAGAATAGTGTTTGTGTAACACGGAGCATAGTGTATGTTAAACATGGAGCGTAGTGTCTTTGTAACATGGAGCGCGGTGTACATGTAACATGGAGCGCGGTTTACATGTAACATGGAGCATAGTGTGTAGTGTATAATACAGAGTATAGTGTATGTGTAACATAGAGCATAGTATATGTGTAACATGGAGTAGAATGTATGTGTAACGTGGAGCATAATTCATGTGCAGAGCGCTACGGAATTTGCTAGCGCTATATCAATAATAAAATAATAATGTGTAACATTCAGTGTAATTTATGTGTAACATTATACAAATACATACTGCTACAGCACACACAGAGAGACATGTCATATACTACACACACAATGCCAAATATTTTGTTCTGTTGAGGGGCCCAGGTGTAACTATTAAATGTGTTCCAGTTTGGGTATATATCTTTAGCTGTCCGATGTGACCACATAGAGTTAAACAGCTCCATGTGGGCCCCAGCACTCACCCAGCCCCTTAACAGACTATGGGATTTAATGCCCTGCTGGCGGCCTGTATAACAGAACAGTGTGTGTAATATCACATTCTGTGTGCATGCGTAACATATGGCAGCGTGTATGTAATGTTTTGCCTATGTGCTTGTGCTCTCAACGCTTTAGAATCAAAAGATAAACTTTCACAGGAGATCCAGTACTCTACAAAAGTCACACAAACACTGCAAGCCAACATATCTGTTTAGAATCACAAGTTTCAAATATATTTTAATGTTTCGTAACCAATTATACCATTAATTATTCAGCATATTCGATAGAACTTAGAGCAGACACATTAGCCTTCATAAGAGATTGCGCAAGCGTCTTGTATAGATGTTATATAAGAATTCTTCACGCATATACAATAACTCACATTGAAATGTCTTTCACATTTGCAAAGACTTCCAGCCTAATGCCAGTATAATGTGCATGAATCATAAGTCAGTATAATTTGCACATTCACATCACTGTTACGCCTCTTCGTTAAAATCAATTTGAAGATATTTACTTAATGGGTTACTCCAACGTAAAAAAAAGTGTTTTCCATTTTCACTGAAACACTGAACTTTTCAGAAACACTATCTTTTATCAGAGTAACCCTTCCTATATTTCCCCCCCTCCCCCCCAAAAAAAGAAAATAGGTCAATTTACATCTGTTCCAGTACTTCCTACAGCCCTATCCTCCTCTGCTAATGTCCCTCCCCCTCACTTATTATTATGTTGTTATTATTATTATTATTATGTTAATATTTATATAGCGCCAACAAATTCGCTTTATAATGGGTGGATGAACAAACATGTAGTTGTAAACACACAAGTGGATGTGGATAAAAAGGCGCTTAAAATATTATTTAGAGTGAATTATAAAATACAGCTGCTATGTGCACTTTTTAGTGAATACTCCACGAGACACTATAATTATAAAACATACAAATAACACAATATAAAGTAGTGAACAAAGTGCAAAAGACCTCAAACACAGCTTGATGTAAGTGCAACGCTAAAACAGTGATATAAATTGTAATACACTTACTGTAAGGGGTAAGTGTATTACAATTTATATCACTGTTTTAGCACTGCACTTACATCAAGCTGTGTTTGAGGTCTTTTGCACTTTGTTCACTACTTGATAAACATGTAGTTGTAACCAGACAAGTTGGACACACAGGCCCTGCTCAATGAGCTTACATGCTAGAGGGAGTGGGGTAAAATGACACAAAAAGGTAAGGATAGTATTAGAGTGGAATCAGCCGGGAGCTATTAACAGTTTAATTGATACGCTTTTATGAAGAAGTGGGCTTTTAATGTTTTTTATTGAAGGAGTGGAGACTGGGTGAGCATCTAACGGAGGAGGGACAGTGAGAAATATCAGGGACGGTGGGCTGAGGGAGGTCATGGGGGGCTATGCCTCCATTCAACGACACAGGAGGGAGGGGCCTGTGCCACTATATGACACCTGTTGTTGTCAGCATGTTGTTCCAGCTGATGTCAGATGCCAAATATGCACAAAATTGACATTAGCCAGCCTGGTACTCTTGTTCTGAGCTGGCTAATGACACCCAATGATACTGCCGGAGGTGGAGTTTTATCTCTGGCAACAAAGGGGTAAAACTCTGTGTGTGCAGCATTTCATATCGAAAGCTGCACAAACAAGCTTCAGGTACCATGACCACTTCAAATCAGTAGAGTGGTAATGGTACGTGGAGTAGCCCTTTAATTGTTTATTTTAGTCTTATACAGCTGAACAGTCAATATTGTCAAAATGGGGAGTCAAAATTAGGATTGTCACCTTAGAATAAAGGACATTTGGCCACTGTGCATCTGCGGCACTAATGATCACCCTTCCATTGATTTTAATCATCTAACTTGGTTACATTTGTACAGTCTACTGGAAATTCATAATGTTTAGCATCATTTGTTACATTTGTGCAGTAACAATATTTAACTAATGAGAGATCAGACTACAGAAATTATGCCAGTGGGGCGAGCAAGATCAGATTTAGACACGGCAGATTTAGTCAAGGTTGTAAGACCAAATGAAAAATAGACCAAATTGAAAAATAGCTGACAATAAATCAAGCTCAGCCTAAAGTGTCTCTTCAAAACAGTCCCTCGTTAGTGAGTGAACCCCTAATGATGATAATGGGGTGTACAAATAAGAGACAGATCTATCAAGCAGTAAACAATTGGGGAGTAACTTTTATACTACTACTTAGAACCTAGGAAATTAAGCTTTGGATAATATGAGCATTGGAGTTTCAACACTTCTGCTCCGTAAAAAATAAAATAAAAAAAGAATACATATGTATTAAGGCAGTTTTGCCTGTATTTGTGGGAGGGGCTTAAATTAATTCACTCCCCTATATAAGGGACACCCCTTACCTGACTCATATCGCTTGAGGTCAGCATCAGAATGATTTCCACTTCCGGGTCATCCAGACGCCATTTTACCTGATTACTCCATGAGGTTTTCTAAGCTGAGCTGTGTCAGGAATCCAGCCACAGGCTTTTCCGGCCTACCACCTTCTTTCTTCAATCTATCGCTGTGGATGGTGTCCAAGTGACTCACAAACCGTAAGTTGACCTACCCATTACGCCAGGCATCAGTCCCACGGCACCATGCAAGGGTCAGGTCCTCACTTTACTGCTGCATTTTGTCTAGGTCTGTTCTAAAACTATTGCATGTTCATGCATATCATTCGTTTAAACCCCCTACTGGTCTTTGGGTGTACTACAGACTTCTTAGACATTATCGCATTTCGTGTACAAACCAACGAACCACTGCATCTTTGCCTACACACTGACCCCTACCGGTCATTCGGTGTACTACAGGCCCTCGCAGACATTATTGCATTTCATGTACAAACCAACGAATCACCGCATTTTTCACCTACACACTGACCCCTATTGGTCATTCGGTGTACTACAGGCTTCTTAGGCGTTGTTTGCATTTTCATGTACAAACCAATAAACCACTGCATTTTCACCTACACACTGACCCCTACTGGTCTTTCGGTGGACTACAGGCTTCTTAGACATTATCGCATTTCATGTACAAATCAACGAACCACTGCATTTGCACCTACACACTGACCCCTACCGGTCATTCTGTGTACTACAGGCTTCTCTGACATTATTGCATTTCAGGTACAAACCAACAAACCACGGCATTTTCGCCTACACACTGACCCCTATCAGTCATTCGGTGTACTACAGGCTTCTTAGACATTATTGCTTTTCATGTACAAAACAATAAACCACTGCATTTTCACCTACACACTGACACCTACCGGTCATTCTGTGTACTACAGGCTTCTCAGACATTATTGCATTTCATGTACAAACCAACGAACCACGGCATTTTCGCCTACATGCTGACCCCTACCGGTCAATCGGTATACTACAGTCTTCTCAGACTTTATTTCACTTCATAAGCAAACAAACTAACTACAGCATTTTCGCTTTTATACTGACTCCTATCTGTCATACGGTAGGATTAACCCCTTAGGGACACATGACATGTGTGTCATGTCATGATTCCCTTTTATTCCAGAAGTTTGGTCCTTAAGGGGTTAAAGGGTATTTTTACCATACAATCAGCATTTATGACCCCTACTGGTCAACAGCAAAACTGTCTTCACATGTCATATACAATTTACCAGCCAATATAAATTACACATAAGATTGTTTTAACCCCTTAAGGACACAAGACATGTGTGACGTGTCATGATTCCCTTTTATTCCAGAAGTTTGGTCCTTACGGGGTTAAACATAACCATAAATGAAACTCCAGCACGGGCTCAAATTCAGGTTTAATTCACAATAATTTACATTTCACATCAAGACCAACAGTGGTTCTATCAACACTGCCACCTACAGGTCTGTCAAGTACATTGACAATTTTCATGGGGTTTTACAAACACCAAAACACTGACCACCTATAGGTCAACAGACAAACAACATTTCACATACCAATCAGTATCCAACTACACTGCCACCTATAGGGCACTCGGCAGATCTCCAGTGCACTTGCATTTTGCAACACCATGTTCACTGACCCCTACCATTCAATAAGACATACAACAATTCACATAGCAAGCACTATATCAACATCAGGTATAAATACATATATTATTACACAGTAGCAGACGCGTCGTATATACGTAACTGGTAATATAGTTCACATACATTTTTCACAGCACGCTGCTCACGCAACAGACTTTCCCCTAGCAAGGGGACATACAACATACAAGGTGGGGACAGACCACATTTTCACTTGTACATACGGCACTTAATGGGTTAAGATTGATACATATTTAACCAGTATGGCTACGATGTTTAATATTTACACATCATGGCACTTTACTTTTCACATATACTGTACGTATTAAGATAAGCTTGGTCTATGCCATATTTCCTTATGCCATACGGTTTTATCCATTCAGGTTACAGTTACTACTAAAAAACCTATACAGATTGTCAGGTTCAATACCATACTACCAGGTACATACACCTGTTCACGTAGTTATCCATCTCTTACCTTCCCTGGAATAGTAATAGTGTACTGGCAATTAGGGTTCTAGGGCCCAATAGGTATTACCCCCTTTTTTTCTCTGCATTATGCTTCGGTTAGTGGTCCCGTGAGGCCAACACCCCGCCTCACACTCGGAGGCATACACCCCTCGGGCCACTCGTGAGCTAGCCGCCTCGCATTGTATCATAGAGAGGGCCTCACCTGTCACTCCCCTTCCTATTTTCTGGTTACTGTCACCGAGAGGCCAACATTCTGCCACAATGTTCGGTGGCCACACAAAATCCCCTCGCGCCAAGCATAGATAGAGCCTCTCAAGCCACTTGGCAACTAGAAAGGCCTCACCAGTCACCAAAAAACACCAAGCCTAATCGTTTCGCCTTACGGCTTAGCTAGCAAGCCAGTACAAGAACCCTGGGTACAAATAATTGCATTTTTATTGTTATTTAAGTATTTTTCCAAAAGATGTTGAAGAATCACCTCTTCCTAGCACCCCGGCTAGAATTGATACACCTTCAAGCAGAAGAGATGTGGCTAGTCCTGCAGCAATTAGATCCTGGACGATCCCACACATTACCACTGACCTAAGGAGGTGACAAATCCCCTACCCTGCTACAGCAAGGAAAGCAGAGTTATTCAAACTCCTCCATACATCAACGGACAACACGGAGGCAGGGGAAGGCCCAGCTACATCAACTCAGGTGACACCCAGGCTATGCTAGCCTCACTCAAACTCATGAGCCAAAAAATTTTATGACAGACTGGCAATCTCGAGTTGGTCACCACAGCCCTCACAAGGCTGGGCCTCACGTTACTGTACAACCAGCACCAACCGAAACTCGGTTACCTGGTACAATCAATTCTTATGACACACAAGATGTTAACCCTGCACGTATGATCCCAGCACATTGGGGAAGCAAGGCATATATATGTATGATGATGTATCTGTGATGGTCAGATTCAGGGATTCCAGGTAAATCGGGAACTGACCATCTCTTGGATGGGTTGGTATTTGGAATATGTAGAGATGTTTATTTGTGCAGGTACCCATACAGAAGGGGTTCTGTCCCAAACAAATGGACGAGCACTCTCAGGCTCCAGGTACCAGCACCTCTGAACTACCAGAGACGATTGATATGAGTAGTTGCATTGCATATAGACTGTTGCATATATGTTCAAATGGTTCAGGGCACATGACAAACCATGTGGCCCAATACAACTTACAAATAACGTACTCACCTTCTGTACACACCAATGCATTTTCAACACTACTGACTCTTCACCCTTCCAGACTTGTAGTAGATTTACTAAAGCTCTGGAGCTTCAAAGGGCTCCCATACAGGTATCATACACACACCTTCAAGAAATATAGCATGCCCTCACTTACAGTCAGCACAACAAAACCATTGGCTGAAAACACTCTCATAGCCAAGATTTGCAGAGTGGTCTTCCAATCTCCACCATTTACAGCATGGCACCAAACACACACATTGGTATTGTCACAAGGAATCTTCCCTTAAACAAAGACTAACCATAGACTTATTGGCACCACACACCTCCGCTACCCCAAGTCTCAACTCCCTTCTTACTATACAACACCATTGATCTACCTTTACAGCTATCACTCAAGCATGGGTTAAAGCTTGGTTAAGTAAGACCAATATCATCAACGCAGTAAACAGCTACCATCTACCCAACACACTGGCACTTACATGGCATAAATTGGGCAATCCTTTCCCTGCACAACTTTCGAGCTACAGATTAACCTACTATCGATATTCGCAGATACTCTGTGCTGGTTATGATAACATATCCAGAGGCATTACAGTCATACACTATCTAGAAGACTTCTTGTTAATCAAAGACAGCATATTTTTCACTAGAAGCCTCATGGCAGCTTAGTCTGGTTGACCACTTGGGCGTCCCAGTACCCCATAAGAAACAGAAGGCGCAGACACTATCATCACATTACTGGGCATATGACTTGAGTCGGCATCCATACACGCAAGTTACCACAAGACAAATAGGGAACATTCTCAACTAAATCAATCACTACCTCCTGCTTAGTACTTACAACTACAAGGAACTACAATCCCTACCAGGTTCCTTAATTTTGCCATGCCAATCATACCACAAGACCACGCTTTCACATCCAGAGTACTTTCCCCTTTTTTCCACACTTCCAACATGACGATCAGAGGAGGTGCCTAGACACCTCAGCAACAGCAGACCTGCACATGGGGGGGGGATTTCTTAACCACTTGGCATGGTAAAAGCATGTTCCTTCCAGGATTGTCTGACACTTCTCCAACCAGATGGTCAGATGCAGCGTATACCACGGGTTTGGCAGCGATCTACCGGGAACAATTGCTTTGGGGCTGTTGGCCATGGCATCCAGGTTTGGAAATTTTTCCACCACTTCAGCCCCTTTGGGAGATCTACCCCATTGTAGCAGCTGCTGTGGCATGGGGTAAATCATGGTCAGGGTCATCAATCCGTTGTTACTCAGACAACTAAGCACATATCATATCATCAACAAACGCCACTACTCATCCATAAGTTCATGATGTTTCTGGGGAACTCACTTGGTTGGCCACTTATCACATTTCACTTTCATGTACCAGACGGGGGTATACATCCCTGCCGACAACTGTCTCATTTATATTCCAGGCATGTTCATCATACGCTTCCTACAGCCGCCCATACAGTCACGTCCACTCTTTCGTTCCAGAGACAAAATCATGGATTAGACATACTCATGCAGCATAGCATGCACTATCCCACCTAGCACTTTCGTCCCATACTTGTAGAACGCATAACACAGCTTTTCACCTGGCTTAAAGAATCTCATTGGAACACGACATAGCTCAACCTGTGTCATAACATTTCTCCTAGGTTTTGCTTCTTTTTGCCACCTTAAACTAAAACCATCTCATACACCATTAATTATATATTTTACAGGCATTCAACAACACATGATAACCTATGGCCAAAACTACCATAAACTTCATGCTATCATACCAGAAAAGAATATACTCAGAGGTTTTCAGGAATCCATTCCCCGTTCCTCTCAGAGATTACCAATAGCCATCCAACTGTTCATCCTTATCGGACCTATTAGATCTACAACCATTCAATTTTACTACCAAGTCGGCCATTACCAGCCATGCACATTGCCTTTTATGCCTTTCTCAGGCCAGAGAATCCACTACCATCACCACCACTCAGACAGATCATTGTCTTCAACGATCCCACGTACGTAAACACATATATCATTACCTATTGGCTCTACCACATTCCGAAATGAGTCAACATGCACCAACAGTAGAGATAACATACTATCCTACCCACAACAAATGGTGCCCACTTTCGGTCCTAGATTCCTACCTTCAAAATCCTTTCAGGAATTAAATACTGTAATGCATTTAAGGAAATGTCTGGTTAATTTGTATATATTTGTTGACTGTATTAAATCTTTGATTATTCATTTTGCCCTCTTTATTTACAGGCCTACCGTATCGTCGGTATCGGCACACCACAACCGACTTGCTCCCTTTACACTATCCTAAGCTTATGCTGGATCCTTACTCCATATACGGCTATTTTGCCCCTTACACAAGTATTAAGGCAGTTTTGCCTGTATTTGTGGGAGGGGCTTAAATTAATTCACTCCCCTATATAAGGGACACCCCTTACCTGACTCATATCGCTTGAGGTCAGCATCAGAATGACCCTCCCACCCACTCCTCATTTCAACACTTTCTCTTTTCTTTCCATTTACTTTACTTTCTTACTCCTTGGTGGGCCCTCTTTATTTACAGGCCTACCGTATCGTCGGTCTCGACACACCACAACCGACTTGCTCCCTTTATACTATCCTACGCTTATGCTGGATCCTTACTCCATATACGGCTATTTTGCCCCTTACACAAATATATATATATATATATATATATATATATATATATATATATATATATATATATATATATATATATATATATATATATATATATATATATATATATATATATATATATATATATATATATATATATATATATAGATAGATAGATAGATAGATAGATACATATATGTATTTATAATGTCATTCTAAATGTATTTTGATTTAAATATATATTTATATTAATATCAAACTACAGTTATAAGGGGGGCGTGGTTCCGGCTCTGACCAAGATGGCCGCGTGAGGAGAGAGCTCCGCTCCGCCGAACCCCCAATTTAGCTATCATTAGCGGCACCTCAGGTATGATGGGGCGCACCAAACGCCCAGAGCACTCCCTGACCCCGGGGAACCCCCAGCAGAGACCTCTGGACGGCTTCCTACAGCCTCAACACGGGGCGAGCGGGGATACTGCGAGCCCCAAGATGGCGCCGGCACCCAGCCAGGGGCCGGAAAACACTGCACTGGAGAGGATTGAAGGCACCCTCCGGGAACTAACCACAGCTATGGCCACCAAAGCTGACCTGCAGGCCATAACAGCCACCATACAGGAAACGCTGCGGACAGAGGTTGCTGGACTCCGTACGGAGCTTGCCACGCACGCGGGCCGCATTACCGCAATGGAGGAGGCAGATACGGCCCGCATGGCGTCCACTGACATTGCAGTTGCCAGACAAGGCGAGATGCTGCTCACCATGCGCCGACACCTCGAGGATGTGGATAATAGAGGTAGGAGGTGTAACATCTGCGTACGTGGTGTCCCAGAGGCTGAAGGGGCAGAAGATGTTCCGGACACCCTTCAGGAGCTATTCCATTTAATCATGCAGCCGTCCCCGCCTCCACAGATTGAATTCGAAGAATGCTATCATGGTGAAAGCCCGGGACCGCACAACCTGGACCTTCAGAGGGGCCCAGGTCTCACTCTACAACGACCTGTCCCCTATCACCCTGGAAGCCAGACGAGCTCTTCGCCCTGTAACAGCGACACTGAGGGAACATAATGTGACTTACAAATGGGGTTTTCCCTTTGCCTTGATGGCAAGGCACCAGAACCGGTGGGTTACCCTAAAATGGCCGGAGGAGGTGCCGCGGTTCCTGGGAGAACTGGGCCTCCCACCACAGACAGTTCCCAACTGGATCCTGGGATCATTGGGCCCTCCGCCGAGAACACAGAGGGAACCAAGGCAGCGGAATGCGAGAGCTCCTGCTACTTCTCAAGCTGGAAGACATAGGGATCCGACATCCCCAGAGGAATAACTGCAATTCCCTGCCTACGGTGATGTTGGCTGTTTGAGGCCCCTCGATTCCCAACCTCCACCAGCATCGGCTACTGACTTACAATACCTTTGACCGCACGAAATGGGCCCCAGATATTGAGCGGCCCGTACCTACCTCTACCTCCCCGTGATGACCGGCATTGGCGTACGGTACGCCCTCAGGTACTTTGGGACATATTGTTGGGATTGGGGTGGAGGGTGATTGGTCTGAGGGCACACGGCAGGGACTCTCACACACGTGGACTCAACAATCAGAATATTTAACGGCCCCCCCTTGTTTCCAGACCCGGAACACGGTCTATCATTTGTTTGGCTTACGGGCTCTTGGGAGGGGGGACGTGGGGAGCGGAGGGGGGGACATGGTCCATCTTTCCGTGCCTGCTTGCATCCTTGGATCCATGTTCTGCGACCGAGACACTATAAAGCTACAGGATGCATTGCCTAGGCATGGGGGGGGTGGGGTGGGGAGGCCTTGTTGGGTGGCGGGGGGGACTTGGAAGGGGGAAATTGTTGTATTTAACTCTGCTGTTCATAATTGTTAGCTTCCATGTTTTGCCTTGCACACACCGACACAAGCGCTCCCACTGGTATCAATCTTAGCACCTACACACACAGCCCGCCCCCCCTAACCACAACTTATATTTGGTCTCGTGGGCGCACAGGCCTTGCTCCCCCATCCCGCCCCCCCCTTCACCCATCGGCCGTGACGGCACCCCGTGCCCTGCTCGAGACGAGCAGTGTGTATCATGAGATCAATAGCTACAGATTCAAGGCTCCAGAGGATTGTCTTAGGTTAAGTCAGGGGACCACGATATCGGGCTCTCGTACATGCTCACGCCCCGGGGGGTTTTAAAGCTTGTTACACGCTCCTCACTAACCAACATCCTGGGTAGACAGACCGGCCGGGGACGACTGGATGGGAATGAGCGGGAGCTGACTGGAAACGCTCTGCGCTGGGGGGGAACCTGGGGAAGGATGGGTTTCACTGGATACAGGCATGTTACCTTAGGCTCTCTTTGTGATATTTCCTCCACAATTGTCATTTATGAGCCTTTCCACTGATGACGCCCAATAAGGGGTTACATACAGCCCGTTTAGCATCGCACTTGGGGGGCAGTTAGGAGCAGGAGCCTACTATCTCTCTGTGAGATCTCACTTGGGCGGAGCTCGAGTTGCGCTTCCACACACGAATACTCGTGCTAAAAGTTGTGCAGCCGAATGGGGGGTACTTTGGTCTCCTGGGCAGGTACCGGAGCGAGACTTACCCGGGTCGGCTGCTGCACGAGACACCCCTCCCCCACCTGGGTGGGGGGAGTAGATTCGGGGCGGACCCAAACTCTGTGAGGATATCGACGACAAGAATACACACCTCCTTTTAATTATCATAGGGACAGCTGGCCCCGTATCCCGGGTACCGAACCCGAACTCAATCCTATACTACTTATATCTACCCTTTGCTTTATTTTTCTACCCTTCCTCCTCCCCCCCTCCCGCCCCGCATTGGACCGACTGGCCCACGGCTTGAGTATCCTCCTCGGAACCACACAAAGCTCTTGCTACCGACACGCCTGGACACTATGGCTTACTGCAATAAGCCCCTGAAGATTATCACACAGAATTGCAGAGGACTCAACATCCTTGAGCGCAGGACACACCTGCTGAGAGAAATGAAGAAAAAACATGTGTCGATTGCCTTACTGCAAGAAACTCACTTCAAGGAAGGGACGCATCCTTGGCTACGGAATAGGCACTACCCCAATAATTGCTTTTGCAACCATCACACGTCATGCAAAACCGGAGTGGCCATTCTCCTGGCGGCTGATCTGGAATTTACAGAACTAGACCGAGTGCAAGATTCGCAAGGAAGATACCTCTTCCTTAAAGGTGTTATAGCGGAGAAGATATATACACTAGCCTCCATCTATGTACCCAATAAGAGGCACGCTCCCTTCCTCCGAAACACTCTCCACCAGCTGGAAGACTTCACGGATGGGATACTAATAGTGGGTGGTGATTTCAACGCCCCACTTGACCCGACACTGGATTCCTCAACGGGTCATAGCTGCCTACCGCAGCATACTATCGGGTCCATTCGACGATCAATGGAAGCCTTGAGACTGGTGGACTGCTGGAGGACGCTACACCCCTCAACAAAAGACTACACCTACTATTCAGCGCTTCACAACCGATACTCACGCATCGACTATCTATTTGTCGCTCAGGAGGGCCTCTCTCACCTATTAGGAGCCGACATCACTCCGGCCACTTGGTCAGATCATGGATCTGTCGAGATGGAATTGGACTCCCCCCTGTACAAACCAAAGGGGTGGACCTGGAAACTAAACGAGGCCCTGTTACTAGACCTGGATACCAAGGAACAACTACGCCAGGCATTGGAGCAATATTTTCGAGAAAACGACACTCCGGATGTCTCCCCGATATCCCTGTGGGAAGCTCACAAGAGCGTGATCCGCGGCACATTTATACGGATCGCCTCACAGAAACGGAAGGCGTATATGTGTGAAATGACTGAGCTACATCACACAATCTTGACACTAGAGCGCAACCATAAAAGATCACAGCTGAATGCGGTTTACGGTGACCTGATGGAACACAGGAGAAAGCTTAAAGCACTCCTCTTGAAAAGGCACCTCAGATCGGTGCAACGAACTAAAGGCTTTTATTATGTACATGCTAATAAAGGTGGCAAATACCTTGCAAGGCTCCTAAAGGGCCCTATGCCCCATCGGCAAATTCGCAAGATACGCTTGTCCACGGGGGAGACTTCTCCCTTCCCACAGAAAATCGCGGAGGAATTCAAAAATTTTTACGAGAACCTCTACAATTTATACACGCCTACCGTGGATACTGAAGCTGCGAGGAACCTCACGAAGATACGGGACTTCTTGTCTGATACGGTCACGAACAAGAACAAACCAGGAATCAGCGTCAATGCTAGACACGCCAATCAGTGTGGAAGAAATAGCAGCGGCTCTTAAAACATCCAAAACCAGCAAAGCACCTGGCCCAGATGGCTTCTCGCTGGGATACTATAAAGGCTTCTCGGGACTGCTCTTGCCGCGGCTAACCGACGCTCTCAACGCGATCGATGAAGGGGGAACCCTGGGTAGGGAATCAGTTGCAGCTACCATCACGGTCCTTCTCAAGCCGGGTAAGGACCCGTTACACTGCGGTAGTTACCACCCGATTTCATTGCTAAATGTGGACTCCAAACTATTTACGAAAGTGCTCGCTACCCGCCTAAAACGTCTTCTGCCCGATTTGATACACGCTGATCAGACGGGATTCATTCCTGGGAGGGAAGCCAGAGACAGCACCCTGAGATTGCTCTCCATCCAACATCACGCTAGGAGAAAGGGAGCCCGATTATTGCTTCTATCGACAGATGCGGAAAAAGCATTTGACCGGGTCAACTGGTCGTATATGATGGAGACGCTGACTTGGCAGGGCTGCGGCCAGCGGCTTCTCACGTGGATCTCGGCCCTGTACACGGGTCCCCGAGCAACAGTAAGAATCAATGGGGCCACAACTGCTGATTTTGCAATCAGTAATGGAACCAGGCAGGGGTGTCCGCTCTCACCGTTGCTGTTCGCGCTCACCCTGGAGCCCTTTTTGCAAGCAATCAGGCTAAATCCGAATATACTGGGCTATGAATGGCAGGGAGTGCAACACAAAGTGGCTGCTTACGCGGACGACCTTCTTTTCTTTGTCAATAACCCCAGAATCACTGCCTTGCCTCCTCTCAGAATTCGATAAATTCGGACAGCTGTCCGGATTTAAACTTAATATTTCGAAATGTGAGGTTCTGAACATCACACTCCCCACGGAGGAATTCCAATCCTTGGAATCGCAATTCACATTTAAATGGTGTTACGGCAAAATGAAGTATCTGGGTGTCTGGGTGACCACGGAACCGGGGGACATGTACGATCACAACTATACACCCCTCCTAAAGAATATTCTTGCAGACCTAACTAGTTGGTCGTATCCACATATCACATGGCATGGCAGGGTTGCCGTGATTAAAATGAATATCCTCCCGCGGATCCTATATCTCATGCAAACGATACCCCTTGCCATACCAGCAACTTTTTTCTCCGTCCTGAAAACGGGGGTGATTAAATATATATGGCGCGGGGGACGATCCCGGACGCGACACGACATTGTGTGTCGACCGAGGATACACGGTGGGCTGGCGTTGCCTGATTTCAAGAAATATCATCAAGCTATGGTTATGCAACGCATACTGGACTGGCACTTAACACCGACGACTAAACAATGGGTGGCACTGGACAGGGGCCTTATTGGTCCGACGCTGGAGGCGAAGGTATGGGGGAGGCCCGGGAGACAAACCACTCTTGAGAACAACGAGGGGATGGTCTTGCAGACCCTGCATAGCTGGCAGGCACTGAGGGGGCAAGAACACGTATCCCCCACACCCAGCCCGATGCTGCCAATCACGCATAATGAAGCCATAGGGGGTGGGCTCCCGGCAGGAGCATGGCCCATCGAGAGTGCAAGCGAATACATACCCATACATACAATCCTGGCAGAGGGGAAATTACGAGATCTCTCATCACTGCTAGGGGACAGGCCAAGGACGTCTCTTCTCCAATTTCGGTACCTACAACTGAAACATTTCCATGCCTCAATTCCGCACAATGACCGATTACACAGAGACCTTACATGGTTCGAAGACCTCTGCGATCGGGGTGCCGGACTGGACCACGCGATCTCGACACTATACCAACACTTGCTGATTGGAGGCGCACCTGCACCGATGACATTCAAACGACAATGGGAAGAAAAACTCGGGAATCCGCTCACCACCCAACAGTGGGAGGCAGCAATGCTATGGCAACACAAGAGTTCTATGAGCTCCTATTATCAGGAAATGAACTATAAATTAATCTCCCTTTGGTACAGAACGCCAGTACTACTACACCGAATTTTCCCATCACTCCCCCCGGCATGTTGAGATGTCAAGAGGAACGAGGCACGGTGATGCATATATGGTGGGAGTGCAGGGATATCACCCCCTACTGGGAAATGATCAAGGATACGGTGACACTTATCCTGGGAGACATACCAGAATGGAACGCGGAATTGGCATTGCTACACATCTCAACTCGACCCATCTCGGTGTACAAGAAGTCGATATTACGACACCTACTTAATGCCGCAAAGGCCAACATACCGGCCCACTGGAAGACGAATGCGGTGCCTACTAGACAAGAATGGATCCGCAGGGTGGAAGATATCCAGGGGGCAGAGGAAGCTCATGCCACCATAACGGGTCGGGGAACCAAGCATGCGGAAATGTGGACGCCCTGGTTTTTATATACAGGGAGTGCAGAATTATTAGGCAAGTTGTATTTTTGAGGATTAATTTTATTATTGAACAACAACCATGTTCTCAATGAACCCAAAAAACTCATTAATATCAAAGCTGAATATTTTTGGAAGTAGTTTTTAGTTTGTTTTTAGTTATAGCTATGTTAGGGGGATATCTGTGTGTGCAGGTGACTATTACTGTGCATAATTATTAGGCAACTTAACAAAAAACAAATATATACCCATTTCAATTATTTATTATTACCAGTGAAACCAATATAACATCTCAACATTCACAAATATACATTTCTGACATTCAAAAACAAAACAAAAACAAATCAGTGACCAATATAGCCACCTTTCTTTGCAAGGACAC
>OW240917.1:238412192-238414692 GCA_933207985.1 Pelobates cultripes | reverse complement strand
GAAATTTTGTTTTCAGGGTGTTCAAGTCGTGGGTTGGGATATTTATACTTAGGGCTTGTGTTTTTGCTATATTTAATTTGTAATAAGAACATCTGCTATACTGGGTTAATATTTTGTGAAAGTGTGGTAGGGATATATGTGGTTTCTCTAATGATAGCAGAATGTCATCCGCAAATAGTGTCATTTTATAGGTTTGTCCCTTTATATGTGTCCCGTGTATGTTCGGGTCGTCTCGGATCATTTGAGTCAGAGGTTCAAGTGCCAGAATGTAGGGTATCGGGAAGAGTGGACATCCCTGGCGGGAACCATTAGAAATGGTGAAGGGTTTGGATATGAAGCCTCCACTTGTTACTCGTGCTATAGGGGAGGAGTAAAGCGCGCTGATGAGTGCTAAGAAGTTGGGTGGGAACTCAAATTTCCTTAGGACTGCAAGTAGGAATGGCCAGTGGAGCCTATCAAATTCTTTCAGCATCTAGCGAGAGGGCCCTGCCCTCGCGCATTCCATAAAGGAGGTCCAGTACCTTTCTTGTGCCATCTGCCCCTTGTCTGCCGCTTACAAACCCCGCAGATTAGCGTGGGGATTATGGATGACAGTCTGTTCACAAACATTTTTACCATAAGTTTGACATCAGTGTTTAGGAGGGAGATAGGTCTTAGATTTTGGCTTCTGTTTGGGGTTTCCCTGGTTTTGGTAGGGTGGCGACATGCACCATTAGCATCTCTGTTGGTAGGGTTCCCGATTTGAGCATGTGGTTAGTCAGTTTGTTTAAGTATCGGGCCAGAATAGGAGCAAATTTTTTATAATATGCGTTGGTTAGTCCATCTGGGCCAGGGGATTTTCCCAGGGGTAGTGCCTGTATTGCGTCTATTATTTCTTGTGTCGACACTGGGTGTTCTAGAGCTTGATTGTGTGTTGAGGTTAGTGTAGGCAGTGTCATTTGGTGAAGAAATTTGTTAATTTCCTTGTCGGTGGGTTGGTGCAAGGTGGTATCAGCGTTTAAATTGTATAGGGATTGATAGTAGTTTGCCATTTCGTCGTTTATATCTTGTGGGTTGTGGATTTTTCCTCCTGTGCTAGCCATCAGATCCGGGATCTTGGAATTTGCCTGTCTCTGCCGGAGTAGTGCTGCTAGGTGTTTTCCCGCTCTGTTTCCTTGTGTGTATGTTTTCATCTTCAGTTTTGCTAGTATGTGTGCTGTCTTATTGAGGGACATCGACATCGTGTTAATTTGATTGGTAATGCTGGCTATTGATTTGGTGAGTTCTTCTGACGGATTCAGGATATGTTCATTAGTTGTATCACATAGTTTTCTTAGAAGGCCTGTGTGTTCTCGTTCTTGTTGTCTTTTAAGGAAGGATGCTTGACTTATTAGTAATCCTCTTATAACAGGTTTGTGAGCTTGCCATAGTGTCGTGGCTGTGATTTCTGAGGAGTTGTTTAGCTCAAAGTAGGTTCTTAAGTTGTCTGAGAGTTTTGTGATGAATTTGGTGTTATGTAGCAGGGTGTCGTTTAGGCGCCATGGTGGTCTTCCCCTGTGTTGATATTGGTCTTGCATGGTCATTGTAATTGGAGCATGGTCTGACCACACTATACTTCCTATGGAGCAGTCTGTAATGTTTGGGAGGAGAGTTGCAGAGGTCATGATGTGGTTGATCCTGGAATAGGTTTTATGGTCTAGTGAGTAGAAAGTGTATTATCTTCCATTTGGGTTGCGCGTTCTCCAAATATCATACAAGCCATATTCATGAGTTCGTTTTGTAAGTGCCTTGTTGGCTGGCTTCAATTGAGTGTGTCTAGCGGAGCTGGCAGGTGCTGTGGAGTCCATATAGGACTTCATGGTGTGGTTAAAGTCTCCGTCGGTAGTTTGTTGAGGACCTTGTGTAAAAAGTTTCTTTGTTGGTCATTCGGGCTATATAGGCACACTAAGATAAGTGGTAAATCTTTTAGTATGCAATGCAAAAATCAGAAATTGTCCTTGGCTATCTTTCTTTATTTGTAGCAGTTCTACCGTTAGGGATTTGTGCAGGAGTATAGAGACTCCTCTTGATTTGGATGAATGAGTGGCGTGGTATTGTGTGGGATAGTCTTGGAGAGCGAATGAGGGGATTCGATTTGTGGCAAAGTGTTTCTTGGATGCATACAATGTCCGTTTTATGGTTCCTTAGATCTTTTAGTAGTATTCTTCTTTTATGTGGTGTGTTGAGCGCCTTTGTGTTATGGGAGTAGAGTTTCATTTTGTGCGGTGTACATGAGTGTTTTGTTTGTTTTTTTGGGGCCTAGTCGACGTGTGTGTGCTCCAGTCGTCTCCTACTTGGAGTTTGGTGATGAGGGGCGGTGGGGGAATAATAAGGGTTGGGTGTGGGTGGGGGGTCTGTAGCAGGTGGTGTGCTAGATTTACAGTAGACCTTAATTGGTCTGGTACGCTATCCGTACCGTGGGGCATTATCCTTGACCAAGTGTCGAGTGTAGATTAAACGATTTCAACTTAGTAAACAACAG
>OW240917.1:238378937-238399318 GCA_933207985.1 Pelobates cultripes | reverse complement strand
GTAGTGTCTTTGTAACATGGAGCGCGGTGTACATGTAACATGGAGCGCGGTTTACATGTAACATGGAGCATAGTGTGTAGTGTATAATACAGAGTATAGTGTATGTGTAACATAGAGCATAGTATATGTGTAACATGGAGTAGAATGTATGTGTAACGTGGAGCATAATTCATGTGCAGAGCGCTACGGAATTTGCTAGCGCTATATCAATAATAAAATAATAATGTGTAACATTCAGTGTAATTTATGTGTAACATTATACAAATACATACTGCTACAGCACACACAGAGAGACATGTCATATACTACACACACAATGCCAAATATTTTGTTCTGTTGAGGGGCCCAGGTGTAACTATTAAATGTGTTCCAGTTTGGGTATATATCTTTAGCTGTCCGATGTGACCACATAGAGTTAAACAGCTCCATGTGGGCCCCAGCACTCACCCAGCCCCTTAACAGACTATGGGATTTAATGCCCTGCTGGCGGCCTGTATAACAGAACAGTGTGTGTAATATCACATTCTGTGTGCATGCGTAACATATGGCAGCGTGTATGTAATGTTTTGCCTATGTGCTTGTGCTCTCAACGCTTTAGAATCAAAAGATAAACTTTCACAGGAGATCCAGTACTCTACAAAAGTCACACAAACACTGCAAGCCAACATATCTGTTTAGAATCACAAGTTTCAAATATATTTTAATGTTTCGTAACCAATTATACCATTAATTATTCAGCATATTCGATAGAACTTAGAGCAGACACATTAGCCTTCATAAGAGATTGCGCAAGCGTCTTGTATAGATGTTATATAAGAATTCTTCACGCATATACAATAACTCACATTGAAATGTCTTTCACATTTGCAAAGACTTCCAGCCTAATGCCAGTATAATGTGCATGAATCATAAGTCAGTATAATTTGCACATTCACATCACTGTTACGCCTCTTCGTTAAAATCAATTTGAAGATATTTACTTAATGGGTTACTCCAACGTAAAAAAAAGTGTTTTCCATTTTCACTGAAACACTGAACTTTTCAGAAACACTATCTTTTATCAGAGTAACCCTTCCTATATTTCCCCCCCTCCCCCCCAAAAAAAGAAAATAGGTCAATTTACATCTGTTCCAGTACTTCCTACAGCCCTATCCTCCTCTGCTAATGTCCCTCCCCCTCACTTATTATTATGTTGTTATTATTATTATTATTATGTTAATATTTATATAGCGCCACCAAATTCCGCAGCGCTTTATAATGGGTGGATGAACAAACATGTAGTTGTAAACACACAAGTGGATGTGGATTAAAAAGGCGCTTAAAATATTATTTAGTGTGAATTATAAAATACAGCTGCTATGTGCACTTTTTAGTGAATACTCCACGAGACACTATAATTATAAAACATACAAATAACACAATATAAAGTAGTGAACAAAGTGCAAAAGACCTCAAACACAGCTTGATGTAAGTGCAACGCTAAAACAGTGATATAAATTGTAATACACTTACTGTAAGGGGTAAGTGTATTACAATTTATATCACTGTTTTAGCACTGCACTTACATCAAGCTGTGTTTGAGGTCTTTTGCACTTTGTTCACTACTTGATAAACATGTAGTTGTAACCAGACAAGTTGGATACACAGTAACAGAGGGGTTGAGGGCCCTGCTCAATGAGCTTACATGCTAGAGGGAGTGGGGTAAAATGACACAAAAAGGTAAGGATAGTATTAGAGTGGAATCAGCCGGGAGCTATTAACAGTTTAATTGATACGCTTTTATGAAGAAGTGGGCTTTTAATGTTTTTTATTGAAGGAGTGGAGACTGGGTGAGCATCTAACGGAGGAGGGACAGTGAGAAATATCAGGGACGGTGGGCTGAGGGAGGTCATGGGGGGCTATGCCTCCATTCAACGACACAGGAGGGAGGGGCCTGTGCCACTATATGACACCTGTTGTTGTCAGCATGTTGTTCCAGCTGATGTCAGATGCCAAATATGCACAAAATTGACATTAGCCAGCCTGGTACTCTTGTTCTGAGCTGGCTAATGACACCCAATGATACTGCCGGAGGTGGAGTTTTATCTCTGGCAACAAAGGGGTAAAACTCTGTGTGTGCAGCATTTCATATCGAAAGCTGCACAAACAAGCTTCAGGTACCATGACCACTTCAAATCAGTAAAGTGGTAATGGTACGTGGAGTAGCCCTTTAATTGTTTATTTTAGTCTTATACAGCTGAACAGTCAATATTGTCAAAACGGGGAGTCAAAATTAGGATTGTCACCTTCGAATAAAGGACATTTGGCCACTGTGCATCTGCGGCACTAATGATCACCCTTCCATTGATTTTAATCATCTAACTTGGTTACATTTGTACAGTCTACTGGGAATTCATAATGTTTAGCATCATTTGTTACATTTGTGCAGTAACAATATTTAACTAATGAGAGATCAAACTACAGAAATTATGCCAGTGGGGCGAGCAAGATCAGATTTAGACACGGCAGATTTAGTCAAGGTTGTAAGACCAAATGAAAAATAGACCAAATTGAAAAATAGCTGACAATAAATCAAGCTCAGCCTAAAGTGTCTCTTCAAAACAGTCCCTCGTTAGTGAGTGAACCCCTAATGATGATAATGGGGTGTACAAATAAGAGACAGATCTATCAAGCAGTAAACAATTGGGGAGTAACTTTTATACTACTACTTAGAACCTAGGAAATTAAGCTTTGGATAATATGAGCATTGAAGTTTCAACACTTCTGCTCCGTAAAAAAAATATTAAAAAAAAATATACATATATATATAGTTATATATATATATTCTCTCAAAAGAGTACACTCAAAAGGCTTTTTTTGTAAAAAATAAAAATGCTTTTATCTCTTTCTCCTTGTACAGAATTATTATTATAATTGACAAATGGCTCGGTCACATCAATCTCATTGATTCAATAAATTTGATCCACCAAGCCAATGCTTTTCATAGTGAAGTATTGAAACCAGTCATGCTCTTGTGAGAAGCATTTGCTATGTTATTAGTCATCAGGGAGTGCATGACAATGCCGTTGCCAAGCGTGAATTCTTTTTAAAATCAGAACATGTAGTGGCTGTCAATTTTACAATGTCTAAGAAAAAAAAAAAAATTACAATCGTACACCAAAACCACTGTATCACAGTGTAGTGGTTTTAGTGCTAAGAGTGTCCCTTTAAGAAATGTATATCTAGACAGAGAATTAGGAAATCAGATTTTTGTTAATTTTGCAGAAAATGTATTGTTCCAAGGGCAACAAAAATATTTTAGTAGCTTGTGAGTTAAAAAAAAAAACCTCTACAAGCCAACTATTTATATATGGTACAAATTATCCTTCCATACATACCAAAGCATGTTCAAATATAGATAAAATAGATTCTGCTAAATTTAGCGTGCTTGAAACACATCATTGCAGTGAAAATTATCTTGTTGCCATAGCTTATTTAGAGTGTCCCTTTAATGGCAAAACAAATTGTGGGGGTTGATGTCTATGCAAAAAACCCAAATGCTGTGAGTTCAAACACAGATTTGAGTATAGAATACCCTAGAACAAAATCCGCTATTTAATAATTTAATAGAATTAGAAAACACTAGAGAGAGTCCGTAAAAAGACTAATAATGGTCAGATGTTAAAAGGTTACACTGTTACTTCTAATGACTAATTGCGTGGAAACTGAATGGTACATATTCCTTAACTGCTGTAAGAAAGGCCATTTTAACGTCCACTGACAGCATAGATGGAATTACAATGGATGAATGAACTATGCTGTAAAGGAAGTCCCCATTGTTACAGGGAAATCTATTGTAAAATAAATGACATCCCAAAATAGCCTTATTCCTTGTGCAGTAGTGCATGAGAGGGGATAGACCATTTAAGGAACTGGAGATGACACTAAATCATCAATTGCAATCCCTTATACTTCTGGGTAATCAGAGAACATACACTTTGCAAATAAAAAAAATATATATATTTTGTGTGTGTGTGTAAAATTACAAGCATCTACTGTAGAAAACAGCACAGTCATAATGTTGTCTGTATTGGCCCTGATTATTTTTTTAAGAATCAAAAGTTATTAAAATTGTTGGGGGAAAAAATTTGTCTACAGAAGTATTCAAGTCAAATGGAATTTTTGTTAAATTATTTGAAATGTTTTTTTTTTCTAACAGATTAGAATATTTTCCGATGCTGATTTAAACAAATCAAGGCCACAGTTAGTAGACTAGAATTCCTTTTGACCCACGCCCTAATTAATTGATCTGTCCAGGATTTACCTGTAGAGTTTTATTCAATAAATACAACACCACAGGTAAACCTAGGATGGGTTGATTTACTTCTGTGTAGATTAAAAGGAATTTGATTCATTGCAACCAAATTAAATGTATTAATCAATGCTTTCCTGTAAGGGTTTTGAAGACATAAGATGTCGTCATGCAAAGCTTGGTTAACACTTTGCAGAGTAAGACTTTGTTAGGCTTCAGGAAGTGTCACAAGTGGTGGGGTTAACCCTACAATGTAAACATTGCAGTCTCAGAAATTGCATGGTTTTACATTACAGGGTTAAACAGACAGGGGCATTGCACCCAGACCACTTCAATGAGATGAAGTGGTCTGGGTGCCAATAGACCCTTTAATGTACAAGTCTAATAGTTAGTTGCATTTTGATTATTAACACACCATAACTCCCCTGTATAAACAATACAGAAATTACACACTTTAAATTATTACGGTTATACATCATTATTTTGAAGTTCTCATGTTACAGTCTTCAGTTTCGTAGGCTAGGAACAAGAAGGGAGATTTGCTCTTGCAAGATCTTTTTTGCAATTACATATTTTTCGACTAAGGAGGTAAATCATGAACGGTGTCTAAAGTTGCCCTCTTTTAATAAAAGATGCTAGTACGGTTTCTTTATAACTGGTTTTATGTCTAGACTAATTACTCTTTGCAGTGTTGTATGTCCCAATTGTTTCCACATTCAGCCCAGGCCTGTCCAGTCCATTTATGTTCACTTCAAGTAGTGTAGTTGTTGCGTATTGATATGAAGATGTTCGTTCGATCTGCCATCCCAGTATCCAGTCCAGTTTTGTTCCACAGTTAAACCAGTTTCATGTCATTGCTGTTTAGCTTATTTCCAAATTTCTGTACTAGTACAAACATGACCTCCATCTCAATCTACTGAATTATTTGTCAACTCCAGCCTGACCTTTCCATACTCCTTACCAGCACTGGCCATCACCCAGGTCTAAGCAGATCAAGACACCTAGGGTTTAACAGGAGCTGTTACGTTGATGTCCCCTGGGTGCATGAATCTGTCCAAGGAGAATCTGGATTTATCAAATCTATCAAATTCCTTGTTTCAATTTTGATTACAGTATTTCACCCATTTGTGTCTCCTGACTCTAAAATAGACCGTATTGAGAAGGTTCTAATAGAAAGTATAGACCCAGGGCCGGCCTTAGGCCTTTAGGTGCTCTGTGCGGAACATCTTCGCAGCGCCCCCCACCCCGTCATCCATGTATAGTGTGTGTATAGATAGAAGTGTAGTGATTGTATAGGGGATTTATTAAATAAATATTGATTTTAAAATAAATATTCATTACACACACATACACACACAGAGTTACAAGCAGACAGTCACACACACACAGTTACAGGCAGACAATTACACACACAGGTACAGATGGACAGTCACGTACATACAGCCAGCCAGTGTAACACACACACACACACCGTTACATGCAGACAGTGACACACACACAGGCAGACAGTCACACACACAAAGGCGGACTGCCACACACACACAGGCAGACTGCCATACACACACACAGGCAGACTGACACACACACACAAGCGACAGCCACACACACACACACACAGGCAGAGAGCCAGGCAGACAGTCACACACACACACGCAGACAGTCACACACACACACACACACACACACACAGAGAAAGACAATAACACACAGCAGAAGACAGTCACACACACATACAGGCAGTCACAAACACACACAGGCAGACAGTTACACACACACACACAGGCAGACAGTCACACACAGAGGCAGTCACACACACACAGGCAGTCAGTCACACACACAGGCAGTCACACACACACACAAAGGCAGACAGTAACACACACAGGCAGTCACACACACACATACAGGCAGACAGTCACGCACACACATTCAGACAAGCACACACTGTTACCGCTATTCATTATGTAGGTGGAGGTAGTGCAGCTCCTGGATTCTGCTTGTTGGGGAAGCAGGGACTTCTTCCTGATTCCCATGCAGCAATTGCTCGGTCCAGCACTTCTAGCCCAGCCCCCGCCGTCATATAGCCCTGCCCCACCGCACGCTAAGCCCCGCCCCCACCGCAATGCTTTCGTTTTTGTTTTGTTTTTTAATCCCGGGTGGAGAATAATGAAATCCTCCACTCGTGCAGCCGACAATGTGTGAGCTGTGTCGGCCGCAGGGCGCCCCCTGCTCCAAGGCGCCCTGTGCGGCCGCACCGCTCGCACACCCCTAAGGCCGGCCCTGTATAGACCTTTTGCTCCTGGTTATGTATGAGTTTGTTATCACCTATACGTCTCAACATTTCTAATGTACTAAGGGGGACTCTTTCATTTTAGGGTTGTAAGTTGAGGTATAGCCCGGGGGTTTCTCAGAACAACCCATCCTCTGGCCACACATCCATATACACCCCTTAAATTCGAGTGTCTCTGTTTGTCCATTTTAAATATTAGGAGTTCTCTATAATGTCTCATTAATTCTAGTTTTTACCTTTTATTTTTTAAATTTCTTCTGGCTCACCGTATACTGCTGTAGTCATTATTTAATGTGTTAGTGATATACAAGTACACCCCTAGTTAACCTGCACAGCTTCCAGGGACGTATTGTGCTTCACTTGTCCTGACTATCTTTTGCACTATGTCATCGTCCTACTTACCAAGAGAAAGGAAAGATTAAGGGCGAGACACATTTTTTACTTACATTACGATGCATTCTTGTGCTGTCCTTAATCCTTCTTCTTCCTGATGCATTTGAAGCTGATATTTCAATGCACAGGAGATATCATGCTGGGACAAGGAGAAGTCTAAAACGCGCCTGGTTGCTGTGCTCAGCAGATAAGCTTATGGCATGCCAGTTCTGAATTAATAATAAAATAATTAATAATGTGGTTCCCTTTTGGAAAAATGCATAACAAAAATGGCAAACAAAGGGTGGGTAAGGGCAAATAGAACAGTCACTATGGGCCCTGACATACTGCTTAGACCTTGGGCATCTGCCTCTCATACCCAGCATTAAACATGCCTCAGGGTCGTAGAGGAAATATATATAAATCACAGTATCTATTTACGTGGGGTGGAGAAACTGAACCCTGAACTCAGGACTCCCTTGCTGAACCCGGGACCCGGGAACTATGTCTCTATTCATATCAGAAAACAACGACATGTATAAAAACAGTGACCCTACTCATTGTACAGCATCTACGTATGAATTATAGAAGCAGCTTAGCTGTTCTTGCAAGCAGCCAGTGCAATGCTATTTGAATATAACAGTGTCAGTTTGTTATTTTACTGTCTAAACATGCCTTGATATATTGGAGGTGGCCCTTGTTTTGATATTGCTCAAAATCCCCCACAACTCTCTCTGTCCACCAGCCTGGCTAATAGAATTACATGTGGCTCACTCTTTTAGAATGTTTCCGTACACAGCTGTGTACCATTGCGTACAAAGAATGCCATACCTAAAATATACTACGCGTTCCAGATTTGGAACTTGGGAGAGACGATAAGACGTCTTTTTTAAAGGGAATGGCTGGAGAACAGTTATGCAGAGCTACATTAAAATCAATGGGTAACTAGCAGAGTCTGTTTTTGTAAATCCCTTCTCTCCCTCAAAAGGTTTATTTGTCACCGTTCCTTATGGCTTGTCTGCAATGTTTTAATTCGGTGTGTTTTTACATTTTGAGCAGACCTGTCAGGGTCCCAGTTTACCATTATCATACATATTATAAAAAACTGCATATATACTACGTTAAGATTAAAAATGGCACATTTACTGTTTTTAACCTACTTATCCTCAAAGGTTATCTATCCTTGATGCTTTAGAAAGTCAGATAATTTTTTTGCCATCCATCTGCCCTGTCTAAAAGCATTGCAGTTGAAAGGCAGTAGGTTAATCTGTGTAAAAAGCCTTTGTAGAGCCTAAACATATATATGTTTAACATGGCAGGCAGTTTGTTAAATAAAATTTTACAAAATGATCTCTTGGAAAGGTCCACATTAAAAAGTGATCTTCTTTTCTTCTTTAACCCTAGTAAAAAATAATAATAATAATTTCCTCTTTAGGTATTTACTACATACTCCAATGAGGACTATGACCGGCGCAATGACGATGTGGACCCCATGGCTGCCTCTGCAGAATATGAATTGGAAAAACGGGTGGAGAGGCTGGACCTGTTCCCCGTGGAGCTGGAGAAAGGTATGAACCATCTTACCTCTCCAAAACTGCTTAGTAGGTTGTCATTGTCTGAGATGCTTACTTCCTAGGAACATCACGTAGTAAGCATCAGGGACATCAGGTCATTAATGCTTTGATAGGGAAAACATTTTCTCTGACCAATGTCAATGATAACAATCCATAAACCTAGAACCAAAATGCATGATGAATTCTGTTTAAGACTCTTTTCGGCTTTCATAGAAGCCAATCATTGATTGAGTTTTGCTACTGATCATACGCTGGTTTATCTTTCTATCTTGTTAGGTTGCCTACATAATCGTGAATTGAAAACCATATGTAAACTCATTTCTCACCGAGCTTTGAAAGACCACCACTTTTTACACGGCTAATGAATTTCTAAAATCAACTATTAGTGTTGACAGATGTTTGTCTGGAGGTAGCAGCTGTCATGAGTTCGATCAGTCAGATGTATCATTAGAAATGTATTTTTGCAGTAATGGCTCATTGGAGATGTTCCTAAGTGGGCATAGTCAGACAAACCACTCACTGTTGCTCGTTCATATTTTACTTATAGGATGGATTGAATTTAACTTATAGAAATTGTCTCTATTGTGTAAAAAGACAGGAAATTTACCGTAAATTTGTTTTCCCTTATTTCAACAGTCCAGGAGGAATGTTCTACTTTCAGGGATAAGAGTAACCGCTATAATAAAATATGTAAATTATTTGGTAAAACCGTCCCTATCACACCTTAGATAATGGCACTTGCCCAACAGAATTCAGTAATAGCAAGAAAGAAGAAACAGAAGACCAAGTACTGCAAGAATATAAAAATACTGTACTGCCGATATATCTGTACTGCCGATATATACTAAGGAAAAAAATTATTTACTTAAGTAAAATTTCTCTTTTTCCTCGCGTGTAGTGGGAGTACAGGAGGGATATAGCAATATCCCAAAATATTGGTAGGTCAGACAGCAGAAGAAAGCACCTTATGCACAAAAGCAGTTTTTGAGGAGGAAGATGTCTAGCCTAGTCACGTAGTCGATACCTTTGATGTGAGTCTCTAAAATGCCTTCCACTATTCTTACTGACCACAACATAGGTGGAACAGGGATGTTACTTTGTTCAGGTAAGTGACTACTGTGACATTGCCTGAGTGAATCCTTACAGGTTTTCTGGCAATCGAGAGCTCGAAAGAAAGTAAAGCCTCTTTCATTTCCTTGAAATTGGAGGAATGCTTTGCTTCATCCAAAGTCTCGATAAAATACAGTATTTAGATGTGCATCTCAACCAGTTTTTGAGGAATTTGTGATGATTCTGAGACAGTCTTTTTGGTGGATAGGCTAGTCCTAGATACAGGAAATCTAAATTAATCCACAATTTTGAATTGTTTTGAATCATTATGGAAATGGATCTAAATCTTCTTGCAACCATGTCCAAGCTTGAGGAATCTCCCACTGAAGAAGTCTAATTCCTGCCCTTGCCCACTTCACTGCTGAATACATGACATGAGAATTTCCAGTGTGCTCATTGCCTACATGATTGAGCAAGATGAACTTGTTCACAAAGAGGAAACCTCTTGTCTGATCTTTTTTTATCTTTTGACGAGGGAGCTTGAGGGAAAGAGACATGGAGTCCGGTACTAGGCCTAGAAACAGAATTATTGTTGAGGAAACAAGATGTGATTTTTGGCTTTTAGAAACTAATCATCTAGATAAGGGACAACGCAAATACCATTTTCTCGAAGATCGGCTTCTAGAGGAAGTAGAAGTTTGGAAAAGATACTTAGAGATGTGGACAAGCTGAATCGAAGTGATTTGAATTGGGAGTGTAAAACCCTTCTTCCTGATATGATAGCAAATCTCAGGTATTTTCTTGAGTTTACTGCCATAGGGATGTGAATATAGGTGGCCTTGAGATCTAAGATGGACATGTAGTCCCCTCTGAGTAACATGTGGGTAACTGATAAGATCTTCCCCATATGGAATATTTGATATTGGATGCATGTGTTCACATTCTTTAAAGGACCACTATAGTGCCAGGAAAACATACTCGTTTTCCTGGCACTATAGTGCCCTGAGGGTGCCCCCACCCTCAGGGTCCCACTCCCGCCCGGCTCTGGGGAGAGGAAAGGGGTTAAATCTTACCTTTCTCCAGCGCCAGGCTGGGAGCTCTCCGCCTCCGATCCTCCTCCTGGGCTGAATGCGCATGCGCGGCAGGAGCTGCGCGCGCATTCAGCCCGTCTCATAGGAAAGCATTTATAATGCTTTCCTATGGACGCTTGCGTGTTCTCACTGTGAAAATCACAATCAATGAGACAGCCACTAGAGGCTTTGAGGGCTGGATTAACCCATTTATAGACATAGCAGTATCTCTGAAACTGTTATGTTTATAAAAAAATGGGTTAACCCTAGCTGGACCTGGCACCCAGACCACTTCATTAAGCTGAAGTGGTCTGGGTGCCTAGAGTAGTCCTTTAATGCCGTGTCAGAAGGAATTGTCTTGTTAAAATATGAGAAAGAGTCTTGAGTAGTAAGTCGAACAAAGAAATTCGGGAGAAGGAACTTCTAGAAATCTTATACGAACTTAGTGCTGTTGGGCAAGTGCAGTTATGTAAGGTATGATGAGGAGGGTTTTACCAAATTATTTACATATTTTATTGTAGAGGCTACCCGTCTGTCTGAAAAATTACGATATGACTTCACAGAAGTTATTTTAATGTTTCATTCATGTTTTATCCTTTTCTTCATGACCTGCTTGTTCATCCTTCTATGGGAACAGGATAGGGACAATCCTTGGTAAAATGAGATGGTCCCAAGCCACAAGAAAGAGACAATTGTACTTTGAAAGAGGATGATATAATGTTATTTTGGTATAGGATTAGGTTTAGATACACACCACATCCCCCTCGTAGATTCCTGGTAATTATTTTCTAAAGCCAGATACCTCCAAATATATTTATCACCTATTCACTCCAGTACACTCTACATTATAGAGAGATACCTCATAACCATTCTCATCCCCATACATTCACACACACATACTAGCCCAACAGTCCATACATCACATCCTCCATATATAATATCCAGAAACCATTCAACATGATGTGTAAATCACACATATATATTTACACCTGTCCACAATCCTTGCACTGCCTACACATCTTACGTCAGAACGGACATATTGGGAAACAAAAGTGTTACCAGCTGATCTCTTGTTTGCAGTACAAATGGTCTTGTCTTACAAATCTGAACGATTCCAAAATAGTTCTGTGGAACTCGATATTTTTAAATAAAAAGAGGAGAAAGTAAAAAACGAAATTATAATTATACAATCAATTTGTATTTTAGGTGAAAGAGTTGAAAGCGTCTTTTAATTACAAATTACAAAGACTGAAACAAAAAGTATAACAATCAGCTCATATTATAAACCAAAAAAACAAAAACATAAAAGAAAGAAAGAAAATGTTAATGTTTAATAAATAACACGAAAAATAATCATCTAAAAATAACATAATAACACAAAAATATTAGTATAAAAATAAACTAATAACACCAAAAAATTGATTTGTAATAAAATGAAATAACACCAAAAATCAATCAATAAAAATATGTATATGAAGAATTATCATTAAACTATGGATACCAAATGGATAAGATAAACAATGTAGAGGCAAATAAATAAATGTGATAAATAAATTATTTTTCATTCTGTATTATACATCAAGAATTACGGAATGGCAAAAAAAAAAAAACCTGATATAGATGACATTCAGACATAGATGGCGTTGGACCAGAAGTACTTAAGGAGATTATAACAGAAATTGACAGCACAGGATTTTTAATATTTACAGAGTAAATGCCCACTGGCAGAGTGCAGCCAAATTGGCATTAAGCAGATGTGCTTTATCATTTTAAAAGCCATGAGTTCTTGGGCTGTAAATGTACGCAATTAGTGCAGTTGGGGGGCTCCTTTAAGTATTTCTAAGTGCTCTTTGGACTTACATGTGTCTGACATGTCTGCCAAGAATCCATTGCTTATTGTACAGGAAATATTGGACTTTCAGAAAAATACCTTTTTATTCTTTTTAAACACATTTACTGTAAATGTTTTTTACTGGCCACATCATTGTGGTAGAGTGTTACAGAGTGTACATTGACACATTGACACTACATCTCTTGACACATACAGCACAGATACTTTATCCATTTATTCATACACTAGGCACAGCCTGATTGACATACTGATTGACATATTGGTGCTATGTTGTCACACACACTTTACACATCTTATTTTACTCCACTATACATACCTAATACATTGGACACATACATTTACTTTCATACACACCTTACACATCCTACTAATCAATTTACTCTGCTATGCACAACTTAAACATTCCACACATCATTGTAATCCACTTTAATCCACTAAACCACTCTGATGAAGTGCTGTTAAAGCACGAAACGCATTGGAGGACATCCAGTCCTCCTCTATGTTGTTTCAGCCATGCCCTGTACATGAATAAAAACATTTTATTGTAAAAAGACACTATAGTCAGCAGAACAACTACAGTTTATTGAATTTGTTCTGGTGAGTAGAATCATTCCCCTCAGGCTTGTTGCAGTAAATACAGTCTTTTTAGAGAGAATGCAGTGTTTACATTACAGCCTAGAGATAACTCCACTAGCCACTTCTCAGAGGGTTACTAGAGGTGCTTCCTGGGGCAGTGCTGCACACTGTGCAGTACTGCCATTTAGTGTCTCCACCCTCTGCATGCAGACACTGAACTTTCTTCATGAGGAGATGCTGATTGGCCAGGGCTGTGTTTGAATTGTGCTGGCTCGGCCCCTGATCTGCCTCCTTGACTATCTCAGCCAATCCTATGGGAAAGCATTGGCTCACAGAATCACTTCTGATGATGTCAGCTGTAAGCAGGCAGATCAGGGGCAGAAGCAGCAGCTGCAGACTTGAATACAAGCAAGATTTTACTATATTTAGGGAGGCAAGGTGGTTTTAGCACTGTCAGGGCAGGAATACATGTTTGTGTTCCTGACCCTATAGTGTTCCTTTAAGTGGATCGAGGCATCTTTCCTCAGCTGAAATCCATTGTGATGGAGACCCTGCCCCCCCGACTGAATGCCTTCACCAAAGTTCGCTATCACTGGGAAAGAATCACCAAAGTGTTTATATACTTTCCCCAAACAATAGATGAGACTTGGTGAAGGGTTAAAACAACAATGCTTTGTTGTGACTACAGTTGCATATACATAGGGACATTCCCCACAGGGGGTCATCACAATGAACAATAGGTCCCCGCCATCGTGACTTTGTGTCTGGGGGACAACTCAATTAGCTAGGAGATGATTTTATTAACTCTCAAATAACAGGGCGCAGAACAGCAGTAATCCCTGAAACATATGTCTCCCGCATACACATATGACAAATTATACATTCCAGGACAGGGCTAGTTCCATGAGTATAATGTCCAAAAAGCACTCGGATCAGAGGTATACAGCCCGAGTAATCTTCGAGTAAAATTTTCGCAGGATGCGGCTAACTTTCTATCCAACGCAGAGTTCCAGACTGTAGTCAGGTAGGGGGCTTTAACAAGAAATAAATCTCTCTGGCTCCGTAGAAGGGGGCTCCCCCTAAGTATTAATGTTTTCAATGTTTTACGTTAATGATCTCCTGGATGCCCTTGGTTAGGAGTGGTGTATGATGGAAACTGTATTGGGTAGCCGCCCAATCACCAGCTGAATGGAAGTTCCAGGCAGTCGCTATGCATAGTTATGGCTATGACAGCTGAGACAGAGGTTGTAAATAGAGCGGTCTGCTGCACAGAGGGTAGAACCACAGAAAAATTGGGGCAGGCATGTGATAAAGCTCTTTTAGGGGTGATAAAGCTGCAACAGTTGTTAATGTGATCGGAGCATGCTCCGTTGCATCCATCGTTCATTCTTTTGTTTTGACACTTCCACATACAAGCCTTACACACCCGATGGCTCAGTCATACAAGTAATGCATCTCTTTATACATCTATCTGATACATATAGCCACAAAATGGTAATTCTACTTCCAGTTCTCTATTGTTAACATAAATGTCACCAGAAAGTGATATAGTGAACTTTACCACAAATATCCCACTACCCAGTATCCACATACAGTATATTCCAATGATAGACCACGCCAGATACATACTATATGCATTCTATTGGCCATAACACATTAATGTCTGTTAATGTTCAACATATGCTTCATGCAGACTCTGAAGGCCTCGGGATCAGTATTATTGGAATGGGAGCCGGGGCTGACATGGGACTGGAAAAGCTTGGAATATTTGTAAAAACTGTGACAGAAGGTGGAGCAGCTCATCGAGATGGCAGGTAACTGAGTGTAAACTATAACCACTGTGCAACTACTGTCTACATCTTCTACCCCAGAGATGGATTGATCTGGCTTCCCAAGAGTGTTTGTAAAACATTTCCCATTCCCACGTTGGCTGGGACTTACTGGTATTGTAGTAACTACAGATCCCAACTACAGATAGAATTGTTATAATGATTCCATGCAACTATCAAGATTTCTTCGTATAACCATTTCCCATAGCCCCTCCTATTACTCCATATAACCTCTCCCTATAACTCCTTCTATTACGCCATATAACCTCTCCCTATAACTCCTCCTATTACTCTATATAACCTCTCCCTATAACTCCTCCTATTACTCCATATTACCTCTCCCTATAACTCCTCCTATTGCTCCCTATAACTCCTTCTATTACTCCATGTAACCTTTCCCTATAACTCCTCCTATTACTCCATATAACCTATCTCTATAACTCCTCCTATTACTCCATATCACCTCTCCCTATATCTCCTCCTATTACTCCATATAACCTCTCCCTATAACTCCTCCTATTACTCCATATAACCTCACTCTATAACTCCTTATATTACTCCATATACCCTCTCCCTATAACTCCTCCTATTACTCCATATAACTTCTCCCTTTAACTCCTCCTATTACTCCATACTACCCCTCCCCATTACTCTTCATATTACTCCAAATAACATCCTGTAATTCTTCATATTACTATGTGTAACCTATAACTCCTTAGACTGTCTCCATTAAGCTGAATATAAATTGTAAATCTTCCTGTAGGATCCAAGTCAATGACCTTCTGGTGGAAGTGGATGGGACTAGTTTAGTTGGAGTCACCCAATCCTTTGCGGCATCTGTCTTGAGGAATACTAAGGGTCGCGTGAGGTAAGATATCTTCTATTAGAAGAAGACAAGACAACTTGCAGCATTAACAAGACAATATAATACCTAATCTATAAAGGGGACCGCTCTCTCGTAGATTGCTTTGTTTAACGAGTTAAAATGGTGTATACCTGAATAATTGCAAAAGAAAAACTCAAAGAGTGTTTCAGGCGCTTCCCAAAGTATACAGGGTATACCTGAATAATGCCTGCAGTGGGTAAGAGAAAGGGATATAAGACTACTCATGGACTGTGTGATGTTAATTACTAAACTTTCTGTGGCAGATTCCTGATTGGTCGAGAGAAGCCTGGTGAACAAAGTGAGGTAGCACAGCTCATTCAGCAAACCTTGGAGCAGGAGAGATGGCAAAGAGAGAGTATGGAACAGCGATATAGTCAGTGTAATGAGGATGACGAAGAGGTGAGTTGGTAGAAAATATTATAATGTGCTTCCAGAAGGTTAATGTTTCTCAGTTTGATCATATTAAATGGTATAAGGAATGTAACCACTTTTATAAGGCTCAAAATAAAGTGTTGCTAACTTCAAGAGACAAGAAGATTAAATTAAGATCAATGTAAGGTTACGCATTTGGATGGAAAATCATTATCTCTTAGTCATTTCCAAAATTAAACTACGGCAAGGTAGTCCTTGAAGGAGAGTCAGATCGCTTCTTGCAAATCAAAACCCCCAAGATATATTACCAAGCACAAAAGGGAATACTAAAGTACATTAATGTAATTGTATTGCTACAAGTAGCTGTCCAAAACTGTATTCAATCTTCAAGGACACATCGAACCAAGAATTTCAAAACTGAGGGCTTTTTAATCTGGAAAGGGGCCAGAGATTAGCTGAAATTTTCAAGGGAAGTTATCATGAAAGGGCAGCTTTTGTGTCATTTCGTCTTCATGATAACACTGCATTATGTAGTTCAATGTTATGAGGAACTTTCGTCCCTGGTTTATTTTTAAAGAAGTTGACCGACCTAGAAAGACTCCATTTTTGTTTCCTCAATTTCTCACGTGCTGTATAAGAACTATAAGCACAGCCAGATTGATTATAATGCTATAACAAGGGAAACATTAGTAATTATTTGAAAAGTAATTCTGGAGAAGTTTTCTAAAAGTGTAGAAGTAAGCAAGAACATTCTGATGGTTATCATGACAGTTATTTCATGTGTAGAACTTTGCAGGTAGACAACAATGAATGTTGACCATTCATAAATTCTATACATTTTTCATATTTAATGTCAATTGAAACCTTTATGAAATGCGTCACAACTTTATGTTAGTTTTGTGAAGTTGGTGGAGGGATTCAGCTGCTATTAAAAAAAAGTATTTCTTTACATAATTTATTTTACAAAAAAAAGTTTTTTAAACCTTACCTTACTATTGTTATGGAATGAAACTGAATGATGTGCTTCATTATTTTTTTTACATCAGCAATTAATTGCAGGTTAATTTGCTTGTTGTGTGTGTGGCAGACCGCCTGGTACCCCGACTGGGTACCTCCACCAATCATGCTTCCTAGTTATCCCTGAGATACTATAAGCACTCCATCGGACACCATAAGCACTGTAGCCCCTTAGCCACCACAGCTCAGCTGGGGTCTTGCCTTTTCTGCCCGCCCTGGACCCAAGTCCTGGATCCAGCTCCCAGTGGGTAGACCTCTCCTCTGGAGATTATCACAGGTATAGCAGTAATAACCCCTCTATTGCCTTCCCCCCCACACATGAGCCAAGGCTTAATGCTGGGAAGTCATCTGTTTAATATAGGCACAGTTACAGAATTTATACAAGTCACAAACTCCTCCCCTGCGCCTGAGATAATTGAGTCAGGAACTGTACAAACTCAATTATCTCCAGGTACAGAAAAACATACAATTTACAAACACCCTAAAAGTACCCCCAAAATCCATGGAAACCCCACAAGAGTCACATCCTTGGATAGCCCCATTCTGAGTTACCAACATATCAGTGGTTCGTTTTTTCCATGGAAGTCAACTTTTGACGGACCGCACACAAGGCTCCTGCCCAAAATAGTTCCATGAGAAAAGTGGTTGCGGTCGGTCAATTTCAGTAGTATGAAAACAACCAATCAACCAAATGTAGTCCATAGTCATAACGTGGAGCTTGTTCCCCTAATCCATACAAACAATTTCACCGAACAGTGCTCTTCTAGGATGTAAAGAACCGAATGCAGACGAGAATGGAAGTTCAGCGGTGTTCGTGAGGTTGAGTGTCCGATTTTAGTTCCATGCAATCGACAACCAAACACCGCTGCCTGCATTTGTGCGAACAAGATGGCTGCCACCACGTGTTCGTACATTCGAACGGCGGCCACTTAGACGAACAATTAGAACACTGCGGTCAGAATCGTTACAAGGTGTCAATAGGGTTTAACAAGCATCCCGGGGGAGTTTGTTCGGTTCCCGAACAGCACAGGGAAACTACACAAACAAAGTCTTTTTACGTGGCCCATAGTCCTTGGGCAGGTGGCTAGCCAGCAGGCTCTTCCAGGAACACATGGCAGAGGCATCTTTGCCACAGTATGGCATCTACATATTGTACCAAACTGTCTTTTGATTGGGTTTCAGACAGGGGAGTATGCAACTGATGAGGAGGATGAGGAGATGAGCCCGATGTTCCCAGGAGGAGAATTAGCCATTGAAGTGTTTGAGTTGCCTGAAGGAGAGGATGCCTTGTCACCCGTAGAGATGGACCCAGAGAAGTTGGTTCACAAGTTTAAAGAGGTGACTCAATATCAAAATAATTTTTTTTGCCCTGGGCTTTTAAAACAACTCCTCTATTTTAAATTCTTTTCAATATCTTTATCTCTTACAGCTTCAGATCAAACATGCAGTGACCGAAGCTGAGATTCAGCAGCTAAAAAGAAAGGTGAGATATAGACTGTGCAATTATGTTACCTAATACAAATCAGTATATGGTCTTCACATCTTATCCTATCCTACCAAACACAGCATCCAGTGTCTATGTGATTGTCCCACTATTTCTCTCTTTTTGTATCATCTGAGTTACATTTACCCAGTATCCGCCTATAACTTAACTACATAATCAGGGCCGTCTTTAACGCGGGGCAAACGGGGCAGCTGCCCCGGGCCCAGTTGCTCCTGGGGGCCCAGAGCAGCTGCTCTGTGGGCCCCGCGATTTGCACAGCCCCTTTGGACCGGGAGGCTCCCCGGATGGCCCATGCACTAAGGGCCACCCGGGGAGCATGTGTCAGCAGGGGCCCGGTCGTGCGCCGTGGCGCTTAAACAGCGCGACCGGGCCCCTCTTCCGGTTCTGCAGCCGGCTGGGTTCCTCCCACCGGAGATAGCCGCGCGGGAGGAGGAAGGCAGGGAGGAGGGGAGTTAGAGAGGAGAACTCCCATCTGCCTCAGCCTGCCACTGGACCAGGGAAACCACCCTCCAGGAAAAGGTAAGAACCTGGAGGGTGACTAAATGTATGTCAGTAGGTCTGTGTGTGTGTGTGTGTGTGTATGCCAGTATGTCTGTGTGTGTGTATGTGTGTGTGTGTGTGTGTGTGTGCTGCATGTGTGTGTGCGTATGCCAGTATGTCTGTGTGTGTGTGTATGCCAGTATGTCTGTGTGTGTGTGTGTATATGTTCGTGTGTCAGTATGTCTCGGTGTGTGTGTGTGTGTGTGCGTGTAAGCCAAAGGTTGTCTGTGTGTATGCCAGTATGTCTGTGTGTGTATGTCAGTGCGTGTGTGTGTGTCGGGGTATAATCTGTGTGTGTGCCAGTATGTGTGTGTGTGTGGCTGCTCAAAGTGTGTGTCAGTATTGCCTGTGCGTAGGTATGTCTGTGTGTGTGTGTGTAATTGTGTATGTCTGCTAGCGATATATTTGTGTGTCAGTGTATGTGTGTAAGCCAGTATGTATCTGTGAATGTTTTAAATGTGTCTGTTCAGGTATGTGCCAGTGCTACCTTGTCTGTGTGTATGCTTCGCATGTCTGTGTGTGTATGGGTATGTTCAGGTGTATGTGTGTGTCAGTCAGTATGTCTGGGTTGTGTATGTGTCTGTGTGTGTATGTATGTATGTCTGTGTGTCAGTATGTCTGCCAGGATATATTTGTATGTCAGTGTATGTGTGTGTCAGTATATATCTGTGAATGTTTTAATGTCTGTCTGTATCAGCCATTATGTCTGTCTGTGTATATGTCAGTATGCCTGTGTGTGTGTGTCAATGTGTCTGTCAGTGTATGTGCTGTGTGTTTTAGTATATCTGTCAGTGTATGTGTTTGTGTGTGTGTCAGTATATCTGTTAATGTATGTGTCTGTGTATGCATGTATGTATGTCTGTGTGTGTGTCAGTATGTCTGCCAGTATATATTTGTGTGTAGTGACTGTGTGTGTGTCAGTATGTATCTGTGAATGTTTTAATGTCTGTCTGTGTGTGTATGTGCCAGTACGTCTGTCAGTGTGATTGTGGGTTGGACGTAATTGGGGGGTGAGGCAGTGGCAGGGACAGGGCCCAAGAAAATGCATTGCCCAGGGTCCTAATCATATTAAAGACGGCCCTGTACATAATGTACATTAGCCTGGTTGATAGAGAATTATAGGAAATATAGTCCATAGTGAGAAGCCTAAAGTTGGACAAC
>OW240917.1:238145645-238378837 GCA_933207985.1 Pelobates cultripes | reverse complement strand
ACACACATCATCCAGCACACTTGCACACATCATCCAGCACACACACACATCATCCAGCACTCACACACACGTCACCCAGCGCGCACACACACATCATCCAGCACACGCACACACTGCATTCATTATACACACTCTTCACTCACTACAAACACACTACATTCACTATACACCCTCTGCATTCACTATACACACTCTGCATTTATTATGCACAGTCTGCACTCACAACACACTACATTCACTATGCACACTCTGCATTCACTACAAACACACTAAATTCATTATACACAATTTGCACTTACTACAAACACACTACATTCATTATACACACTCTGCACTCACTACAAACACACTACATTCACTATACACACTCTGTATTCACTTACATACACTGCATTCACACACTCTGCACTCACTACAAACACACTAAATTCATTATACACACTGCACTCACTACAAACACACTACATTCACTATACACACTCTGCATTCATTATACACACTCTGCACTCACTACAAAAACACTACATTCACTATACACACTGCACTCACTACAAACACACTACATTTATTATACACACTGCACTCACTACAAATACACTACATTCATTATATACACTCTGCACTCACTACAAATACACAACAATTATTATTCACACTGTATTCACTACAAACACACTACATTTATTATTCATACTCTGCATTCACTACAAACACACTACATTCATTATACACACCCTGCACTGCACTATATGCATAGGAGTGTATTTTATTTTATTTTTTAAGGGGGGGGGGGGGGGGAATCTTGGGTGAGTTCCCACACTTTTTTCCCCAGGACTTGACCCCTGTACATAGGGATTAAGGAGAGAGCGCAGGTAACTTTTTTTCTTTTCTCAGGAATACATGTTTGTGTTCCTGACCCTATAGTGATCCATTAAAGAAAATAAAATTTAACAATAGCTTTGTAGACAGAGCATGCACAAACACATTCAAGAAATAAAAAAATAAAAAATTGGAGTTTGGAAAAAGTAAGGTACTATGAGTAAGTAAGCCAATGTGCTCCTAAGAAAATAACAGTTAGGGCAATTATGTGGTAAAGTTATAAGAAATCCTAATTATCACATATTTACACATAAAAAATAAAGAATCATAGATTTATTTTCAGACAGGTTATCTGTAATGCCTCCGTGTTGTCACTTTTAAAATAGTTGCGCTAGAACTATTGTGGATAATTTCATTTTGAGGACAGGTAGATCCTATTGGTCATAATTAGATTTTTAACTAACAGTGCCAGACATCAGGGCACATTGTTAGACTTGCAAGTTCATTCCATAACAATTTCTCAATGTACCCATCATCCATTACTTTCTACCGAGTCTTAAACACCCTTCAGAGGATGAGAGGGATCCCTGAACAATATTTAATCATTCTACGCACCCACTCTGTGCAGCTGGCTGGCCTAGAACAAGAACGTTCTCGCTGGCGGGTAGAGAAGGTCCAGTTACAGCAGAGTGTCCAGGAGAACCGGGACCGTGTGGAGAAGCTGCAGGGATACTGGATGGAGGCTCAGAACCTATGCCAGGCAGTGGATGAACACTTGAAGGAGACCCAAGCGCAGCATCAAGGACTTGAACGGAAGTATAGCAAGGCCAAGAGGCTCATCAAGGAGTATCAGCAGAAGTAAGTAGATTCCACCAACGATAGTCCACTTCCTGATCTTCACTCATCCACTTCCTTTCTACCTTCCACTTTAGACATGTTTCTTGATACCACTCATCACAAATATGTGTCACAGTCTAAATTAGGAACCAAATTCTATCCTTTTTTGCCAGCCAGTTACCCACTTGCATTTGGACTAGGACAACCTTCAGGAAGAAAACAGGGATGTTATTGATCTTCTGATGCACAAATGTTTCACTAATACACTAACACGGGTTACTCGTTAATTTTAACAATCTCCACTTCACCCATTCTAAACTGTTCTTGCCCGATCCTTGACATTTCTCGACCTTATCCATAATTTACATTTAAATTTTCATTGATGCTCCTAATGTCATATTTTTCAAATCCTCCCTTTATTTAACCACCTCCTCCTCATTGATTTACCTCGGCTTTATCATCTCTTGCATCCGCTGGCATACCCTCCGTCCTCACCTCCTCTTTAATTAATTAGCATCTTTCTTCTCACGCACACCCACTCACTGCTATTAGTCATCAAGCAGTTTGTCATCTCTTTAGCTATTTTCTTTCCTTATCCAACCCTGTGCTTGTGACATTCATTCTCTGACCTCATCACATTCATTCCCATCACTCACATTATATTAATATTACTAATTGAAAACATTTTATCATTACTAATAAATATTTTATCGTTTCCCATTTATTCTCCTCTAAAATCACCATAAAAAATCACAGCACAGTTTCCACAATATAACAGAGTTCTGGATCAGATAATTCAATAGGCATAGTGACATAACCTCTCTCTCGTTGCCCACCGCCTTACATCCCTTTAATCACTTTCTCCTGTTTAACACAGTCTCCCTCATTTATTGACCTTTTCTCTTCTCTGCTCAGTTTTAATGCCTCATTGTGCGCTGACCTCTATTATTTAATCTTTTTGACTCATTCTATAACTGTATCTCATAATTAATCCTTGTATTGGTCCATCACCTTTCTCCCATTTTTTAAAATTATTCCCCCATCCTATATCGCTACCAACTGCTCGCACATTGGATTGGATCAATCCTTTACACATTAACACAGCATTTATCAAACGTCACAACTGTCTGTGGCTAGCTTGAGTTATAGTTACATAGCTGAAAATAGATGTGCGTCCATCAAGTTCAGCCTTTCTAACTTATGTTTTTGCCGTTGATCCAAACAAAGTTAAAAAAAATAACAAACAGTTTGAAGTGCTTCCATTTTTGCAACAAACTAGGAAAAAAAATCCTTCTTGAACCCAGAATGGCAGTCAGATCTTTCAAAAGCGGTTACTCTACAAATTAAAAATAATATCCCTGAATATTGTGGGTTTTTTTTTTGCAAATATTCATCCAGTTGCTGTTTTAACATCTATATACATCCTAAATTCAGAATCCTAATGTGTCTAAAGTCCTCCACATGCAAATTTTGTTTTAACAGTGCCCAATTTTGACCATCTCCATTTGTGTGGGACTCATATAAACTAATGCCCCGTCTCCACTGAGCGGTACGGTTCGGGTCGGTACGGTCTGGTACGCCATTTTGAGTGTTTCCATTATAAAAGTGGCCCATACAGCCGAACCAAACCGCACCATTCCTGGGCCCTCTTTAGATGTAGGTACATAGGAAATGGTAAGTTACGGTTAGGGCGGAGCTACTGGCTTCACACTATACAATCCATTGATTGGCCGACAGGAAAACATCAGTGCTCACGACAAATGGCACGCTAGGCATTTGGTCCAAACCCCGCATGCCCCCTGGCAGTCCGACTTGCAGTAGAAATGCTCACCTGAATAGGCTGGACCATTCTAACCCTTCCGAACTGTACCGACCCGAACCATACTGCTCAATGGAAATGAGGCAATAGACATAGAAACATAGAATGTGATCGCAGATAAGAACCATTCGGCCGATGAGATCCTGTAAAAGAATGTAAGGCTATTGACAGGGACCCCCTACTTTAATTCATTCTCTCCACAATGTAAGACTTGATTCAATGAAACAATATGGCCAGGCATAATAAATGTTTGGGTTGTATTGTTGAATACTGGGATATTTACTCTCTATGATCTTATTCATGTTTATTGCATTGAATTTCTAAACAGTTGTGTGGGTTATGTGGTTGATATTTCGTATTGCTCTTTATAGAGCACTATTGGTAAATGGCGCTTTGCTAGACAACCAATTTCTCAGTCTTATCTGAGATATCCAGCCAAATACCAGTGACATCGTTCATTAAACCTCACAATCGCTTCCTCTACAGAGAGCTGGACTTCACAAATAAAGAGGAAACACAAAAGAAGGAGTTGGAAGATCTGGAGAAAGCTCGTGCTGCCGAGATCCTCAGGCTACAGGAAAAGGTGCTTTTGTTACCCCCAAAAAATCTGTTAATTCTCTCATCGTTCTTATACCCTGTAATATTTGCTTCTAATGGAAACCAAAAAATATACATGAATGATTTATAAATTACTTTGATTCCACTGTTTGGCCATAAAGGCAGTTAGTTATTGCTTTGTTTATTCTATAAAGTTTGTATTAATCGAAAAACTAGATGAATGAAAATTGTAGGGATAAGAAACATTGAATAAGGAAATTTCACATGGTGCAGTCTTCACGTGCATCATTGGTAAAGCATTGAGTAGACTGGAAAATGTATCTTGTCTCATAATATGTAGAGCATTGTAGTAGCCATTCTTTGAATTGTCTTACTTATTTTTTTTTATCATACTTTCCTCTTTGTAGGTATCGGAGTTAGAGAAGAAACTCCTCACCCTTCAATGTCCAGTCTCCCCTTAGATATTATGTTATGAGAAATGGGTGCTTTCGGGCAAGTGTTGGAAGTTGCTTGTCGATGCCTGCAGGATCTATTTTACCCAGTGACAGTTCTGCAGGTACTTGCCCCTTTCTGTGGCTTATTTAATACTCCTAACATGGGGAAGGGCAAGTATACTCTCGAATGGGACCCTGTATTATGAATATGGTTCTCAATGAACAGAACTTCTGGAATGAAATGGGACTTTGGCCTGCTGTGTGGTAATGTGGCTGTGGAACCTGTCACATGGATCCTTCCTGTGTATTTTGACTGATGACCTTGTGGACTGTATCATATGAGGACTTTGCAATGACTCTGGGGCCCTAGCCTTTGGCCCTGTTTAGGCCTGAACAGTGATGGTGGCCCTGTGCTCTGGACTTTGCGTGTCTCTGTGCTGTGTATGTGCTGGTGGTCTGTGTTTGTTTATTGCCCATGACCTCCCAGGAAGGTGCCCCACTCATCCTTCTTCCCTCCAAAAAAAAAGGAAAAACCATATCCCTTCTGGGGCGCATAGTGAGTGTGTGTAAAAGGGATGTGTGTAAGCTGAATAACTGTGAGGTGTGTGTCTGTGCACAGTATTAATGGTGTGTGTAAAATGTGCATCTTTATCGTACGTGCATACATTCAGATGAGTATGTTATGCGTGTGCATTAAGGTGTATACAATTCGTGATTTGCAGTGTATGTATGTACTGTAAATGCTGTGTGTATACACATGTTCTATATACATACATACATACATACATACAAATCAACAACAAAAAATTTTCACACGCCCAGCCAAGCACATATGTGAAAGTGGTCTCCAGTGGCTTGTGCCTACCATTCCAGTTGCAGTGTATCAAAACCCAGAATGTCATTTATGGGACCAATATACACTCACATAATTCTTTAAACCAGTAATGGTAGAGAATTTGATCAATTTCAGCCCAAAATAGAAAATATGGAAAAAACTCCAATTCCTGGTACCTTCGCAATTTTACTCTGACACATTGTAATGATTGCAGGTAACATAATTATACATGTGAGCATTTCAAATATATATACTCTTTACTACTGGTAAGTATGTATACCACCTATGTATGTGTATGTGTGTATTTATATATATATTTATAACAGTGGCTTTAACAACTGAGAAATGAAGCTGTCCTGTTGGCTTTGCACCTCTCCAAGTCTGTTCCTGTGGTTCAAGGATGAAGGATGAGAGTTAATGCAATTTCAAGTGATGTATAACATAATTTTCTGAGCCAACATATACTGTTCTGTAGAACATTACATGGGAAGTGGAGAAACTGTATTTAATTCTCTTATCTTGGATCCTTATCTCCACCTCTCCCCAGGAACTAAAAGGCATGTTCTGTAAGAGCATGAGAACAAAGAAGTGTGCCACAGGAACCCCAAAACTATTTCACTAAGAGTACTCTCCATATGTAGTTACACACATACACCTATCAGTTTTGTACATAGTTGTTAAACCTTCACTGTAAAAGAATTAGCCTAACCCACAGGCACTGCAGGTCACTGCTAGTGGTGTCACTCTCAGGGCACACTGAGAGGTCACTGCTAGTGGTGTCACTCTCGGGGCACACTGAGAGGTCACTGCTAGTGGTGTCACTCACGGGGCACACTGACAGGTCACTGCTAGTGATGTCACTCTCAGGGCACACTGAGAGGTCACTGCTAGTGATGTCACTCTCGGGGCACACTGAGAGGTCACTGCTAGTGATGTCACTGCTAGTGATGTCACTCTCGGGGCACATTGAGAGGTCACTGCTAGTGATGTCACTGCTAGTGATGTCACTCTCGGGGCACATTGAGAGGTCACTGCTAGTGATGTCACTGCTAGTGATGTCACTCTCGGGGCACACTGAGAGGTCACTGCTAGTGATGTCACTCTCGGAGCACACTGAGAGGTCACTGCTAGTGATGTCACTGTCAAGGCACACTGAGAGGTCACTGCTAGTGATGTCACTGTCTGGGCACACTGAGAGGTCACTGCTAGTGATGTCACTGTCTGGACACACTGAGAGGTCATTGCTAATGATATCATTCTCGGGGCACGCAGACAGGACACTGCTAGTTATGTCACTCTCAGGGCACACTGACAGGTCACTGCTAGTGATGTCACTCTCAGGGCACACTGACAGGTCACTGATAGTGATGTCACTCTCGGGGCACACTGAGAGGTCACTGCTAGTGATGTCACTCTCGGGGCACACTGAGAGGTTACTGCTAGTGATGTCACTCTCGGGGCACGATGACAACTCACTACTAGTGGTTTCTCTCTCGAGGCACACTGAGAGGTCACTACTAGTGATGTCACTCTTGGGGCACACTGAGAGGTCACTACTAGTGATGTCTCTCTCGGGGCACACTGAGAGGTCACTGCTAGTGATATCACTCTCGGGGCACACTGAGAGGTCACTACTAGTGATGTCTCTCTCAGGGCACACTGAGAGGTCACTGCTAGTGATGTCAACTCTCTGGGCACACTGAGAGGTCACTGCTAGTGATGTCACTCTCAGGGCACACTGAGAGGTCACTGCTAGTGATGTCAACTCTCTGGGCACACTGAAAGGTCACTGCTAGTGATGTCAACTCTCTGGGCACACTGAGAGATCACTGTTAGTGATGTCACTCTTGGGGCACAGGGAGAGGTCACTGCTAGTGATGTCACTCTCGGGGAACGCTGGGAGGTCACTGCTAGTGATGTCACTGTCTGGGAACACTGAGAGATCACTGTTAGTGATGTCACTCTTGGGGCACAGGGAGAGGTCACTGCTAGTGATGTCACTCTCGGGGAATGCTGGGAGGTCACTGCTAGTGATGTCACTGTCTGGGCACACTGAGAGATCACTGTTTGTGATGTCACTCTCGGGGCACACTGAGAGGTCACTGCTAGTGATGTCACTCTCGGGGCACACTGAGAGGTCCCTGCTAGTGATGTCAACTCTCTGGGCACACTGAGAGATCACTGCTAGTGATGTCACTCTCGGGGCACAGGGAGAGGTCACTACTAGTGATGTCACTCTCGGGGAACGCTGGGAGGTCACTGCTAGTGATGTCAACTCTCTGGGCACACTGAGAGATCACTGCTAGTGATGTCACTCTCGGGGCACAGGGAGAGGTCACTACTAGTGATGTCACTCTCGGGGAACGCTGGGAGGTCACTGCTAGTGATGTCAACTCTCTGGGCACACTGAGAGATCACTGCTAGTGATGTCACTCTCGGGGCACAGGGAGAGGTCACTACTAGTGATGTCACTCTCGGGGAACGCTGGGAGGTCACTGCTAGTAATATCAACGATCTGGGCACACTGAGAGGTCACTGCTAGTGATGTCAACTCTCTGGGCACACTGAGAGGTCACTGTTAGTGATGTCACTCTCGGGGCACACTGAGAGGCTGGTGGGGTATAAAAGACCAATGCTGTTCTTGGACTGGAAGACTAAAGCCACTTACAGCTGTAAAAACCTTCCTCTTCACAGACTCACAGAAAGAGAGATGGGGGAGATGGAGAGAATGAGAGGACATCATGTGAATGCAGCTCCAATCTTGACACCTTCTTTGATAAAGGGGTTTTATTTGTATATTTTTGGAGTAGGAAATCATGGGGTGAGGAGGCCTGCCATTAGCAGTGTGAATGGTAATTAGGAGGGGGCGGAATGATACTGTGCCAAAATTAGTATCTGACTCTGTCTATTTATTTGTCTCTTACTGAACATACAGAGGGACGTATGTATAAAGATTACATTTTAAAGTGAATCAGTTGGGGGGAGGGAATCCAACATTTTGGGGATTATGGATCACAACGAATGAAAGTGACATTTGCATTAAACCAACGCTAATCATTAAAATGATTGTCACCGTGTGTCTCGTTTCTAATGTGTGTAATGTGAAGGAGTTTAGATCAGTACGCAGTGTTGTAGAGGCTGTATGTACACCTAAGAGAATACGGACAAAATGTTAACACATATGAATAAAGTGAGGATAATATGAGTGTAATGCAGCAAAACAGCAAACGAAATCACTTAAATTTTTTAACATAAAGACTGTGTGCACAATATCTCAATACTACAACAGAAACACACATTTGGTATCCTGCTAAATTCTTAAATCATCAGTAGAAATGTTTCACTGTTTTATGCAAAATTAAACAAACCAGCTACAAAAAAAAAGGAAGAGGAAACGTGACTTAGGAGATAAGAAGGTCAACAGTAAGAAACTCCCCAACATTTTGGCACAAAGCTTTTCTCAACGGGCGGTATCTTTACAATGATGTAATATTTTACATATATATATAGTTTGGACAAAGGTTGAAGTTATTGACTTTAAATGTAGCGGCAAAAGAAAGTCAGTTGTGATGTTCCGCAACCAACATACTGGTTAATCTGTGTAAGAGGCCTCACCCAGAGAAAATTGAGTTTGAGAGAAAATATTAAAGAAACCCTATCAGGTAAGGTGCACAAAAGTATTCCTGACCCTGTAGTGTTAAAACCACCATAGGTTTGGCTGAGACTGTCAAGGAGGCAGATCAGGGGCAAAGCCAGCACAAGACAAACAGTCCTGGCCAATCAGCATCTCCTCATAGAAATGAATTGAATCAATTAATCTCTGTAAGGAAAGTTGAGTGTCTCCATGCAGAGGGTGGAGACACTGACTGTCAGTCACACTGTGCAGCACTGCCCCAGGAAGCACTTCTAGTAGTCCTATGAGGAGTGGCCAGTGGAGGTATCCCTTAGCTGTAATGTAAACATAGCATTTTCTCTGAAAAGAAAGTGTTTACTGCAAAAAGCCTGCAGGGATACTCACCGGAACAAATACAATAAGCTGTAGCCCCACTCAACAACACCTGCCCATTGACAGGATATATAGAGTAATAGGAGGAGTTATAGAGAGAGGTTATATGGAGTAATAGGAGGAGTTATAGGAAGAGGTTATATGGAGTAATAGAAGGAGTTATAGAGAGAGGTTATATGGAGTAATAGGAGGAGTTATAGGGAGAGGTTATATGGAGCAATAGGATGAGTTATGGGAAGAGGTTATATGAAGTAATAGGAGGAGTTATATGGAGTAATAGGAGGAGTTATAGAGAGAGGTTATATGGGGTAAGAGGAGGAGTTATAGAGAGAGGTTATATGGAGTAATATGAGGAGTTATACAGAGAGGTTATATGGAGTAATAGGAGGAGTTATAGGGAGGGGTTATATGGAGTAATAGGAGGAGTTATAGAGAGAGGTTATATGGAGTAATAGGAGGAGTTATAGAGAGGTTATATGGATTAATAGGAGGAGTTATAGAGAGAGGTTATATGGAGTAATAGGAGGAGTTATAGGGAGAGGTTATATGGAGTAATAGGAGGAGTTATAGGGAGAGGTTATATGGAGCAATAGGATGAGTTATGGGAAGGGGTTATATGAAGTAATAGGAGGAGTTATAGACAGGTTATATGGAGTAATAGGAGGAATTATAGGGAGAGGTTATATGGAGAAATAGGAGGAGTTATAGAGAGAGGTTATATGGAGTAATAGGAGTAGTTATAGAGAGAGGTTATATGGAGTAATAGGAGGCGTTATAGAGAGAGGTTATATGGAGTAATAGGAGGAGTTATAGAGAGAGGTTATATGGAGTAATAGGAGGAGTTATAGGGAGAGGTTATATGGAGTAATAGCAGGAGTTATAGAGAGTGGTTATATGGAGTAATAGGAGGAGTTATAGAGAGAGGTTATATGGAGTAATAGGAGGAGTTATAGGGAGAGGTTATATGGAGTAATAGGATGAGTTATAGGGAGAGGTTATATGGAGTAATAGGAGGAGTTATAGGGAGAGGTACATAGGATGAGTTAATTTGTTGAGTATTCCTTTTTAGTGTTCCAAATCCAGTGGTGTAATTCTGATGTGGGACCCATGACCCATGACTGTGTCCTGGATCTATCATACCTGAATACGTCAAGAAACAATGGAAGCACCCATCCTGGAATCATACGAATCCTCAGAGAATTCACCATCACGTTTGTATTTTGTTTGCTTCACACATACACTGATCGGCCACAACATTAAAACCGACAGGTGAAGTGAATAGCATTGATTAAATCGTGGAGGCTCCACCTCGCGACTTGCAGGACTTAAAGGATCTGCTGCTAATGTCTTGGTGCCAGATACCACAGGACATGTTTAGGGGTGTTTTGGCAGCATGTGGGTGACCTACACAATATTTGGCAGGTGGTTTTAATGTTGTGACAGATCAGTGTAGCTGGCAGTCAAATTTTAACCAATTCAGTCACTAATTATTATTTTTTTCAAACGAAATCCTAACTGAAATATAATTCTGCTAACAGTAAACCAGCCGTGAGATTTGGCATCTTCGCTGGATCACAAGCAGTTTCAACCTCTCTCATTAAAACACACTGTAACACAAGAGGCAGGAGGATCTCTCATTTAAACAAACAAACTAACAAAATACAATACAAGAGACACAGGATCACTCATTAAAAAAAAGAAAGCTAATACAAGAGATCACTCATTAAAACAAACAGATGTGTATTCCCATTGTACAGCGCTACGGAACTTGCTGGCGCTATATAAATAATAAAATAATTATAATTCCCTGAACTGAGAATTGTGGCGAAATTGACAAGGGAATTAGCAAAACTACAAAAAAAAGTTGCCTATGTTTGCATTTTGCCTGTTTTAACCTGATATTTTTAATTCCCTTGTTGACTCTACTCGGTTTCCTGGTATAGTGAAAAAAAAAAACCCAAACACATGGTGTCTGTGGTTATGAACAGGTCAATTAAAGTGGTAGACCCACCCGACAGTCTTCCCCGGTACAGACACCAAAGACCATTGTCATACAGTAATTAATAATGAATGAGCATCATGCATAGTTCATGCATTAGCCAGTGTTGTGGGGCTAAATGACAAGCTAATGAATTACAGTGAGCCCTTCTCAGTGTCACAAAGTATCGGCGCTGTCCTGGGAGACATCTTTTTACTGTCAAGGGAGACTCTCAGCTGGATCCAGGATCATTCCCTGCCACTGGAGGTATGTACAAACAGACGGAGTGTTCATAGGAAATTAAATTAATAACGCGGATTCTAGAAAATAACACAGTTACATAGTTACATTAGCTGAAAAGAGACTTGCGTCCATCTAGTTCAGCCTTTCTCAGATCGGTTTTTGCTGTTGATCCAAAAGAAGGCAAAAGGAACCAATTTTGCAACGACCTAAGGAAACATTCATTCTTGACCCCAGAATGGCAATCTGATCTCCTTCGATCAAGAAGCTATTACCCCTCTAATTAAAATTGAAATCCCTGAATATTGAGCTTTTTACTAAACGTGGGACAGATGGGAATTATACTGGATGTTGGAAATGTCAGGCCAATATAACAGATCTGTAAAAATAACGAAAGAGAGTTTGAGAAAGACCTTTCTATAGGAGGTTTAGTTAACAAGAGATTTATTCACATTCTCTCCTTCCTCCTTTTGTTCCTAGTTTACTTCCAATACAGGAATACGTTTAGTATTTATAACACAGCTACACTCTATATATCTCTCTAAATCATATCTCATAATTCAATAGGAGTAGTCTATTAACCACAGTAGCTTTTTCACGCAATCACGTTTGTAGAGCACATTATTTTTGGTGGGTTGTTTATATAGGTTGTATTTTAATTAATAAAGTTTGCATTTTACCTAGATATAGTGACTTCAATTAATAGCAATTTCTTAGGAAATTCACACTCTGTTGGGTCTTTCTCAAACTCTCTTTATTGTCTAAATTAGGGTTATCCCCTGTTGAGATTACTTTAAGTAACCAATTTCGGAGACTCCTTCATATAATTTATGTGTAAGAATCTCCTCTATTTTTTATTTTTTTTATTTATCTGGAAAAATAGCTGAGCAGGAAAACATTTAAACTCGTCCAGCTTGGCCTAAAATTCCATGTTTAATTCCCATTCACGAATAATTGAGTCCATCAAATTTGGCTTTATACACAACTCGGTTATTTTGTTACTTATTCAAAAGAAGGACAAACCCATTCAAATGATTTCTGGTTCCGCAGCAAATCGAAAATAAAAACAAGCAAATTAATTCTTCCTTGGATCAGGAAAGGACTACCAAATATTTAATGAAGGCTTAATAAAGTCTTAATGACAAGACACGTATGGGGTTTTCATTGTATCAATATATGTGGAGAATTCGACAAGAGAATTATCATTTTTCGGTCATATTTGATGAGATGGAGAATTCTATCAACTTGGCTATTTTAGTGTAAGATTTACGATTCCATTGTCAATTTGCACGTTATGGTTTAGTGGACAACTCCTTCCAAGAAATTTGGTCAGTCTTACGGGATTATTTACAAAAGAGAGAATTGTTGGGATTTCAAAGGGAATTCACATAAAACATTTTTTTTAAAAATACTACATTTATGAGAACTCTTAAAACGGACAAAAGCTTGGGGAAACTCCGTAGCTTGCCCTTCGGTAAATTCCTGCTCGTGTCTCAAAATAATTTTTCCTCACTTGCGCCATTACAGAGAAACCATATTCTGAAGTATAGGTCAGTCCAGATCCTATATGCCAGCAAGTTCTCTCTGCACTAGAGATACAGCGACCCCGGGTCATTATAGCTCATGGAGAAAATTGTGCAAGGCAGCTACGCTTTCAATTCTCCCAATTTTATATTCACTTTGAATTTCTAATAATTTGTCTCTCATTCCCAATCAAATTTTTTGAGTCTAATTTTGTGGAGATTTAATTTAATAGTGGGGCTAAAATGTAAAAAAGGAGGAGTTACCAATTAAATGTGCTCGCTGGTTCCTCTGTTACCATGGTGACAGCATCACTTTTAGTGCATCACATTTTAGAATGGAATACTTTGATAAATCTATAACGCTTATGTAAAATAGCACTTTGCTTTAATGCTTCAAAATTAATTGGAATTTTTGAACAAGTCATTAAAAGACACAATAAAGATATTACCAGGGAAGGACACAATGCAATCAGTTAAGGGTTAATTGAACAGACTGGTGTGTTGGTGATACAGCAGGCTCCAGAGAAGGCACAGAAAGAGATAAAGTGGAAATTATCCGTGACTGCGCTAATCCCGGGGAAGGATTTGATTTCTGATTTGTAGGGCAGGCGTGTGACCCAGCTAAAGGCTGGACAGACAGGCAAAGGACAGGACAGACAGCAAGGTGCTCCGGTATCTCATGGACAGACGGACTGACCATGCAGAGAGAGTGGGTAAATGGCGATTGGAACATTTATTATATATAAAAGATATAGCTGTAATAGGGGCAGGAGGATATAGTTCCAAGAGAGAATGCGGAAAGGACACAGATGGACAGACAGACATTTACATTTCAGAAAGACAAGGCAGTGGGGGCTTTTATGGGGTTATATGAAGGGATGGGGCAGAAATATAATAATATATAGAATGGCAAATACAGACAGATTAAAAGATACAGAGAGGGTCAGATACAGATAGGGTTAATATAGAGAGGGGCAGATACAGAGAGGGTTAATATAGAGAGGGGGCAGATACAGATAGGGTTATTACAGAGAGGGGCAGATACAGAGAGGGTTAATATAGAGAGGGGGCAGATACAGAGAGAGTTAATATAGAGAGGGGCAGATACAGATAGGGTTATCACAGAGAGAGTTAATATAGAGAGGGGGCAGATACAGAGAGGGTTAATATGGAGAGGGGCAGATACAGATAGGGTTATTACAGAGAAGGGCAGATACAGAGGGTTAATATAGAGAGGAGCAAATACAGATAGGGTTAATGTAGAGAGGGGCAGATACAGATAGGGTTAATATAGAGAGGGTCAGATAAAGATATAGTTAATATAGTGAGGGGCTGATAAAGATAGGGTTATTACAGAGAGGGGGAGATACACATAGGGTTAAAATAGAGAGGGGCAGATAAAGATAGGGTTAATACAGAGAGGTGCAGATACGGATAGGGTTAATACGGATAGGAGCAGACTCCTAGGGTTAATACAGATAGGGTTAATACAGAGAGGGGCCGATACAGAGAGGGTTAATATAGAGAGGGGCAGATAAAGATAGGGTTAATACAGAGAGGGGCAGATACGGATAGGGTTAATACGGATAGGAGCAGATACAGATAGGGTTAATATAGAGAGGGGCAGATACAGATAGGGTTAATATAGAGAAGAGCAGATAAAGATAGGGTTAATACGGATAGGAGCAGATACAAATAGGGTTAATATAGAGAGAGGCAGATACAGAGAGGGGGCAGATACAGATAGTGTTAATATAGAGAGGGGCAGATACAAATAGGGTTAATATAGAGAGGGAGAGATACAGATCGGGTTAATATGTTGAAGGGCAAATACAGAGAGGGGCAGATACAGATAGGGTTAATACGGAGAGGAAGCAGATTCAAATAGGGTTTATATAGAGAGGGGCAGATGCAGATAGGGTTAATATGTTGAAGGGCAAATACAGATAGGGTTAATATGGAAAGGGGCAGATACAAATAGGGTTAATATAGAGAGGGGGCAGATACAGATAGAGTAAATACGGAGAGGGGAAGATACAGAGAGGGTTAATATAGAGAGGGGGCAGATAGGGTAAATACGGAGAGGGAAAGATACAGAGAGGGTTAATATAGAGATGGTTAATATAGAGAGGGGGGAGATACAGATAGGGTTAATACAGAGAGGGGCAGATACAGATAGGGTTACTATAGAGAGGAGCAGATACAGATAGGGTTAATATGGAAAGGGGCAGATACAGAAAAGGTTAATACAGAGAGGGGCAGATACAGAGTGGGGGCAGATGCTGTTGGATTTAATACAGAGAGGGGGCAGAATTCATATAGAGAAGGCACACTAATATATTTGCACTCATTCTAGAAATCTTCATTCATTGTTGTTCTGAGTATTAGTAGCTTCCTTCATCTCAGTGTGTGTCAGATAAATGCTGGGGGTATGTGTATTTAATACATATTTATTTATATATATATATATATAGCAACAGAAAGAGGGGTGATTCTACTATATAATGTAGGATTAAAACCGATTTTGTTGGTATTTTTACCATTTGTTTTGCTCAACATACCTAAGATTTGAAGGTGCGAAAGAATGCAGACTAAAGAATGTAGGTGTATCTAGTTAGCTCCACTGAACTAAGCCGGGCAATGCTAGGTTAATCTCATTGTTTTAGCTCAATAAAACCACCGGCCGGTGAAGACCGGTTGTAGTACAGGTGTTCGGTAGACCCAGGTAAGTTGTCAAAGCATTGTAAAACAGTTTAACACATTACACTGGGAGAGCGCCAGGGCACCTCTGGCACCATAATTACAACAGGGCGGTGTAGTGGTTATGGTGCTTGGAGTGTTCGTTTAAAGATTTAGCAAATTACATCATAATGCAGTGCAAATGAAGAGAAAAACGATAAACTTGGTTTAAATTGCTTTTTGAGACTGGATGTTTCCTTTGTCCACCCCCATTAGTATGTTGTTGGGCAAAATATACATTTTTATGGACTCTTGAAAATGTTTAAACAGGATTTTTTTTGACTAAACAGTTGTAGTGAGTTGAAAAATGCAACATTTGGGCTTTAAGAGCTACATTCAAAATCTGTTTAATTTGATAAATTAGAATAAATACTCCTATTAAGTAAAATACCCTGCTACCAAATTCATGAAAAGTTGAAGAAAAAATATTGCTATATTGTACCATAATCACTACTGTTAGCTCTCCTGTGCTAAGACCTGTGCCACCAGGCTTTCGGCTTTTAGTCTGAAGTAGTGGAGGTGGGAGGAGGCAGCTGGCTACCCCAGGTAAGAAGTCAAACCGTTTTAAAATGGTTTAACTATTTACAATGGTGACACCAAAGCACTCCTGGCACCTTCACTACTACAGAATTCTGTAGTGGTTATAGTGCGTGTAGTGTCCCATTAATTGTTTGTCTGTGTGTATATGTTAAGCATTCTGATTATTATATTATCAAGCAGAATAAACATTAACAATGTTTTTGGTTGTCAAAAGGAAGCAGAAGAGGATACAGAAGACATGACTATGGTTGTCCACTTAAAACATTGCTATCTTTGAGAAGATCATGATAGTAGAGAACTGTACGAGATATCTAAGTCATGTTCCCATTGCTTGCCGTCCAGCTGTTATTTTCATCTTTGTGTGCCAACCCGTCCCAAACTTGCCCTTCTTCCTGCTTCTGCTATGACTCTTCAAACCTAGTAGAGTGTCGAGGGCAGGCTCTCCTCTCTGTACCCCACCAACTCCCCCACAGCACATGGATGCTGGACCTTCGCCACAACAACTTTACCCGTCTGGACTCTGCATCTTTCCAGGCACTGTGGTCACTCCGTATCCTCCTCCTGTCTGACAATCAGATTGAGGTGTTGTCACCAAAATCCTTCCGCTCCCTTGGCTTTCTGGAACGCTTGGACCTCTCCAATAATCTCATCTCAAACCTGCCCCTGGATTTCTCTAGAGGTTTGGGGTCACTGCGAGAGCTGAGGGTTCCTTCCAACCGCCTGTCAGTCTTGACTTATGAGAGCCTTCGTCATTTGGAAAGCCTGGAGAAATTGGATCTTAGCAGAAACTTCTTGAGTTTTGTGGAGCAAGGTGCCTTCCGTGGTCTCTCCAGGCTCCGTCACCTCCATCTACAGTCCAATCTACTTGATGCAGTAAGAGGCGGTTACTTTTTCATGCTGCAAAACCTAGAGTTGCTAGATCTTTCCGATAACAATGTCAGTAGCATTGCAGTGGAATCATTTACATCTCTGCATTCTCTCAGACTCTTGGCTCTGTCCGGGAACCAGCTAAGTCATCTTAAGTTCAAAACGTTCCTCAACCTTCAGACATCCAGTACTCACATCCAGGTATCTGGTAACCCTTGGGTTTGTGACTGTGACCTTCAGAGGGTGTTTGGCAAAATCACCAGTGTGAGACACCTGCACATAGATGACTATGACAACCTGACTTGTGCTGGGCCACCACAGCTTTCTGGAGCAGCTTTGGTTTCTGTGGACAACCAGCTGTGCGTAGCTGAGACAGCCACAGTTCTGGTGATCACCATAACCGTCCTGGTCACTGTCATCGCTGCCATTGTGATGGCCGAGAGAAACCGGAAGAAGAGTCAGGAAAAAAATTGGAATGAGCCAGATGGTCCATTTGAAACCCAGGACAAATGAGGGCAAGGGCGAACGACCCAAGTTGGACAAGGGCAAATGACCCAAGTTGGACAAGGCGAGCGACCAGAACTTGCACCAAAAAGCACTGATATATCATGGCTTAAACTGTACAACACTGTCCTATATATATTACCTGTATGATTGGTATATATTTCTAATACTCTGGGGTTTATTCACTAAGTTCTGAATTACAGCAATATAAAATCTGAATTACAAAATTGAGAAGAAAATATGTAAACAGTGTAATTTGTAAGTTTTATGAATAACAATGAGTATCTTTTTGTTTTATTCTTTACTTCCAAATAGTGTCTGGTCTGGCTTTCCAATTAGATTTAAACTTGTTGTTGTTCGTGATGTTTTATAGCGTATTTATCCCAGAAAAATCTCCATTTATGTATTTGGGTTTGTCGAAAGAATCGTTACCTTGATTATCACCTTTTTGGTTATTGATGATAAGGAATGTTACCCAGAAAATCTTAGTTTGCTAGTGTGAGGTCTGTTTTAGATTTGGTCTGTTTTAGATTTGGCTTTACACTAAATCTTTAAATCATCTATTCACTTAGTCATGTGGCTTCCACAAAAGTAAATCCATAATGGCTGCTCTATGGACTGTTGATTAATGCACTGTGCCCCCACAACAATTTAAAGATCAGGATTGGCTGAAAAAATCTGAAGCAATTACTGTTTACTAAAGAAACTGCAGATTTCGATCTTAAAGGGACACTATAGGCACCAAAACAACGTTAATTTAATTAAGCAGTTTTGGTGTATTGACCATTCCCCTGCAGTCTCAGTACACAATTATCTGCCATTTAGGGATAAATCAGATGGTTTATTCAGCCCGAGTCACACCTCCCTGCATGTGACTAACACAGCCTTCCTAAACACTTCCTGAAAATGAACCTAGATATTTTAAGTTCCTGTATTGCACAAAAATTAAATAAACAAGGTGATTTGTGCACGCAAATATCTATGGTTTACTATATATTTTCTATGGTAACCAGTATTTTGAAATTTCTTTTTCCTATATCAAATGAATAGAAAGCAAATGCACATAGTGTAATCTGTATACAATGTGTATGAATTTATGAAGGTAATCCGTAAACTCACAATTTTCAGAGCCAATTAAAAGTAGGCTCGGAACTTGTAGCGCATTTTATCTCATCAATGAGATGATAGATGGAATTTCCAGCGATCACACTTCTCAGGAACTCAGGAACTTAGTGCTGATATCAAACAGGAACTCCAGAGTCCAAGGTGAGCATTTTAAAAGGTAAATATTTATTAACAATAAGTTTAAAAAGCAACAAATATGGCACAACGCGTTTCAACCTGTAACAGATATCTTTTAAAATGAACAAACATAGCTTTATATATCATATGAGTGATTGGAAAAAACATTTACACATGTGTATAACAAACTTAATATACTCTCTCCTACTTCCAAATATGGTCCGGACCGGATAGAGACCACAATCCCAAATATGACAGTATACTCAGTCTCGGGCATTGTCCTTATCCCACCCCAATATGTTGTATCTTATAAAAGTTTTTATATTTTTTCATACTGGTTATATTTTAGCTCTTATTGTGTTTTATGATGCTGCTTTTTTAATAGACTCGTAACCACCCTTATCAGCCTGACCATGTGACACACTAAATTCCCGGGAGAACGTCACAGGAAGTTACACGCTGCCAGGAAGACAAGTACGTGATGACGCGCAACGACGGAAGTACATCACAGGAAGTGACGTATCAACGGATGCGCAGAAAATGGAATGAGAACAAAAAAGCGAACAAACATATTGGGGTGGGATAAGGACAATGCTGAGACCAGGTATACCGCCATATTGGGGATGGCGGTCTATATCCGGTCCAGACCATATTTGGAAGTGGGAGGGTCTATTAAGTTTGGTATACACGTGTAAATGTTTTTCAAATCACTCATATGATATATAAAGCCATGTTTGTTCATTTTAAAAGATATCTGCACCTGAGGAAGACCTTTTACAGGTTGAAACGCGTTGTGCCATATTTGTTGCTTTTTAACTTATTGTAAATAAATATTTACCTTTTGAAATGCTCACCTTGGACTCTGGAGTTCCTGTTTGATAGCAGCACTAAGTTCCTGAGTTCCTGAGAAGTGTGATCGCTGGAAATTCCATCTATCATCTCATTGATGAGATAAAATGTTCCACAAGTTCCGAGCCTACTTTTAATTGGCTCTGAAAAGTGTGAGTTTACTGATTACCTTCATAAATTCATACACATTGTAGACAGATTACACTATGTGTAATTTGCTTTCTATTCAGTTGATATAGGAAAAAGAAATTTCAATATACTGGTTACCAAAGAAAATATATGTGTAAGGTAAGGTAAGGTCGATATTTGCGTGCGCAAATCACCTTGTTTATTTATTTTTTTTATATCCCGTTTTTAAGTGTGAATAGTGACATTGCACTTGGTTTTTTTTTAGCAGCAGCAGAATTTTATCTTTTTAAGCGCCACTCTTTCCTTAATTTTTTACTATTTTATCCTGTATTGCACAGTCTGTTTAATCTAGAATTTATTATCTCCTGCTCTGTTAATAGCCTGCTAGACCTTTTTAGCGTCTCCTTGTGTGTGATTTAAAGTTCAATTCACAGAGTAGGAGATAAAAACTACTAAAGCAAGTTATCATCTGATTGAAATTAAACACTTTTTTTTAAAAACCATTTTATTTCATGCTGGATGTTAATCACAGCCAGATGAGGTGTATCTAGGGCTGTATAAACAGAAACAAAAGTGCTTTAAAACCTAAATGGCAGAGTATTGAGCAATGACACTGCAGGGACATTATTTATACCAGGGGTGCCCAAAAGGTAGATGCCCAGATGTTTTAAAACTATAGCTTCCAGGACGTTTTGTCATTCCAAAGGCATGCAAAGCATTATGTGAGTTGTAGTTCTACAACATCTGACCTACCTTTCGGGCACCCCTGATCTATACACTAAAACTGCTTCATTAAATTTGTTTTAATGTCTATAGCATCCCTTTAAGAGGAAATTTCAAGCCGACTCTTTTTCCTGATCAATTATGAGTTTAACTTTAACTCATTGTTCTCATAGTGCATTAAAATGGCCAAAGGGGAGTGGGGAAGAATACATGTCAGGAGACCGACATGAGGAGACAGGGCTAAACATTTGAATGAATAAGTATGCTTTTATTTTGTTTCATTTTCCTCTCTTTTCTCCTTTATACTTTTGTGTGTGTATTTTTAAAAAATGTTTTGGAATGTTGAATTTTGTATCATCCTATATACCACGACTTTGCCTAACTTATCCAAATGTTTATACTTCATTATATGATCTCACTGTACCTGCTACTGTCTGGAATTCCCATTGAAAAATTAATTTTTTTTTGGGAGGGGGGAGTGGGGGGGTTTTGTTTTACTGTTTACATCTTGATCTCACAATTGCGTTCTCTTATAATGTGAACAGCCTGGTTTTGGCTCACGGCCTACTTACCGGACTTAAGAAATTCATATCTCAAGTGCAGTTCATTTCTCCAAAACCCTTTATCCCCAGTATAAATAATTTTCCTTAGCTGCAAAGGCATTGGAGGATTGAGGATTGGAGTTGGGGGCTGGTCAGGGTGGGTGACGGCACAATGTTTACAGTTCATAGCTCGTTTTATTTTTGTTACTATAATGTTCTTAAGTTTATCAAAATGAGGTGTGATTATAGTATCATCTTCTTCAATATAGTAAACATGCCTACTCTCTCATAATGAATAATGCTCATTGTAAGCTATCACCAGGTTCAACAAAATCTGTCACTCCTAACAAAAAAGGTATTTTCAACAACAAGAAAAATGGGCGAAGGAGTGAACTATCTTTGAGGCGTCCATTCACCAAACCACTATATTGTATGGAATTAACCCCTTAAGGACCACAGTTCTGGAATAAAAGCTAATCATGAAATTCACACATGTCATGTGTCCTTAAGGGGTTAAAATCTGAATTGCTAAATATTGGCAAACAAATGCTGGTTTGAAAAAAAATCAGCAATTCAATTCTTGTTAGAGCTTTGGTATTTAGTTTGTTTTACGATTCACTTTTCCATATGCGACAATTTGGTGTTTAATACTTTACTGGTTCCTTGTTTCTTTGCCCCAGTGAATCCTGCTAAAGTGCTTACAGGGGGAAGTTTAGAAAACCACACACACTTACCTTTGCTGCCCCATGATGCCTGCTGTGTTTGAATGCACAATCAGGCCATCCGAGCACTTGCATGATTGGGCATACTGCGATAGTGCAGTGCCAACATAAATGGCACCAAATGGTAAATTTTGTTTAAAACCGATCAGTCATGTTTTTGGGACTTCACATATTTTGCAGACACCTGACGGCTACATCGCTACATAGTATACAATGGCCCAGGGTACAGCTGACAGGTACCCATGCCTCACAAGCCTCCCGATTTCGGAGGACAGTACCGACTCTGTTCTCACACTTTTGGGAATACCAGGGAATTGTCCCCCAAAAAACATTGTGTTTTTTAGACACACTCGCACTACATTCAGGGCTCTAGGAGCCTGCAGAGTGCACTGACTCAGTCCTCGTTGCACGGTCTGCCCTCAGTGGGTCCGCCTGCTTGATTGGCAGGCGGCCTGATGTGGATTCACACCAGACTAACCTGCCAGTAATTTGCGTTGACCCACCGCTTTCTGGTTGGATCCACCCGATTTGGGCAGATCGCGCCACTGGTCCACCGCCTTCACTACCTTCCGCTGGTGTCCTGTTCCTCAGGATGCTAACATTGGAGGTTATAGAGGTTACGGGTACCTTTTGAAGGACGGGCACGTCCCCCTTTGATGACCAGACCAGCCCCTTTGGTGGATGAGCACACCCACTTTGCCAGCTGGGCACATGCACAACTGCTCTCTTCCCTGCATATCTGCGTCGCTGGAAGATAGGCAAGAAATGTTGGCAGGTATGTCGAGCCATTGCCACTCCATTGTTAGTTATTTTTGACAGATCACCACTTTTGATTATCTTTTTCACTGCATTGAGATTTCAATGACATTTGCTGCAAAGCTAACAATTTCCTGAAGTTCCTATCTTTCTGAAATACTCAAAAGCAATATCGTCATGGTAGTCACTCTATACATCCTGCACCGGCTGTCACAAGTCTGCCAGGCTATTGACTTACAAGATCTCACAAGTGACAGCTCTGCTTTAACAAATAAGTCGGTGAAACATGCAGGTTCCATATGCTGTGCAATACAGTAAAAAAATTAATTAACTTTTGAAAACTCTACCATTTTATTAGTTCAAAAAGACTTCAATATGTAACATGTTTTTAAAGGGTTTCTCCAAGCCCTTTTCATAATGCCCTGTTGGCATTATTATATTTTCTATGCTTCCCCCCTAGAAAAACACTTAAAGAGCTTTTTTAAAACTATACTTTAACTTACCTTAATCCAGTGCCAGGCGGAGCTCCCTGGGGTTACCCTGACATCATGGGAGCCGCGCCAAGGTCCAATCAAAGGCTTTTCATAGAGCATGCGCCCTGAGCCGGCAAAGGAGAGGGGTATGGAATTTAGGGAGGGAGGAGGAGGATGGAGGGCGGGTATTTAAAAAAAATAACAAAGGTTATTCAAAAAAATAACAAATGTTCGGTGGTGAAAGGGATTCATTCAGGGTGGGATGGAGGGCTCTGCCTGCAAGGGAGAAGCGGTTATGTCTGTTACCAGCATTCAGTGCATAATAGAGTTCTGGGCTGCCTACGTCACATGTGAAGGGGGTGCAACTAGCCCCCAGCACACAATTAAAAATATCCCTGGTTGTGCTGAGACACTGCACATACAGACTCCTAGCACAATGACCACTTCAAAACACAGAAGTGGTCATGGTGGCTGGATTAACCCTATGAATGAAACACGTGTGAGGTTTATCGTTCTTGCCTCCTGCAAAGAGACCTGAATTTTAGAGACCAGTCATGAATTTCTGGGGTATGTAATGGTTAGACAGTGGCTTAGAGGTTTGAAATTCACAGTAGTAGTTGGAAAGGCTCTTCTGTGGTAAAAACAAAACAGCAAAAAGTTACAGTTGCAAGTGAAATCACAATTCTTTATTGATGAGAAGAAAAGAAAATACCAGCATTTCGTCTTTCAAAATTTTTTTTCATAATTCATGGAAAAAGGAAATTAGAAGAAATAAAATATTAATAATATCTAATTCTCTAAAGTTATCTTTTTTTGGGGTGGGTTTTTTTAAATGTAAACCTATCCTCTGGAGAAAAATTTGTATGCATTAAATTTTTTAAAAAAAAATCATATAAAGTGAGGTGTACAGGTCTTGTTGATCATATCTTATTGTTCAGCAGTTTCAGAAGTTGTAACAGGATTCAGCTGTGAAAACTATTATCTCATAGTCATTGTGTGTTATTGTCTATAGCTCCTCCTGCTTCCTGTCCCAGTTGTGGCGTGTGCTTCCAACATGTTACAGGACAGCAGAAATATATACGCAGCCTGTCAGGAAGGAGCTGTTGGGCTCATACTGGGAAAATACATGTAATGCAACAAAGGAGACATGAAACGAATGTACAGATGGGTTATTAAAAATTGATTACTTCTAAATCATTTAGAAGAAGACACTTCTTAAAGAAATATACTGTATATTTATTAGTGGGGAAGGTTCCTATACATGTTTAGATTATGCCCCCGCAGTATTGAAAGGGTGAAAAGTTAAGTAACCTCATCTTTATTCTAGTGCAGAGATGGTCTCCTCGCTACATGTCTGACCTGCCTCCATCAATAATGACTTGTTATTCAGTCAGATACTTCTCATAGGGAAGAATTGGGATACCCGTGTTCAGTCAGATACTTCTCATAGGGAAGAATCAGGATACCTACGTTAAGACAGATGATTCACAAAGGGAAGAATCGGGATACCTATGTTAAGTCAATGCTTCTCATAGGGAAGTATTGGGATACCCGTGTTCAATCAGATACTTCTCATAGGGAAGAATCGGGATACCTACGTTAAGACAGATGCTTCTCAAAGGGAAGTATTGGGATACCTGTGTTCAGTCAGATGCTTCTCATAGGGAAGAATCGGGATACACTTGTTCGATTAGATACTTGTCATAGGGAAATATTGGGATACCCTTGTTCAATCAGATACTTGTCATAGGGAAGTATTGGGATACCTGTGTTCAGTCAGATACTTGTCATAGGGAAGAATCGGGATACCTATGTTAAGTCAGATGCTTCTCATAGGGAAGTATTGGGATACCCGTGTTCAATCAGATACTTCTCATAGGGAAGTATTGGGATACCCGTGTTCAATCAGATACTTCTCATAGGGAAGTATTGGGATACCCGTGTTCAATCAGATACTTCTCATAGGGAAGAATCTGGATACCTGTGTTCTGTCAGATGCTTCTCATAGGGAAGAATTGTGATACCTATGTTAAGTCAGATGATTCACATAGGGAAGAATCGGGATACCTGTGTTTAGTCAGATGCTTCTCATAGGGAAGAATCGGGATACCTATGTTAAGACAGATACTTCTCACAGGGAAGTATTGGGATACCCTTGTTCAATTAGATACTTGTCATAGGGAAGTATTGGGATACGTGTGTTCAGTCAGATACTTCTCATAGGGAAGAATTGGGATACCAATGTTAAGTCAGATGCTTCTCATGGGGAAGAATCAGGATACCTGTGTTCAGTCAGATGCTTTTCACAGGAAAGTATCGGTTTACCCATGCTCAGTTATATGCTTCTCAGGAAACCCAGCACCACAGTATGACAACAATGCTACTCTAGAAAGCACTCACTTCTGCTCAAAATGAGTGAGGCAAAAAACAGGTTTGACATCTGAGAGGTGTTAAAATAAGCCACGGTGGGACATGCATGCACCCCTAAATCACTTTAAAAAAATTAAACATAGATCTGTCTATGCTCAGGGAGTAAAGGCAACAGAACAACTTCCTCATAAGTGAGTCGCTTGGCAGAGTCCTACTTTTAAGTTGAAGTGTTATACTGTTTCTGAATGGTTTGATAATAATTGGCGGTCTCTACTTCTCCTCTTCTGCATTGTGAGGAGGCAATAGTGATTGGCAGAGTCCACTGATGCTCCCAGCCTATCGCCTACAGCCCATCACGAAAAAAGGCTAGAAATGTATATATAGGTAACGCTCTCAGCCAATCACTGATGCCTCCTCTGTGTTTGGGCTGATGCTGACTAGCTCAAATAGACAAGGAGAGGGAGAGACTGTCAGTTTTTAACCAAATCGAGAATGGCTTAACATTTAAAAGTTAAGACTGTACCAAAAAACAAGGACTTTTGTCTTGGTCTATGCACATTTGAATTATTATTATTATTATTATTATGATATTTATAGAGCGCCGTCAAATTCCGCAGCGCTTTACAATGGGTGGACGAACAGACATGTAGTTGTAACCAGACAAGTTGGACACACAGGAACAGAGGGGTTGAGGGCCCTGCTCAATGAGCTTACATGCTAGAGGGATTGGGGTAAAATGACACAAAAAGGTAAGGATAGTATTAGACTAGTGACAGTTGCAGAAGAGGAATCAGTCAGGAGATATTAACAGTTTAATTGATACGCTTTTATGAAGAAGTGGGTTTTTAACGATTTTTTGAAGGAGTGGAGACTGGGTGAGCATCTAACGGAGGAGGGAAGCGAGTTCCACAGGAACGGTGCAGCCCTTGAAAAATCTTGAAGGCGAGCATCAGAGGTGGGAGTTACGGACAGAAGATAGACGTAAGTCCAGCAGATCGTAAGGGCCTAGACGGGACATACTTGTGTATAAGGGAGGATAGATAGGTGGCAGCAGCATTATGTAGAGATTTGAAAGCAAGAACCAGAATTTTAAACTGAGTTCTATATTTTATAGAAGCCAATGTAGGGACTGACAGAAGGGTGAGGCATGGGAGGTGCGTGCAGTCAGGAAGATGAGCCTCGCCGCCGCATTCATTATGGACTGTAACGGCGCAAGTTGGGAGCACGTAAGACTAAGAAGTGGATTACAGTAGTTAAGGCGAGAAAGGACAGTGGAATGGACACCTTAGTTACATCTGGCGTTAAGTAGGGGCGGATGCACGCAATGTTTTTGAGATGGAAATGAAAGGGATTGGCGATAGATTGAACATGAATTCAATGCACTCATTTTTGTAAGATGTAAGATTTTTAATTACCATATTAAAATGATGTGTACATTTTTATTATGCCAAATGTCTCTTACTGGTCTGGACAGCCACATAAATAGAGAGAGCAACACTTTCACTAGAGTCAAGAATTAGGCCATTGTGGCCTGATTGTGTTCCCCATCATGATGACCCTGTACCCACTTCGCAGGTTTGTGATATTTCTGAGCTGGATCACTTTTCTTTTTTTAATTAGACATTTTTATTTGTGAAAAAAGCAAATTATACTAAATTTATTATAAGAAATAGTGTTCAATTCATTGCTAACAATATAATATAAGACAATTCATATTGTCCTATCAAGTTCCCATTCATACTATACATTCATAGTATAATGTCCAGGGCGGTAGGAGATTAAAATTGATTTGAGATTCGTTATTTATTTATATTTGAAAGTTAGAGGTAGATCGTAGTATGAAGTTGTAAATGTTAAAATTAAGTTGACAGAAAACTTGTCCAAGGTTCCCAATATTTTTCAGATTTTTTCACTTTATCATTTATTATGAAAAAACTGCGTTCCATTTTATATTGGTATGAAATTTGATCTCTTATTTCTGACCAATTTAAATTTGTCATTTTCCATTTGCGTGCTAATACTATTTTAGTTGCAAATAGAATATGTGTTACTAAATATTCTTGTGCCTTGTTACATTGTGGGAATTCTATTCCATATAAACACATGTGGGCTAAACTTGTTATTAAAGGACCACTATAGGCACCCAGACCACTTCAGCTCAATGAAGTGGTCTGGGTGCCAGGTCCCTCTAGTTTTAACCCTGCAGCAGTAAACATAGCAGTTTCAGAGAAACGCCGCTGGAGGCACTTCCGCGATTCTCACTGTGAAAATCAGTTGGTAATGCTTTCCTATGGGCTGTTTGAATGTGTGCATGCGCATTCGGATGTGACGTCAGCAGGGGGTGGAGAGTTCCCCAGCACAGAGGGAACCCGGCACTGGAGAAAGGTAAGTGGCTGAAGGGGTTTTTTTATTTATTTTTTTCCCCTGATGTCGGGAAGTTTGAATTCAGAAGGGTTAATATTTTTGATAGGGTTTTTTTTTGATGATGATGATGATGATAAGAGAAGGAAAACAAGTCGTTTAACCAGTGAAAGTTAACATATTCCTTATGCAACAAATAGTTTTTAATTCTTAAGTATGAAAATATCTCTTTACTGGAGAGTGAATTTCTTTGTTTTAGTAAACCAGAAGACATGAATTCTCTGTCTTGTAGGATATCTGAAATTTGTTTGGATTCCCTGTAATTTTCCATGTTTGTAAATTTAAATCAGTTATATCATAAGAGAGTATTTCCATAGGGGCGTCATATGATATTTTATTTTTCAATACAAGTTTTTTCTTTAATTTAATCAGAGTAATAATCATGTTGTTTACTACTGGGTTTAACATAGGCTTATTTTTTTTCCTGTCAAATTTGACCAAAAAAATCTTTCCCGTAAGACCGTATCTTTTTTTTTTTTTTCAAAATATTACCAATCTGATTCTTTTGTTCTCAGATTCAAATTGAGAGTGAAGTGACTTAATATTACTGCTTCATGTAGGTGTAATAAATTGGGAAATGCCACTACTCTTTTAGTTCTAGTTAAGGTATCATTGGCTATTCTTGGATGTTTCCCCCAGCAAATATAATCTTTAAATAGTGCGACAATTTTACCCAGTAGATTAGCATCAACCCTTAGTGTAATAGTTTGTAATAAATAAACCATTTTTGGAAGTACATATGCATTAATTACATTTATACAGCCTAACCACGATATCTCCAATCCTTTTTGAGAGCGAAGGTATGATGTCAAAGTGTTCAGTAGCTCTGTATAATTAAACTCTACCCTACTAGATATGTTCAATTTAATCTTTATAACAAGATCATTTACATGATTTTTTTTCCCCCTGTCGAATCAATATTCGGATTTCATCAGTTCTAGATCAGTATTTGAAATAAACTTTGTTAAAATTTGAGATTATTGAATATTTTTATAATTTGAAAATGTACTGAATAGATTGAGGTAATAAGAGTATTGATCGATTTTATGTGGTCCGTCACGGACAGAAACACATCATCTGCATATAATGTTATTTTGGAATTTCGGTTTTATTTGAATACCTTGGATATTTTAATTTCCTCTAATTAAAATGGCTAATGGTTCTATTGAGAGTATATGAAACATTGGGGCCAATGGGCATCCTTGACGAGTTGCGTTTGAGATAGCTAGCCAATTTGACTAAATCATTGGCCCCACTACTTTAGCAGGTGAGTTCGTATATAATGAAATATCTTTAATTTTACCTATGAATCCAAATGTCTCAAGAACTAAATCCAAGAATGTCCAATCCAACCTTTGAGATCTTTCTGCATTATTTATGATGTTTATAATTTTACGAGAATTATCTACTGGATTTCTGTCCATGGAAAACCCCGACTGATCTCTGTGAATGATCAGCTTAATACGATTTGAAATAATTGAGCTGGATCACTTTTTATGTGTAGGTTGGAGTACAACGTCACTTGGCCGAAGGAGTGGTTTTGGTAATTTTGAGGGAGGGAGGCAATACATTTGAAAAGATGAAAGAAGTATGTGATGTAGATGGCGAAGGTGGCAGGCGCCAATGTTTTTAAACCAAAGTTGTATATAAACATGGTTTTTGAGGTAGCACTTTATAGATGTGTGGTCTTGAGCCTCAGAGTAAAAGATTTTAGGAATTTTAAGAAGAGATACTTCTACATGTCTTCCTTCCTAAAGCTTCCACCTTTGGAAGAACTGCATCTATATTCTCCAAAACAGTTCAATTAAAGTGTTCCCTAAAAAAAACCAAAAAAAAAAACCCTTTGATTGAACTGCGCAACAGTAGGTATGATGTCAGGAGACGGAGTGAAATACAAGTGCGTAAAAACCTAGATTATCTGGGAGAGAACCTAAATAGGGTTTCCCTACAATTCTCACTTTAGTAAATAACTATTCTATTTACCTCAAACTATTATTTTGAGTGTTTATTTTATATATGGTTAAAAAAAAATTGCAATCACTTTCTGAGTGTCATAATATATAGCAAACCTTTCTTATTTAATTTGTTAGATGAAGCACCTTACACAACTCAGGTCCTTATAGCTCAGAATGAAAGAAACTACTTATTCCCCTTCCAAATGATAAATAGGAGCAATGATAGAACATAAAATGGCCTTTAGGGGTTGATTCTGCTTTCAAGCATATAAATAATCCCAATTAACAAGACCATGTAATCATTATCAAAAATATTCACAAGATGGCGCTGTTGCAGATGAATTCTTAAGAAATTCACATAGTGATGCACTTGACAATGTTTCAGTAAGATTGCAATAGTATAAATTATTACAGTGGCAACATATTTGCACCTCTGCACTACATAGATATTCAGTGCACAGCAAAGAGCCTTTGGAGCTTCAAAATACCATGATGAGCAGAGACGCATGTTCTTTTCTGTACTTATTGAATAAAATTTAATGAAAGTTTTAAAACAAAAAAGTAATAATGAGATTCTTCCACTGCCCTCAACACGTCTTCCCAGATTCAGTTGGGTTGACCGAATATAAACCAGCACAAAGATAAACAAATACTATCAGGGCTACTCCTTAGCAAAGTCAACGCACTTATTCCTGTATACTGGAGACAGACTCAAACACCTTTGATGAAACAATATGTGGAAAGAGTCTAGGTTTGAGGGAACTGGAAGACCTTCATGGTCAACTCAGGGCAAGAAAAAAAAAAAATAAAGAAAATAAATTTGAGAATATGGGACCCTTGGTTACAATATTGGTTAAAGAGATAAGCAGAGGGGGATTTCCTCCACTTGTTTTTTTGCGGATATATATTGGCCATGGGGGTGATCAGTGCTCGATCCCTTCTCAAAGTAAGACATCAGTGTCTCTCACCAAGAGAGACAAATATGTCAAGAGAGACATTTCTGTTAAGCACAGAAGTACATAAATATTTTTACATTAATAATCATGGGATAAGTTTAGTTTAATGCACTCATAATTTCTTGTTTTCAGTCTTATTTTCCTCCTTCTTCATATATGAAGAACTCCTACAAAGATAAGAATATGGTTATCCAAGACCTATATACATAAGAGGTTTTTTTTTTTTTTTAAAAAGCAGTCTATTGTAAAAATTCTATACGGCCGTACTGGAGCGTCATTTAGTATATTGTAGAAACAAATACTCAATTATTAAGTATTAGGTCTTGACAAACAGATTTCAGGTTATAACAAATTCCCCAAAAAATGTTTAAAAAAAAAAATCTTAAATATGAATTTATAATAAAAGGTATACAAAAGTTTACAACCTACAGTGGAAAAAAAATTTAATGAGTCAACGTCCTAACCATTCTTCTAGTCCCAAGGGATTACCACATTGCTGTAAATTGTAGCAGAAAGTAATGGTACTGAACTTTAATTGCATGCAGTCTGAAGTGAGCAGGCTTTTTTTAGTGGTGGAGATATGTTTTAGCCTTAGGGTGTTGTAGAACTACAAGCACGAAGCTCTGCCAGGTTTACTCCCTGTGTAAAGTCACAACCTGCAATTGCATCATTTCCCTGGTAGAGGCACGCAAGCGTTACGAAAAAAAAATAAAAAATAAAAAATAAAAAAAACCACCACACACAGGTGACTACCTAATTACCTCATCTCACCTGTGGAAGCATTACTATAATGGTCAAATCATAGCCTAGCACATTGAGCTTTCCCAACACCAGCCTCAGCTTGCAAATGGCAGAATCACCATTAGACCACCAAGTTGTAATTTGACACAGACTTCTGTAACTGGTAGGACTAGAGATTAAGTCGATGCGGCAAGATAATTGGGTCTTGGACGGTAAGGAGATGGCATGAAAGTAACGAGGGACGATGATGCTTCGGCAAGTGAAATGTGGGGGGTGGGTAATGTAACTGACTTCCAGTTGAGGGGGTGACATTACCTAAATTCACATTAAATCTATGCCACCTGTTCTCTGGCTTCCATGACATTAGAGTCCTTTTCAAGGTTATAGATAAAGATTGCCAGACCTGCAACCATTTTGCCTCCAACACCATGTATACCTTCATATCAAAACCACTGTTCTGCACTATGTACAGTTCACATGGTTCAGAAAGGAAATCAGTTCATTCTTACCTCCCCGTGACTGTATGCACACACAAATTGCCCTTTACGCGATTTTAGCAGATCTTTTAGGGTCACACAAATACCTTGATAAGCATGTTAAATCTTGGTCACTATGGAACGTAAAAGAAATTTCAACACTAGCTGTGTTTTGTTTTTAACATACTACCTGTATATGGCATTTTAAGCATTGCTTTAATTTATGAGATATTCTATTTTCTGTCAAATTTATATTAACGATTTGGCAAATTAGATTATCATCCAGGTTAGTCCAAGCACAGCCAGGGCAAACAATGAGAAATGGGAAACTTGGTTTCATTTCTCCTCTCCCTATGCCGACGGTGAAGCACAAAGGACAGAGCTTAGAACAATGATTGACAGGGAGTGGAGGCACCCAGTTGCAGGATAAAGAGGTGAGGATTTCTACATTTACTTTTATTTCTGGCCCATACATCACAAGTATTGATTTGCTACCTATAAGGAGAAGTAAATATATTAAAAGTACTGGGAAATGACAAATTCCTTTAAGCTATGGTTACAAGTGTATGTAAGATACTAATGTCATGTTGTGATTTATAGGTTTAGCTTTACCTAAATATAAACGTTCATACCAAAACCAAACGTAGAAACTCATCACGAGTAATATCTACATGTCTGTGTGCCCTGCTTGATAGGATTAGACACCTAAAGCTGGAAGAATACGGCTATCCAAAAACAGGATTGATATAATCCTACAGCAGGTAGAAGTAACTCGGGAGCTCTACATGTAGGATAACTCCCATGATCCTACAGTACTTGGGCTATAAATGCTGGGGTCTAAGCTGGCCAATGCCTAGTTTAGAGGATGCGTGGCTCTCATCCTAAAGTCATTATGAATGTAACCTAGATTTTGCACTGTAGGACTTTGATGCTAAAGGTCATGCTCTAGTGGAGACTAGAGATTGGGTCTTTGTGAAGCACTAGCACACAAGTGACTCTAAAACGTCCTTAAAAAAAACAAAAAAAAAAAACGCATGGTTTCACGCACATTAAGGAAGCAATACAAACTTGTTATGGATTATGAAACTACCGCGTGTTTTAGAACAACCGTCCAATCAAAACGGATTGTTTGATGTGGTTATAAAGAGGGGAACATATTCAGACTACTGAGAAAGCTTGAATGTGTCAAAATGTTGCCCATGGTTTTTTTTGTTTTTTATTATATTTATTTAAAATCAGTGTTGAGAAATCCCATGACATCTCAGTCTGGTCCACAAGTGCTAATGCAGTTTCGTTCTTTACAAACACAACCCTTTAAAAATTAACCTGCAGACAATTTTTACTTGTTTTCTGTTTTTATTTTTTTTTTTTTTTTCTGTTTTCCTTCTTCATTATACTTTTGAAAGGCAATTTTTATAACTCTTTTACAGTCAGAGGGGGACAAGCCACGCTTCACCTGGGCCCTCTGGCAGAGAAAGAGTTGAGATTTCCACCAGCAACGGAGGAGGAGAGGAGAAAACATAACTTTTACACAAAAGAGATAAAAAATAAAACACAAGTAGGAAAGGGAGGGAAGAGAAAAAAAAAAAAATCCGATGTGGAAGAAATGCAATGCCGAAGGGTAATTCCGAATTCAAGCCGGACCGGCTAAAAAGAAACTGGAGCCCTTTGAGTCTTCTATAGCTCAGTATGCCCCTCAACCCCTTCCCTATGAAAGCCATATTAAGAATAATGGCCATTCAAGGAAAGGGTTGAGAGGAACTAGTCCGGAAATAAAAGCTACCCTTTCCCACCCCACTTCTTGTTCACCACACCCCTGTGTGTCATCCACCCCTTCTGGCTCTCGTCAGGGCTCCCACCCTGGTGGTGAGAAGAGCAGGTAGCTCAGGAGAAGGTGAATCCAACGTAGGTGCAGGGCTCAGGAGGACGTACTGGTCTCTTTCTGTGCAGGCTGGATAGGGTTTCTTTGCACCCCCTTCTGACTTTCGACATCTCTAAAATGTTTCTCAACCTGTTTTTAAGACACAGATTAAGGAAAGAATTAGAATATTACCATTTTAGAGAATCCTAAAAATTAACAAAGTATCCCGTCCATGGTTCTGTGTAGCTATACAAGTAGTTACAACTTTACACATCTATACACAGAAAAAAAGAAAAAAATAAGAGAAAAAAATGCCACATGAGCTCGTCCAGCGTATGAGCTACATGTAACACCAGACACAGACGATGGCCACCAAGCACCCTATTTTTAATATTCTGCCAGTGTTTAGAGGTTGAGAAGTCATATGCACTGCCATTCGCTAGTGGAGTGCTCAAAAAAAAAAAAAGACACTACTCTCCTCACTACACATCAGGGTCAGTGCTGCAGACCTCCAAAGCTACTCTGTCTTTAAAACAAAATGAACACAGGTGAGCAGGAGGTAAAAGAATAATTATATCACATGAGTGATTAAATGTGGGGTGGACGATTATAAAATGTTTAGCTCAAGCTACATATTTGACTAAGATTCTAGAGTAGATTGAAATTTAAGAAGGCATGTCTAATCTAGACACATGGATAAGAAAGACCATCAGTGCATGGACTACAAGACAGCTGCAAATCTGTAGAAAATATCCAGAGCCCTCAATACTTACTACTTTGCGGACATGTCCGAGAGCGCTACCCTCTTTTCCTTTGCAGTTCTCCACTTGGTAAGGAGGAGATATAATTACCTCCTCCATGACTACTATATTTTTTTCCTGCCATTTACAGTCCTTTATCCTGGAAAGAAGAGAGGGAAAACCGAAGGAATTAGTCATGTTAAAACCCAGCTGCTTGCACATAAGATCAGCACTGCACTTCACAGAACTAGGCTTAAAAACACAGACATGTAGACAATGTATATTACACTGGGTTCATATAAAGATGAATTTCAAAAACACACACCTGGCCAAATAATGTAAGGTTTTAACTGTATGGAGGAAAGAAATTTGAAAAAGACCATAACTACAATTTTTTTTTTTTTTTTTTTTTAATTAACATAGGGGTTAGATGCAAGGAGATTTGGTATTCGGCACCGCCCCCGCATTAAGACATGCTGTCAAAGTTGTGAATCCAAAAGTAGTGGTATTACTTCCCCATCTTACTTAGCTAAGGTGTAGAGATTTAGGGCTTGTTGTAGGGATTACATGACTTCCTATGGAGTGCAATATTGAATGAAAAGAGCAGTGCCTACGGTTTACAGACATTAAAATACACACACAATTGGGTACTATTCCCATTGAAGTATTTCGAGAATCAAATTGATTTTGAATATGAAAATGTTCAAAAGAAGGCTGCAAGACAAGGCTTTCAGAGGCAAGAGTGGTTATTTCCTTTACAGAGTGTAAGAAATAGTCAGGGTGACTACAATGAAAGAAGACTTCCCACTCTTAATCTTCGGCTGTAAAGGAAAATTACAAGAGATACATTTTAAACCTAGAACGTGGGGGTCAGACACGGTCAGCATCTCAATTTTTGAGAAACTTAATTTCCCCTTGAACACGATTCACTATACTCATGAATCAAATTACACAGTGCCAAAAGACGTTCTTACTAGCAATCCGTAAATAGTCACGATCCTACTCTTAAAAGGAAAATTGTAAAAAATTTTTTTTTTTTTTTTAAAGTTTAGATTGCTTCCAAGGTAGTTGTCAGGTAAGGTTTCTTATGGGCATCCACTTTCAGTGACCAGAGTGTCGAAATCAGCTGTATTCCAACCCAAGATCATGCTCACAGACCCAGCCACAGAAACATTTAAGGAACTTTTAGATCCTTTTAACTACGGCTGTCGACACATGAACATCTGTCTGCAGATCAGAGGGTGATCATGGCCTGGCCAATTTCCGACCCAAGATCATGGAAAATGTATGCCAACATTGGGCTCAAAGGGAGGGGCAGTGGAAAAATGTTAAATTTTTTTGTTTTTATTCTTATAAAAAGACAACCCAGAACAGAACCCGACAGTATTCTTTAAAAATAAAGAATGTATAAAGATCAGTACTAAAATCAGAAGCATGGAGATCTAAAGGGCATTACTGCTTTTGCACAAAAATATTTTTAAAGGGTTACGATAAGGCAAGGAATAAAATCTGTATCCCTAGTACTATAGCTCCTTCTGCCTCCTCCCTTGCGCCTCCCTCCGCAGCAGAAGGGTAAAAAAATAAAATAAAAAAAACCCTTACAGTGCCTACCCAATTCAAGCACCAATCTCCCATCGCGCTGGGTCAGCAATGCTTTCTTATGGGGATTTTACTGACACTGGATGTCCTCATGCAGAGTGCGATGCCGCCCAGCATCAATTAGGGACCAAAAGTTAGGCGACCAATTGAAAGCCACTAGAGGCAGCCTTAACCCTGCAATTAAATAATTGCGGTTTCTTTCTCAGAAGCGGCAATAATTAACATTGCAGGGTTAAGGGCACACAGAGACTGCTCCCAGACCACTTAAATGAGATGAAGTGGTCTGGTTGCCTATACCGTAATTTCTAAGTAAATAAGGGAAAATAGGAACTTGCCTGGTTTAACTTTAATCACTCAGATGTCTATTTTACAGCTGACAAATTTGTGTATTCTCAGCTGTGTATTTTATGGCCTGTGACTGACCTAAAGCACTAAGCAACCAATGGCTCAAGTTTTATTCTGTTTCATAAAGCTCTCATTACACATGTGAAAATGCCGTTTAAGACAAAACAAGCTATTCCCGCAAACATGGGCATTTTCTTTAGCATCCCCATACTCCCTCAGCAAGCCACAGTCACATTTATTTCCTGAATATTACTCAGCCAATGTGAGATCAACCTCCTTTTCTGGGGATAGCTTTGTAATACTAGTCAAATGAGAGAACAGGGATTGGTCGTTTGACAAGAAACAGGTCAACATTGCAGACTCTTATTGGTTGAACTACACTACATACTTTCAAGTCAGGAAGACATTTTGTAAATCAAGAAAGCATGGCTAAGGGGAATGATTCAGCTGTAGAAACCATTTTTTTCCAAAACTAAAAGATATTTGTATAGGGAGACAAAAATAAATAAATGTAGCATGAATATGAAGTAACAACATATCACTTACGTTGTATTGGTGTCCATAGTGTTCCATGAAAAACTACTATGATTTAAGCATTTCTAAAATCTTAACACCAAGAGCCATAGTATGATGATAGATGAACAGTTGTGAGCTGCAGGTTACATACAGAAATGGAGCACTTCTAATATTGAAGGACTACGGGAATAAGAACAGTTATAGAACCGCTATTAAAACATGACAAAGGGCATCTAGTGAGCTAGAAAGAGGGCTACATATGATTTACACAGGATCCCACAGATACGACTGCAAGGCCCATTTATAGGACCCATCACTTGAACAATCACTAACATTAGGTTTATTCACCAATCATCAAATTGCGAGCTTTAAAAAAGGAACACTTCAATAAAAAAAAAATTAAATTAAAAAAAATTCACAGTGCATAATCCCATTGAACATGAATACCTTCAAACGATATGAATGAGGAAAAGGCTCAAATGGCTTTCTGGTTGATAAATACATTGTGGAAAACGTAAACAGTGACATTTCTAAGAAAACATTTTGACAGTGTTCAGATAATAAAGGCAGCATATATGCACCAAAAAAACGCTTAATTAAAGGACCACTCTAGGCACCCAGACCACTTCAGCTTAATGAAGTGGTCTGGGTGCCAGGTCCAGCTAGTCTTAACCCATTCTTTTATAAACATAGCAGTTTCAGAGAAACTGCTATGTTTATGAATGGGTTAAGCCTTCCTCCAAAGCCTCTAGCGGCTGTCTCATTGACAGCGCTAGAGGCGCTTGCGTGCTTCTCACTGTGAAAATCACAGTGAGAGCACGCAAGCGTCCATAGGAAAGCATTGATAATGCTTTCCTATGTGACCGGCTGAATGCGCGCTCAGCTCTTGCCGCGTGTGTGCATTCAGCCGCATGGGAGGAGAAGGAGGATCGGAGGAGAGCTCCCCGCCCAGCGCTGGAAAAAGGTAAGTTTTTGCCCCTTTCCCCCCATCCAGAGCCGGGCGGGAGGGGGACCCTGAGGGTGGGGGCACCATCAGGGCAATATAGTGGTCCTTTAAGATTGGTGGTTTAGGTGATAAGAGTGAACATTTAGACAAAATGTACCAAGTGGCAACAATAGTAGCTTTGGAGAATCACTCCAGATTTGTTATTTTTGTTTAAATGTTGCAATTCAGCCCCACTATGTTAACCTTTGCCACAGATTACTTTAACCAGACTTACGTCTTGTGTATAGTCTGGAATAGTTGCTGTCCATCCACGGACACTCCAGCACTGATGGCGTACGCCTGGCTCATCTTCTCCTCCTTCTCCTGTCGAGCTCTGCTTGCAAGCTAAAAAGAAGAAAGCGAGAGTGTGAGAAGACCACAGTAGATTACTGGCAGATGTTGCAGTGTTTGTCTACAATAAAAAGTACTGTCATGCTCAAGTTTAAAGAATACAGTTTGATAATAAATGTTACATTTACACATACAAATGTTCAATATCAGTAACAGCGTTTAGCTGTAATTGCTTGTATTAGGAGCCATATGAGATGGTATAACTCATTGTATGGAAGGATTGTAGAATACAAGTTGGCACCCCACAATAACCACTGCAACATTAAATTTACCAGAGAGATCCTTAAAGGGATTCTCCAGTGCAAGGAAAACCGTTTCCTGGCACTGCAGGACCCTGTAGTGCCCCTCTCCCTCCCAAGCCCCATCCCAAGTTGCTTACTGGAACCCAGCACCGATGTCCCTCAGAGCTGGTCAGGCGCCGCCTACTCTCCTCCCCCACCGCAGGAGACCTAAATCGCATGTGCAGCATAGACCTCCCCATAGGAAAGCATTATTCAAATAATGTAATGTTTTACTCTGCATGGACGAGGAAGCTCATTATTTAATGCTTTCCTATGGGGATTTTGGCAACGCTGGAGGTCCTCAGATAGCATGAGGACATCCAGCATTGCTTAAAACACTTTTCGTATTCTAAGAAAACAGAAGTACCTCTAGTGGTTGTCTGAAAGACAGCCACTAGAGGAGGACTTACCCTGCAAGTGTAATTATTGCAGTTTTCATAAACTGCAATAATTACCTTGCAGGGTTAAAGGACCACTATAGTGCCTGGAAAACACTCGTCCCACTCCCGCCCGGCTCTGGAAGGGGGAAAGGGGTTAAATCTTACCTTTTTCCAGCGCTGGGCGGAGAGCTCTCCTCCTCGTCGGCTGAATGCGCACGCGCGGCAAGAGCTGCGCGCGCATTCAGCCGGTCACATAGGAAAGCATTCATAATGCTTTCCTATGGACGCTGGCGTGCTCTCACTGTGAAAAAAAATTAAAAAAATAAAATAATCACAGTGAGAAGCACGCAAGCGCCTCTAGCGGCTGTCAATGAGACCGCCGCTAGATGGAATGGGGGAAGGCTTAACCCATTCATAAACATAGCAGTTTCTCTGAAACTGCTAGGTTTATGAAAAAATGGGTTAAGCCTAGCTGGACCTGGCACCCAGACCACTTCATTAAGCTGAAGTGGTCTGGGTGCGTAGAGTGGTCCTTTAGGAGTAGTAGGAGTTGGCACCCAGGCCACTCCAATAGGCAGAAGTAGTCTCAGTGCCTGGAGTATCCCTTTAACTGCAAAATTAACCCAAACATTACAAGTAACAACATGTAATAAGGGTGATTTCCCTGGATTAAAATGTAATTCCTACTTAGTAGAAATGTTAGATATTCAGCTATCAAGGTTAAATAGAGACTTGAATAGAGAGGAACTGGTCTTCATAAACAGTATAATAAAAAGGTAGAGAGAAATACAAAGTCTCCTTACTGAACCCCAAACAGATACCCACAAATGTCCTTAAAAGGAATACATTCCAGGGATCTGCTGACCACCAGCTCTCTTGCTTGGGAGCTTCCAAAAGCTGGCTCATTGGCCGAGAAGGTCAGTGCACCAACAAGCTCAGCTCAGAGAGATCGTCCAACCAGATAGGAGGCATCAAGCACTGCCCACTGGACTGTGTAAAAAGTCAAGTCAGAACAGTTTGACTACTTACATGGAGTTAGGGACGCCAGGGAACTTCTGGCACCATAACCAACAGAGCTATGTAGTGGTTACGGTGCTGAATGATGCTTTAAAGCAACGGTTACACAGCCGGAGAATTTGATGTGGGATGTTCTTTTCTAAAATGCTTTTTTTTTTTTTTTTTTGAATGTTGGAATTTGTATAGCGTAACCAACTTCCCGGTGGTGTTTAACAAAAAACACATTACTTCCGCTGCACTAACTATATAAAACATTTCAAATCACATTTACTGCGATGTGAGAATGAGGAATTGTCGCTTTCATAAAAGTAACCGTTCCACTCTGAGTCGCAACAATTTTTACATAGTTACATTTAACCTTACTAAAAGCAGACATGAGCCAATCGGCTGAAACCGTGCTACCAGGAAGACAAGTCTGACTTTAAAACAAGACAAATTCCAATCCTGCCTTAAAGGACCACTATAGTGCCAGGAAAACACTCAGACAGCCACTAGAGGATTTGAGAGCTGGATTAACCTATTTATAAACATAGCAGTTTCTCTGAAACTGCTAGGTTTATAAAAAAAAAAATGGGTTAATCCTAGAGGGACCAGGCACCCAGCCCACTTCATTAAGCTGAAGTGGTCTGGGTGCCTAGAGAGGTCCTTTAAGGGCCTTTGTCTGTATTCTACCATTTACAAATGGCAAACTGCAAGGTACCTAAAAGATCACAGGGAGCGTTCAGAGAATGATCACTGCATAACATGAGTTTCTTAAAACTTGAATAACTTCTGGAGTGAGGGACACCAATAAAGAAATATAGGATAGGTGATCACTAATGCAGTCAGATGGCCCTTCTTTCCACTGTCCAGGCTAGTTAAATGAACCCTAAAGTCTGAAGAAAAAATAAAATAAAAAAATATCTCTTTCTGGACTATAGGTTCCCTTCTGTCCACCTCCCCCTTTTCTATAGGTGCCTTTAAAGCTTCGGTGACCACATGACAAATCCACCAATGTTGTAGAACTACAGCTCTCAAGATGCTGTGCATGCTTTTAGAATGACAAAGCGTCACAGAAGCTGTATTTTAACATATCTGGGGGGTGGGGGGGAACCTCTTTTATAGGCACCCCTGCTTTAAAGTTTCCTTCATCAGAGACTACCCAACTGATATCTTCGCCATCTCCTCCAATCCACTGCTCCTCAGAGAAGCAATGGATTGGAGGTATGCACATGTTGGCATCAAATGCGGATGTCAATAGCACTTGAATCCCAGACAGTATTACTCTGCATGGACGAGGAAGCTCTTCTAGTGGCTGTCACACTCTTAAATGACAAAACGACTTCACTGAGATGAAGTGGTGGTCTGGTGGACAAGGGTTTTGTTTTTCCAAGAAAAATAGTTATAGAAATAATTTGCATTTCACAGTGTATAGAAGAGCAGGATAGTAAAGTGCATTAAGAGCTACAGCAACAGGGATATGAAAGTCTTAATGCTGCTGCATGCAGACAATGTAATTAGTTGTAAATTTGGTTAAAACAAATATTGAATTCAAAGTAATTGAAGTCTTGTTTCCTTAAAAGGGTTCCACCAACACTTTCATGAGTATTAGAATAATACCCTGTTTTCATTCTATAGGATACCCACTCCCCAAAAGCAAGCTTAAGGGACGCTCTAGTCACCAGAACTAGTTTAATATAGTTCTGCGGTTGAGTGTAGTATGTCCCTGCAGGCATTTTCACGTAAACTCTGCAGTTACTAGTCAGTGTTACATTACAGCCTAGGGACACCTCCAGCGGCAGTCACTCAGACTGCCACTAGAGGTGCTTCCAGGGTCAGGACTGCACAATATGTAGCTCAGACGTTTAGAGTCTCCACGCTCTGCATTGTGCCTCTGAACGCTCTCCATAGAGTTGCATAGATTCAATAGTCTCCCATAGGAAACCATTGGATTGGCTGAGACCAGTTCTGTTGGCAGTATGCACAGATACCAGATGTAAAAATCTGTACAGAATTAACAGGCATCCCAAAACAGAGTTCTGGCCTGCCTATGTCACATGAGCTAGGGGTGCAGCACACAATTAAAAAGTATCCCTGGATGTGTAGTGTTTCAAGCAGTTTCACTGCACATCCTGACCTTTTACCATGACCCCTTCAAAGATTCAGAAGTGGTCCTGGTGGTTAAAGTAAAAAAAGAATTTGCAGCAATTTGTTTTATGGTAAAAAAAAAAGTCAGCCAATAATGGATTGGAATCCTATTCAAGATATAGGATTTGCAGGTCTGTGCAGTGATTATGGTACAAAGGGTGCCCTAGCATCTTCGCAGAGTAAACTGTTCTAAAATGCTTTGACAATTTACTTAGGTCCCCTGATACAAGACTGTGCTCAGCCAAGTGGAGCAAAACAGATTTTCTTTGCAAGATAAATAAATGCATATTGGAACCAGACATCCCCTTTAATCTTCACGTCGCCATTTGTGCTGCACTCAAATTAAAAAAAAAAAAAAACACACGTTTGTGAGTGAACTGCCATTTTTTGTTTACTATAGCTTCCATTGATTAAACTCTGAACCCAATTCTAGTAATTTGTACCATTTATCTGGTCAAGTTACTATGTGTTATTTACTAAATGGTAAGTGTTTGAGAGAGCAGCACGCACAAGTGAATATAATTTTGTGTTCGATTCACTGGATTTTGTTTTTTATCTCTAGCCATGTACCTCCTCTAGGTCATTACTAGGTACCAGTGTGCATCTACTTTTCCTTCCTTAACTTTTTCCAAAATGTGTTCCCATGAATTAAATTTTTACTCCAAGCACCATTACCACTTCCCTGATTTGAAATGCTTAATGCTCCAGGAGTCTGCATTTGCAGAAATTGACATTTTGGCTGCTGGAGGTGTAACCACTCACCCAGCACTGCCATTAACCAGTCTGGAATAAGTAAAATGTAATTTAAATTCTAGGCTGGATAGTGTCAGTTCTGTGCAAAATGTAATTCTGACGCCAACACGGAAAGCATACTGGCGTGATACAGTCAGTGGCAGCACACCCATGTCCTGCCCGCCAACGAGTGATGCAAGCCGAGAAGGATGCGGCTAAGAAGAGGACTAGGCCAGGGCGCTAAAACAGAGTTAAGGAAAAATGATACTCTAAATTATTATTATTTTTTTATTATTTATTTATTTTTTAAATAAATAAAACCAAACACTTTTGGTTGGAGTAACCCTTTGCAGTGTCAGAACTTAATGCTAAATCGCAAAGCTAGCCAGTTACTAATCTTTTTACTCCAGACAGTCAGCAATGACTACTGTAGCTTACAACTGCGTATATAATGGCCACCTTGGATCCACAATCTTCAGAGGCAGTAAAGGGCAATTCTACATTTGTCTGAGAAATTTGAACTTGCCAAAAATGTTGAGCATGTGCTTATCCATAAAATCTATCATACTGGGGAAGAAAATAAATACATTTAAAAAAGGAAGAAAAAAAAAAAATTTATGAGAAGGGACAAAAAAAAAAAAAAATACATTAAACCTTTCAAAATACCTTTGACAAAAGCCTTATTTCAAATACAGGATCTATAAAATAATATTAAATAAGAACTGAGTATGACTCAGAGTTGAAACATTTACTAAACTACAGCCTACTCTTAGTGCCTGAAGGAAATTAAACCAGATCGTTTCCCCTTCTTAAAAATACAGGAAGTGAAGTTAAGATGTTCATTGTGCTTGATGGCAAAAAGTAAACTAATTCCATGAGTTTCTCTTTCACTCTCCAGGAGGGCATTTTGAGGGGTTTTCGTGAATGTGTGTTGCCCCAGCATTTCCAGGAAGATGTAGAAGATACACTGTCTCACCATGGTAGTGCACAATACAATTAACACTACTATTCCAAAAAAAAAAAAAAAAAAAAAAAAAAAGTTATTTCCTCCTCCTGTTAAAATTGAATTGCCACCAACTAACATAACTACAGCTCATTGCAGTGGTTATGGTGTAGTCTCATCTTTTTTCAAAACAATTAAGAGTTCTCTGACAAAGCTGGGGATCTGCCGCGCACCCGAAATATGACCCATTAATAATTTGCAAGATTTCATTTCAGCATTATTAATCCAAACGGTCCACCCTATAATCGCATAGGTTGCAGGTACTGCACAATTTATGGTACGTAGCACATCCTTTAAAGGGAACAATCCTAGCACAATACCACTAAAGCAAGCATCAGTAGTTATGGTGCAAGTAATGCTTTGAAACCTGCCCCCCACCCCCACCATTGTAAGTAGCCAAACCATTTAAAAAAAATTTTTTTGATGCCTTACCCGAGGTCTGGCATGACGCCACTTGCCATGTACACTAGAACCGCCAGAGCCAGTAGCTCTCTGAGTGAAGACCAGCCGTGCAGGGCTTAGCTAATTGGCTGAGAGAGATCAGCTGCACTGCATGGCTTAGCCCAGGAAAGACAACTCCTGCTTAGGAGCTTCCAGCTCTCTGACCGACATTCTGGAGATGGACAGTGGCACCCAGCTCACCACATGTAACAAATAATACAGTTTTAAAGCATTATGCTGTAGTGGTTATGATGCCAGTAACGGTCAGTGTTTATTTTGTTTAACTTCCTGTACAAGTTGTTAGCGATATTAACCAGTAGCAAATGCAAGAATCTCAAACTTTGCCAATTATTTCAGATGTCACAGATTAAAGGGACACTGTAGTCACTATAACCACTTTGTCTCTTTGAATTGGTTATAGTGCCTGGAGTGGCCTGGCACTGTCCCTCCATTCAGTGTTGCACCATGTTTGTGCATTATGCCACAAAATAAGAGTCCCTTAGCCACCCACAGTCCGACCCTTTCTGTATGTGTAGCTAAGGCAGAGATTACACACTTCCTTGTTGTCATACCCATCAGTTTGCGCTCTGACAGGTTAAAAGCAGTCAGCTGACACTCTCAGCCAATCACAGCTGCCCATTGCCTCTCAGGGGAATACTTCCTTATTAGCCAAAGCAGCAAAGAGGGGATAGACTGCCGTGGACTCTTGTTTAGCATTAAAACATTACAACATTAAAAACTGTTTAATGCTGAAAGAAATTATGGTACCAGGGGACTCCAGACACTATAACCAGTTTAATGAGATGAAGCAGATACAATGCCTACGGTGTCCCTTTAATCTATAAATCTACACATACATACGTATAAACAAACACCCAATTTCCTTACCTTATTTATGTTTAGGCTGGCTAACGGAGGAGGAGTCTGTGTGCGGTCATTCAGTACCTCTACATCAGACACATACTGCAAGTTGAGCAGTAAAATGTCAGCGTGATTAGGTTTCCCGCTAGTGGAGGGGCATTCTGTAGAAGAAAGGTTAAGGAAAAAAAACCACAGACGCAGTTTCCTCCAGGAGGAAGATACAGCTAGGGTTGGCAAGCCATAGATCGGAAGAAACCATGCACAAAATCTAACCAGGACACAAAGTATACATTGACAGCAAAGTATTCCAATCATTTTACATATCCCAGAGAAAGCATATATAACGGTTATGGCTGAAGTTTAACATCTCTGCTATGCACGGATGTGAAAAGTGACAGAACAGATACTGGATATAGCCTCAAAACACTTGGCGCACAAGTTCAAGATGCACAGACTAGCCATTGCCATAATTAGGTCAAATGAGGCAATTTGATATAAGTAAAATATTAAGGGGCCAGTAAAGGATGACAAATTTATGCAAGACTCCCAAAATGATACCTGTGTTAATAAGACAGTCACTTTTTTTTCCCCCATGAACACATACACTCTTGTAATAACAGTGACAAGTGACCTCACCAATGTAAACCCATCTAAATAAATGTTGCCACTATAGGCAGCAATAAAGAAAGCCATGGGCTAGTGCGTAGTTTTGATGCTGAGGCAAGTGGCTTCTCTACTGCGGTCGAGGAAACAGCTTTTCTGATGCGTATGCAAGCCTCTGAAAACGACACTAGATTTCCCAACAATTATGCATGTGTGTACACAGCATTAAATAAATAGATTGGGGTTTTAAAAAAATAAAATAAAATTAAAAAAATAAGGCATTTAAAGAAAATGAATTCCTTTATCAACAGATTTCGGGTCTTGAAACTTCTAAGTTAACAAGCCGTTGTGCAGGAATGGCTGAGGTCTCCCAGCCAATCTTGCTGTTCACATAGCATTATGGAACACGCTAGTGTAATGCCCTGTAATTAGTTATAAAGCCTAATTTACAGCTTAAAAAAAAAAAAAAACTATTAATAAAATCAGCACCAAGATGCTTGAAGGACTGGAGGTGAGGTTTGGAGACGAATATTCACTCCAAGAGATGCATTAGACATGCACAGGAAAGACTATGAAATATTTACTACAAGATATTATGAGTAAGTTACTCTATTCAAGGGTTCTCTTTTAAAATTTAGATCAGGGAAGTGGAGCTAGGTAGAAAGGACATTCATCTACAAGTAACTATCTATGCACTGTAACACAGTAAAGCTTTCATATGCGTAAATGCTGTCCAGGTGTCTGAACAGTCCATTCAGTGCCCCAGGAAGTCTGTTTAGCATTAAGATTGTAAGGAGTTTTCCCAAAATACATTCTGGGAAGCTAGCTCTATACAAGTTAGATGACTAAACGAAAGGACTTTGCAAGGTAATCTCAGCCATAAAGAAACCTGCAAAGCAAGGTTTGGGAACAGGAGTGGCAGAGAGCCAACATTAACCTCTGCTTGCTTTCAAGTTTAAATGAAAAATGTGAACTGAGCAATTCTTTAAAGCTACACTGAACTGAGAGATAGAGAGATATACATACATACACACACCCACCACACACACACCAAAGTAAATAAATACAAATGTGAGTTTCTACGTAAACGACAATGCATCAAGAAGATCAGATCACTAATTTTAAACAATTAGACCATCATTAAGAAAATAAGTCAATTAAACCCCCATCTAACTATGCTCCATTTAACTCTGCCCATCAATAACTTTGGAACAAAACAGAATACAGTGAGGGCTTAAGAGGAGTTATTTATAAAAGCACCAACACACTGAAGCGTTGTACATTCGAGGAAAATGGACAGTACAGCATAGAGATGCCAATAGAAAAAGGAATAGAGGATATGTAATGAAAATTACGAAGATAGATGGCTCACGAGCTTACAGTCTCAATCCTCGACTTAAACCATTCATAACTATTTGGAGTAGTGTGATCATGCAAATAAATAGTGTTGGGCTCAGAAAAGCCGTTTAGAACAATGAGAACACATGTATACATGTGTTTTTTAAAATATCCTTGATAGAAAGAAAATACACATAACTCATTTGCAACTTAATCTATATGTCCTATCAACTGGCTTGATAATACAATCTTCAATGACTAGCCCTAATCAGCATAATCCCCTAGACACATTCCTATATTTGTGACATGAAAAGTGTAGTTTCACTGAGCGACAATGCAAACCATTTCACAATACTGTACCCATGAAACACAGGGGACACTGTGCTACTCTAACTAAAAAAATTTTTGGTAAAATACAAAAACACAGACAAGTTCTTAAACTCCTACCTAACAATAAATATATGTATTCTGCAGTACCCCATTGGAGGAAAAAATAAAATCTCCTGCTGAATACTGTAACCAGCAACTCTGCACCAAATCTCAATTTATCCATTTTATTCTAAGGTGAACTGTGAATTCTCTTCTTTTTTTTTTAACCACCAATCATAGCTTCCCCTCCCCCAGGTCACCCACACCAATCCCTCCCTATAAACAAAAATAAATATATTTTTTGAAACACATAACAGCAATTTATAGGTATATAATGGCACACCAGATTCTGGCTGGCTGAACATTGTGACCAGTGGAGATCTAAATGTGAGACATCAATGAACTAGTACAGCCCATCATATAGAGCAGGCTTCCCCAAACTCTGGTCCTCAAGATGTTGCTGAACTACAACTCCCATGATTCTCAGAATCATGGGAGTTGTAGTTCTGCAACATCTGAAATGCCAGAATTTGGGGGAGCCTGATATAGTGTAAACTCCTGTAGCTAGAGACTGGCCCTTGCTTACACCTGCACTTCCCTCTTTGTCAGAATCCACAGACCCCCATAACCACTACAGCTGTCTAACTACAGCTAAAGGTCAAACATCAATCAGCCAAGACTGCCCTCCACAGAGTGTCAGCTCCTGTGTCTAGAGAGTGGAGGGCTTAACTAATCTGTGTCTTGCTTACACCTGCATTCCCCACGCTGTCAGAATCCCCAGACCCAGCACCTTGCCCCCCCACCCCAGGCAGCCCTCCACATAGAGTGTCAGCTCCTGTGTCTAGAGAGTGGAGGGCCGAGTGTGGCTCTGGTAATCTGTGTCTTGCTTACACCTACACTCCCCACGCTGTCAGAATCCCTAGACCCAGCACCTTGCCCCCCACCCCATAGAGTGTCAGCTCCTGAGTCTAGAGAGTGTGGGGCTGAGTGTGGCTCTGGTAATCTGGGCCTTGCTTACACCTGCACTCCCCACACTGTCAGAATCCCCAGACCCAGCACCCTCCCCCCACCCCAGATAGAGTGTCAGCTCCTGTGTCTAGAGAGTGGTGGGCTGAGTGTGGCTCTGGTGATCTGGGCCTTGCTCATACCTGCACTCCCCACACTGTCAGAATCCCCAGACCCAGCACCTTGCCCCCCACCCCAGGCAGCCCTCCCCATAGAGTGTTAGCTCCTGTGTCTAGAGAGTGGAGGGCTGAGTGTGGCTCTGGTAATCTGGGCCTTGCTTACACCTGCACTCCCCACACTGTCAGAATCCCCAGACCCAGCACCTTGCCCCCTCCCCAGGCAGCCCTCCCCATAGAGTGTCAGCTCCTGTGTCTAGAGAGTGGAGGGCTGAGTGTGGTTCTGGTAATCTGGGCCTTGCTCACACCTGCACTCCCCACACTGTCAGAATCCCCAGACCCAGCACCTTGCCCCCCTCCCCCCACCCCAGGCAGCCCTCCCCATAGAGTGTCAGCTCCTGTGTCTAGAGAGTGGGGGGCTGAGTGTGGCTCTGGTAATCTGGGTCTTTCTTACACCAGCACTCCCCACATTGTCAGAATCCCCAGACCCAGCACCTCCCCCCACCCCAGGCAGCCCTCCCCATAGAGTGTCAGCTCCTGTGTCTAGAGTGGTGGGCTGAGTGTGGCTCTGGTAATCTGGGCCTTGCTTACACCTGCACTCCCCACATTGTCAGAATCCCCAGACCCAGCACCTTGCCCCCTCCCCAGGCAGCCCTCCCCATAGAGTGTCAGCTCCTGTGTCTAGAGAGTGGAGGGCTGAGTGTGGCTCTGGTAATCTGGGCCTTGCTCATACCTGCACTCCCCACATTGTCAGAATCCCCAGACCCAGCACCTTGCCCCCTCCCCCCACCCCAGGCAGCCCTCCCCATAGAGTGTCAGCTCCTGTGTCTAGAGAGTGGAGGGCTGAGTGTGGCTCTGGTAATCTGGGCCTTGCTCATACCTGCACTCCCCACATTGTCAGAATCCCCAGACCCAGCACCTTGCCCCCTCCCCCCACCCCAGGCAGCCCTCCTCTCCCCCCACACACCGCCCCATACAGGTCACGCTCCGGTGAAGGATACTGAGAGCCAGCATTTTGCTCTGATGGTCGAAGGCCACCACCTCCCCCTGCAGCCGTGTCTCTTGGCAGGTCCGGCATGAGACCTGGGAGCCGACGCTGAAGTATTCCCCCGGAGCCGCCATCTTCCTGCCGGGCTGCGTGACGTGCTTTAGCAGCAGCGACCTCAGCACGCAGCTTTAAACAGCCAGCGTTGGAACCGGGGCATTGTGGGGGAATCACCTAGGCGACTGGGGGCGTAGCCACGCCCCTCTGGCAGACACGTTCCGGCGGCCATATTGGATGGGGCAGGGTTCTATTTATGTTCCCCTACCTAGAAGCCAGGGCCGCCATCTTGATTTTAGGTCAGCCACATTGTGGAGGACATTGGCTGAATCGGCCATATTGAAACAGGGACACTTTCAATCAAATAAACTTTATTGATATATTTATGTCATAGGGCAGTACATGTCCTTCTTAGCACAGATCTGAGTACCATGTGTGTATATATATATATATAAAGAGAGAGAGAGAGAGTGTGTCATGTGTATTGCTATATGTTATTATTGACAGTCCTGCCAAGGGTTATTCACTGAAATGGGAATTCTTAGTGGCTTCTAAGAAAAAAAATAAAAATTTTGGGCAAAATACAAAATGGGAAAAGTCAGCTGTGTCTCCAGTTTGGCTGTCTGAGATTCGTTACGTATTATTATTATTATTATTTATATAGCGCCATCAGATTCCGTAGCGCTGTACAATGGGTGGACGAACAGACATGTAATTGTAACCAGACAACTGGACGTACAAGAAGAGAAAGGTGGAGGGCCCTGCTCAATGAGCTTTGAATTTCAGTTTATTGAAAAACAGCGTACGTTTCCGGTTGACGCTGTTCTGTTGCGCTATGCCGGTAATGGCAAGCCTATGGCGCACGGTCCACAATAGGTGCGCAGAGCCCTCTTTGCTGGCATGCAAGCCAAAGGTTTGCCACGGCACGGGTATTGGGCAATGCCACTTTAAGGCAGTACAGGAGCCCATCTTAGGGCACATTTGCAGGGGGGAGGAATGTCTGAGGATACTGCCACCATTAGTGAATACCGCAATTTATATTTAATATATTGCAAAACCTGCAATAGATTAAATAAAAAATATATTTATATAGTCCCAGGTGGTGGTGTGCCTGGTCTGCGTCTGTTAATCGCTCTCTTGTGGTTCAGGCACTCAGCGAGGGAGACAGATTGCAGCCATTAGGGACTGCTTAGGCAAGGAGAGCTAACGGAAGTTCCTACGTAGGGTGTAAAAACACTCTTTAAGACGCAGGGTGCACAGTACCAGGCAGGAGTCACTTGTAGTAGATATATCTGTCAAATAACTTTTATATATATATATATATATATATATATATATATATATATATATATATATATATTAAAAAAAAATTCAAAAGTAGAGTTGGGCAGTGGCACCTGGCAAAAAGTCAAACTGTTCAAAAATGGTTTAATTCCTTACAATGGGGTAGCTCCTTGCTACATTGAAGTGTAGTGGTTATGGTGCTTGGAGTGTTCCTTTATCATGGTATTTCTGTTCCACTAAAGTTTAGGCACCTATGTTTTCTACTGTATGGTAATTGCTTCAAGATATCCACACAGGAGTCCTTGTATATTTGCATATGGAAATTATATCCACACAATGGGGTCTTGTCTCCCAAATTTAATTAAATCCAATTTACTAAACTCATCACAGTAATATTTTAGTTGTGCAAATTGATCTCCACAGTTGAAGCATGTGCCATTGTGATGCGTAAATGGTTTAGTCAAAGAAACATTTAAAGGGACACTGTAGTCACCAAAACGTCTACAGCTTAATGTTGTGGTTTTGGTGTCCATAGCCTGTCCCTGTAGGCATTTTAATGTAAGCACTGCCTTTTCAGGGAAGGATGCAGAGCATGGTCAGTGACAGCCTCAACGAGACATGGCACAGCATGGGAAAAAGGTGTTTAAAATACCCTTTTTATGAGGGGTGCAATGGGGTTGGCCACCTAAATGGTGTTTTCACACTTATAGTGTCAGGAATATACATTTTTGTATTCCTGACATTATAGTGTTCCTTTAAGTTAACTACTAAATAAATAAAATACAAAGTACTGGATAATTTCATTGAGCAAAGGTACAACTAAAACAGAAAAGTTAGTCAGTGTTTAGGTGATGAACCCCACCACATTAAAGGACCACTATAGTGCCAGGAAAACATACCCGCCCGGCTCTGGAAGGGGGAAAGGGGTAAAAACTTACCTTTTTCCAGCGCTGGGCGGAGAGCTCTCCTCCTCCGATCCTCCTTCTCTCCTCCCCATCGGCTGAATGCGCACCGCGCGCACATTCAGTCAGTCACATAGGAAAGCATTATCAATGCTTTCCTATGGACGCTGGCGTGCTCTCACTGTGAAAATCACAGTGAGAAGCACCCAAGTGCCTCTAGCGGCTGTCAATGAGACAGCCGCTAGAGGAAATAGGGGAAGGCTTAACCCATTCATAAACATAGCAGTTTCTCTGAAACTGCTATGTTTATAAAAAAATGGGTTAACCCTAGCTGGACCAGGCACCCAGACCACTTCATTAAGCTGAAGTGGTCTGGGTGCCTAGAGTGGTCCTTTAAGCACTAAAGTGAGAGTATAGTGCTAAAAATATACTATAATAACTTACCCCTTAGTGCAAATTGGGGCAGTCAGTACATATGCAATGAGAAAGAACACAATAGTGCAATATAGTCTAAATACAATATAGTGGGGGGAAAAGTGGGTATAGACACGCTCACATTAAAAAGCCCATCCTCTCATCCCCGTGACCTCCAAACCTGGCCTCAGCACCAAAGCAGAGGCCTTTCCCTTGGATGCCAGTGAGAGGCAGAGATCCTTTGTTATCACTAGCCTGGCCATTATGAAAAATGCTTTAGAAAAGAAAGACTGTATTTGTAAAAATGTACGTAAGCAGCTTAGCTTGGGGGAAAGTTTAAAACCCAATAACACATTGTGCAAGTACAATTATTATAAATAGTGGTTTCTTCCCTCTATGTATGTCCTAAAACTCCTAAAATGAGTCTAAATTGCTCAAGAACACATAACAACATATAAACAGGGTCTTCATAGGACTAAATTCACATGTAAGTGCTTAGACAGATATAAAACCAAAATAAGAAAGTTTATCACAAAAATAAAAATAACAAATCTAATGAGTTTTGCGTGGAGCACCATACTTCTTGTAGGTGTACATACTGTATGTTGATAACTACCTGGGTTATCTGCAGATACTACATTTCCATAAAGGTGCTACACAGACCGAAATAGACAGGGGGGCTTTTGTTGATGTATGACCAACTTGTCTCCTTACAAATAGGTGTTTGTTTGTTGCACAGAGTTGTGTAATATATTGGCACTTTAAATGACAAATGACTCTCTTCCTTCAAATCAACTTCATCTCAATAAGGGGGTTTTGAGGTCTGGGCAGTGGAGTAACCAGAGGAACAGTTGCCCGGGGCAGAACAAAATCCTGCCCCTCTGGTTGTAAGGCTAATTCAACACATGTAAAGATTATAGTATTTGTTGATAAAGCGCATTACAATTTTCTATAAATAAACAGTTCTTAATGCAATAGAAAAAAAAATAACTGGTGATGAATTTAAAGGGACACTATAGTCACCCAAACAACTTTAGTTTAACTAAGCAGTGAAGCAGATACACACTGACACACACAGATACATACTAACTCGTACACACATAGATACATACTGAAAGACATTCACTCACTGACAGACACACTCTCGATGATAGACAGACACTCTCACTGATTTAAAACACACTCACAGACACACTCACTGACAGACACACAGACTCTCACTGATTTGAAACACAAAAAAACACTGACAGACAGCGTCGTACATAACGCAGTCGCATGGGCCGCAGCTGCGACCAGGCCCGGCACTCCAGGGGGCCCTGCGGACCCCCACGACCGGGTACCAGCTGCCACGTTTTGCGGCCCTGGCCCGCGCAGCAAACCGCCGGGGCCACATATGGAGGGGCCCATCGGGTGGCCCATGCTGTCATGGCCACCCGATGGATATGGACTATCAGGGGGCCTGGTCAGCGCTGGGCGCTTTAACAGGCTCCCTGTGATTACATCACAAGCTTGGAGGACGTGATTCCCTGGTCACTCCTCCCAGCTATCCGGACCTGCGCGGGAGGAAGCAGGAGGAGGGAATCAGAGTGGGAACTCTGACTCCCATCAGGCTGAGCCCCCAGGGAAAGTCACAAGGTAGGAAACATTTTGTATATGTATGTCTCTATATGTGTCTGTGTTTCTGTAATGTGTGTGTCTTTGTCTGTGTCTCTCTGTATGTGTGTGTCTGTGTCTCTATGTGTGTGTGTGTGTGTGTCTGTGTCTCTGTATGTATGTGTGTGTCTGTGTCTCTGTATGTGTGTGTCTGTGTCTCTGTATGTATGTGTGTGTGTGTCTGTGTCTCTGTATGTTTATGTGTCTCTCTGTATGTGTGTGTCTGTGTCTCTGTATGTATGTGTGTGTCTCTGTATGTATGTGTGTGTGTGTGTCTGTGTGTGTGTCTCTCTGTATGTGTGTGTGTCTGTGTCTCTATGTATGTGTGTTTCTGTGTCTCTGTATGTGTGTCTATGTGTATGTATGTGTGTTTGTGTGTGTCTCTGTATGTATGTGTATGAATGTTTCTGTGTGTATGTCTGTGTATATATGTGTGTGTCTGTATGTATGTGTCCAAAAGAGACAAATCTGCTTTAAAGGGACACTGTAGTCACTATAAGCATTTAATCTCTTTGAATTGGCTATAGTGCCTGGAGTGCCCTGGCACTGTCCCTCCATTCAGTGTTGCACCATGTTCGTGAAGTATGCCACAAAATAAGAGTCCCTGGCCACCCACAGTTCAGCCCCTCAGTATGTGTAGCTAAGGCAGAGATTACACACTTCCTTGTTGTCGTACCCACTCATACCGTCAGTTGGAACTCTGACAGGCTAAAAACAGTCAGCTGACACTCTTAGCCAATCACAGCTGCCCATTTCTGCTCAGGCTAATACTTCCTTATTAGCAAAAGCAGCACAGAGGGGATGGATTGCCAGGGACTCTTGTTTAGCATTAAAACATTAAAACTTTAAAAACTGTTTAATGCTGATAGAAATGATGGGACCAGAAGACTCCAGACATTATAACCAGTTTAATGAGATGAAGCAGATACAGTGCCTACGGTGTCCCTTTAAGTAGCCAGTTAAGACATGAAACTGTATCTGTGTGTAAAGTATCAACTTAAAAAATAATACAACAGAAGAGACAGTTACATTTAAACATCGCAGTACAAAAGGAACAAGAGATGTTGCAAGGAGAATTTTAAAGTTAATGTCGGCAGCACAAATAACTCATCCAATGAAAATATTAAAGACAAAATTTGACTTTTGAAATGTAAGGTAACAGCAGAATTAGTGGTGGTTGTTAATTATGTGGTGGGGCAGTCAAATTGTATTACGAATTCTTCATATGATATCTCTAAAAGCAACCAAATTAGCTTGTTATTTTGTACACTTCTTCATAGTATAGTATTGACCATCCTGCACAGAAGAAACTGACTGGTACATAATATTTAGCCAAACAAATAGCTAAGGGGATTACACCATAGAAGGGGATTTCACCATATATTATCGCACCAACCCTAGCGATGCCACTGATTATTTTTTTTATTATTATATTGTTTATTATCCCACCTAGAATAGTGATAGTAGGGTAAAACAGAGGGACAGAGAGATCTGCATCCTAAACTATATACCATGAGAAAAAAAACAAAAAACAGAGCATTGACCACGCTAACAGCTCTGCAATCAGCCCCCAAATTAACATGACAATATTTTGTGGAATTATTCCCCAGTGTTATTTTTGTTTATATAATATTGTGACATTTTTATGTGTCATTATTATGGTTCATTATATTGTTAAAAAAAAAAAAAAGATTAATATGACAATATCTGAAAAACAATAAATTACAAAATACATAAAAGAAAAAAAACAAACACATTTTTTTTTTAAATTCTTTATTTTTGTTGTGCAGGTGGGTACAAAGCATAGTCATACGCCACAACAGCGTGCATTTATATTTGAACATAGATAAGTGAAACAGTGGCATAGAGAATTTGCACATTTTTGTTTTGAAAAACATAATGATAAACTAGAAAGCAGTCGCACGTAAGGTTAATTATAGCATTTTCATTAACATATCTAAGTGTCGCATGTCCAGAGGTGTCTCCTGTTCCGCTTATCTAAAACGGTGAGGTATAGGGTTAGACAGAGATATGGCACTTGTGAAACCAAGCTAGTGTATATAAGGGGGCTGTGTGCCCCGAGAGATGTTATTAGATTTTTAGTTGGGGTTGCTGGAGATGTGGACTGTTGGGGTCCCATACATTTATGAAAGTGGGCAAATTGCAGAGATCTGCTTAGGGTGCCCGGGATAGCCCATTAAGTGTGAAGGTCAAGGATCTTTATAGTGGGTTCAGTAAGAATTAGACAGGCGCTTATGTAGAGCCCTGTTAGGCCATCTCTCTGGGTGATCGCATCTATGTGATAGGCATCAGAGCAGAGCATAAAACAAACAACAAGATTTAAACTAAAAGTAGGGCATAATGGTTATGTACTGGGGGCAAGATTCAAACCGTGTGTGTCAAGTCCTGGATCTAGAGGACAGCGTTCAGCTTTAGCCTACTGCTAGGCTCGGGAACTTGTGGGTGAAACTTGGAGTCGCACCCTTTTGCATGTCTGTGCGTCTCCACCAGCTCCCATATCTTCCACTTGCTTGCTCCTTGTCTGCCGTCATGTAGCATAGCCTTGTAACCGGTCCAGGTCCTCCGGGTCTTCTCTGTGTCGGTGAGTGGTGCTGCGGTGGGTGGCTAGTCTGGCGGTGTGATTTGGGAGCGTGGGGTCATTCCGTGCCGGATCGTTGTGCAGTGTAGCGGCGGTGGGATGGAACGGCAGGTTTGCAATGGCGCCCTGCTCGGGTGATTGTGGGTGCTGGGCGGCTGTGCGGATGTCGGTTTGCTTGATAGGAGTAGGTGAGTGATGTGCGCTTTGTAGGAGTGGAAGGCCGTGGTGAAGCATTTTGAAGCAGCATACCCTCCAGCTTCCTTCAGAATGCATCGAAATTGCCTTGTATTCGCATGAGGATATCGTGCGAGGCGTCGCTCGCATTGTCGGCACATGTTGTGTCTGCCATTTTAGGTAGGTCTCTGTTTGCTTTCATTGGCGGTATTCCTCTTCTCATCGTCTCGGGGTCGCCACCCCAGGGTGGACTGGGATCACCCCCGCCGGTCCGAGGGGGGGGACAGGGCTTGCTTGTGCGGTGAGCAGCTTTGAGGTACCTCCGGATCAGGGGAGCGTCCGCCTCGCCCGCCGCATACCAGGCCGCATTTTCGGTCGTGGGTTCAGCTGACTTCGATCGGGTCGTATGACATCCCGTCGTGTGCCAACTGTCGTAGATGGCAAGTGGGTGTCTGGGATTATTGTTTGTGTCGCTTGAATGGGCCATATTTCGCTTGTTTTGCTGTGATCGTGTGGGAAACACGACTCTCCGCCATGATGATCAGGCCCCGCCCCCCACAAACACATTTTTTTAATGTAATGAAAAATTAAGATTAATATGACAATATTTTGTGTAATTATTCCCCAGTGTTATTTTTGTTTATATAATATTGTAACATTTTTCATGTGTCATTATTATTGTTCATTATATTGTAAAAAAAAAATATATATAATAAAATAAAAAAAATGAATATGAAAATATCTGAAAAAACAATAAATTACAAAATACATGAAAGGAAAAAAAAAAAAATATTTTTTTTTTTATTGAATGAAAAAATAAATAAATGTTTCCTCTATCTGTAGTATAAATGTAGTGGGCAATGCGTAATTAATTACACTATAGACAGCCAGGCAGTGCTAGAGAGCAGCTAGCAGTACTGACTGGAGATGGCCAAGTCACATGACCAGCATCAGCTCGCGAGAGTGTATATTATACGAGGTGGGCGGGGCCAGGGCTCTAAAGGGGCGTTGCCGGTGACGTGTCCTCCAGCCGGCTTCATTGACACAGTCACTTTCTCCGTCTGACCGGTGAGCGGCTGGTGGGCGGGGCTAAGCTGAAACCATTAGCTGGCTAAGCATTGTGGGAAACGTAGTCCAGCATAGCTGGAGTTTCACAGGGTCGCCCATTACGACTTCAGCCCCTGAATAAACCTTAACTAACAGACTGCTAGCCAAGAGGTCACATTGGGCTGGTCAAGTCTGTTTGGAACTACATCTCCCATGATGCTCTACATGTCATTAGGATGACAAAGCATCATGGGAGTTGTAGTTCTAAAAAAAACTTTTTAAAAAGTCTGAGGCTCCTTTTATATAGATAGTGTGCTGATAATTTGAAAGTGAAACAACCAGGGTTTCAATCTGTAGAGTACATTTTCTGGAACTCCAAAATTAATTACAAATTTTAGGCCAAAAATTGAAGAATTAGTAAAAAAAAAAATTTTTTTTAAATCCTCCTAGTGTGCTATGTTTTCATTTTTCTGTTTTGGTCTAAAATGTGAGCTTTTTAAAAATACAAAAATCCTGATTGCACTTTAGTAGATAAATAACCCGATCTTCTTATTAACAGATAAAAAATGTGAACATTATTTGGCTACGTTGAGTAAGGGATATCGCCAGCACCCATAAAAAAAATATCTTTATGGAGATAGAATTCAGTGACAATGCACCTCGCCAGAAAGTAACTATTAAACATGTGGGTAATTGGTAAATCTGACTCTAGACAGAGCTGACACATTCTTATAATATTCATATTTATAAAGCGCCAACAGATTCCGCAACGCTGTACAATAGGTGGACTGAAGACAAGTATTTGTAGCCAGACAAGGACGCACAGGAACAGTGGGATCAAGGGCCCTGCTCAAATGAGCTTACATTCCAAGGCGAGTGGGGTAAAGTGACGCAAAAGGTAAGAGAAAAATGTATTTCATGTTCGGGAAAAATAAGTTGCTAGAAGAGTTTATAAATATTGCTATCATTCACCTTGATCCTACATTTGGTTGGCCCATTCACATGTCCAAAATTTTGCGTAATTAGATCACTTTAATCATATGAAGAGCCTGCAGTTTAACTGTCATTAACAGTTAATATATTTCCTTAATTAGGTTACTCTGATCTTTACAGAAATGACCCTCTAATACACTGGACATGTAATTGTAATTAGATCAACACCATCACAAACAGACAGGGCCCTTTAAAGAGGAACTGTCGCCTCCTAGACTATTTCTCAATCAGACGTTAGCTGTGTTACTGTTGCATCTCATAGCATATACTAGGCACTCCACATGTTGTGGACTACATCACCATTGATGCTTTTCTAATAGTATGTCTGCAAGAGCATTGCGGATAATGTAGACCACAACACCTGCAGTGCCGAATGGTTGCCGAAACCTGTAACTAGGAGGTTGTCAAATAATCAGAAAATAGAGGAATACCTGAACATTCATGCACTTATACAGCATTACATTATGGAAGAAGGTATCTAATGCACACATATGTGTGTACCCTGTGCAATTTAGGAAGACGGTCTTACTTTAAATTCAGCTGCATTATTTATACCAGAAAGTGCTTCAAGAGAAGGCTGTTCCCTTTAAGTGCATTTAACATATCATTGTCATTAGGCCGTTTAATATATTATATAAGTTTTTGTCATTAGGTCACTTAACTCGATCTTAAAGCAATGTAATAACACGTCAGTGGAAATTGAGCTTATATTATATATGTAACTGTTAAGTCACTTAGTTCCTACACTGATCTGGCCCTCCAGTGCATAAAACATGTCACAGTCATTAGGTCACTAGTCCTTAAAATCTTAAATTAGTTCTGGGATAATGGGAAAAGTCTTCCGCAGTCAAACGTCCACGCAGTAATGCCACCAATTGGGTTACCAACAGTTCCTACTCAATACTAGCGATTGGCAAAATGGCAGAGGGGATTCTGTAAAGGAGACTATTTTACCATAGTAGCAAGAAAGTGTTATAAACCAAAAGATGGTTCTCACGCCTTACACTTGCCAGAATTGGCAGAGCCATGACCTTTGTCATTGCTTTGCGGAAGCTTCCCTTAACTTGCTAAAAGTGAATGCTCCAACACTGGGAGGTATGAAACCGTGATTGATGTAGCTCCAAAAGTCGCGGTTTCAAGCACGCTGTGACATGTTGAAATGCAGTGGGGTGACCAAACTAGCTTTTAAAAATGATACCTGTATTGACAAAGCCAACATGTGCCTTGCTGGCCAACCAGTACTGTATCCACAAAAAACCAGTACCGTATCCACAAAAAAACGCTTTACCACTCAAGGATCGGTTTTGAGATACTTTTGTTCAGTTACCATACAACTTACCCAACAGAGTTTCACCCACTCGACAAAGAACCCACAAGGTGTTAAAACACTTGTGTGGTGGGCCGAGTAGAAGATCATTGAGGGATGGAGCATTTAAAACACGTGTGTGGTGGGTTGAGTAGAAGATCATTGAGGGATGGAGCATTTAAAACACTTGTGTGGTGGGTCGAATAGCATATCATTGAAGGATGGAGCATTTAAAACACTTGTGTGGTGGGTCAAGTAGAAGATCATTGAGGGATGGAGCATTTATGTTTAAAAAAGACAAGTTTGCTTTTGGATGGAGACAGTATCTAAATCCCACTCAGGTGATTGCCTCTTCGCTCAATGTATTTAATTTGCTATCAAGGTCTTCACATGTCTGTATCTAATGCCCACTCAGGTGATTGCCTGTCTGCTTATTGTATTTAATTTGATAGCGAGACCTACGCATGTCCAGAGCTCTATCAGGTTCCCTATTATTTGGACAGAAACTTGTAGATAGATAAGACTATAACAACATGCCCACTTACTCTGTGTTTGGAGACCTTCTCTGAATGTCAAATTATTTTGAAGTACATGTGTTCGGCAACCATCACACTGTGTTACCTTCTTGAAGAGCTCCTACATGAATTTATGACGGGCCTTTTTAACATGTCTGTGGTCAGGTCCCTTGAATCCAATCTCATTCGCTTTTATGTCTGTTAACGTGCTCTCCCCTTTTAGAAATGGACAAGGTACATGTTGCAGGTATTGCCGTTGCCAATGTGCTACAGACACACCTCCGCGGCTCTGAGGAATTCTGGCTGTGGGTGACTTATCTCGGGGACCCTGCCTGTGTCTTTCTTATATACTTCCCTCTGGTTTATTCCTACACGCGCAGACTCGGAGTGACTGTCCTGTGGCTGGCTTTAATTTCTGAATGGCTCAATCTTGTGTTAAAATGGTGAGGCTCACTTAATATCTTTTTTAATGTAATCTGTAACGCATTTGTTCTTGTTAATTTAATATGTTGATAGCAGATATGGTGAGTGCCCCCAGGCGATGATGTACTTATTCTACCAACCATTCATGGGTACTCCCTCTTCCTTTCTAGTCTACTTTTCTGATCTCTTTTTCCGCTAAGTTTCTCTTCTGACAACTCTTCTCTCTTTTTCAATCTTAAAGTGTTTTTTTTGTCTCTATCCCTTTTTTCTCTCATTCATCTGTAATTGTTTCTGCTTCCACTTTCATCTAGTTTTTTTTTTGTTTTTTTTACCTCCTCACTCTTTACTGTCTCCTGGAATTTTCCACCTTAACCTCTTCTCAGCAGTCACCCACCTCTGCCTTTTTGTCTGTGCTTCAGATCCACCACTGCATTTCTATCTATTCCCCCTCATCCACCACTGCATTTCTATCTATTCCCCCTCAACCACCACTGCATTTTTTATCTATTCCATCTCATCCACCACTGCCTTTGTATCTAATACCCCTCATCCACCATTGCCTTCTTATCTATTCCCCCTCATCCACTACTGCCTTTGTATCTATTCCCCCTTATCCACCACTGCCTTTGTATCTATTCCCCCTCATCCACCACTGCCTTTGTATCTATTCCCCCTCATCCACCACTGCCTTTGTATCTATTCCCCCTTATCCACCACTGCCTTTGTATCTATTCCCCCTCATCCACCACTGCCTTTGTATCTATTCCCCCTCATCCACCACTGCCTTTGTATCTATTCCCCCTTATCCACCACTGTCGTGGCCTATTCTTCCTAAAAGCATGCTGTTGTGGTTAAAGTGCCAAGTGTGCCCTAGCGCCCTCCGGAACCCATTGCGAGTCAAATCGGTTTAGAATGGTTTGATTTCTTACCTGGGATCCACCGGACATCTCCTACTTTTAAAATGCTAAAAAATAGGTTTAAAAGAAGTTTTCACGTACATTAATCCAACGCCTGGCGAAGCTCCTGGTTCTACTTGACAGCCCCCTGTTTGATGTCACTAGGACCTGTGTGGAGATTTAATCAAAGGCTTCTCCTAGACATGCTTTTGCTTGAATTTTATGAAGGGAGAAGAGAGGAAGAAAGGTAGGGAAAGGAGGAGGAAGAAGGGCGAGAGACAAAAAAAAAAAAATATTATCGGAGGGTATAGGGAGAGGGGGAGACACAAGCTTCCCCTTGGACAGAAAATGCACATAACTGAGATTAGGCAGTCTGGAACAGAGTCTGCATAAGTCACTAGGTGGGGATGTGAATTCCTGCACATCCAGACTCCTACCACCGTTACCACTTCAAAAAGCAGAAATGGTCATGGTGGTTGGAGTAATCCTTTAAGCACGATAGGGCAGGGCGCAGATAATTGGCTGAGAATGATCAGCTGACACTCTCAACCAATAAACTAACCATGCAAGGCAGGGCTTAGCTCTGTAAGGCTAACAAAAGCTCTCCATCCGACTCTCGGTCAGAAGTAGTCTAGTGGGGAGCGACTACCGGCAGACGCCAGGTACGATGTAAAACCATTCTTAAACAGTTTGAATACTTACAGTGTGCTCTTGTGGTTATGGTGCATGGAGTGTTCTTTTAATCACTTATGTCCCTTGTGTTTTGTGCTCTTATCTTTTCTTCCTTACCCACCTGTGTTCCTGCTCACAATCCTCAGCCAACATTTATATGATGTGGCAAATTATCCGAACTATTTAGTTGAAAAGGCATACTTATTTTTTATTCCCTCCCCCACCCTCTTTTGATAACAAATGAATATGTAAAATGTTGATTTAAATGGTTTTAAATAGTCAGAAGAGTCCAGCTTGGTATTTAAGTGTCAGAGTTACCCTCTCCAATATCCCCTCCCCTGGTGATATTTTGATATTGGGGTGTTGGGAAGAGTGAGAATTGAGGCATACTTCCCCACTGGCTGCTTCTCATGCCTCTATCTTCCAGTATATCTTTAGGAAAGACCACAGGATTCTAAATAAGTAATGAGATAATCTGTCTGTCTATCTGTCCTCAAGAACTGTGAACTTTTTTTCTGGTAGGTGCATACAGAATTTCATAATAATTGTGGAAAACACAGAGAAGACCGAGCTTATGGTCTAATGACAACAAATTGCATGATATATATGTCCATCTGCCATAACTTTCCCATTTTTGTCGAAGGTTCCTGTTTGGTGAACGTCCATTTTGGTGGATATTTGAATCTGGAAAAGACAGTGATGTAAAACTGAAGCAATTCTCTTCAACATGTGAGACAGGACCTGGTGAGTGTGGATATGTATCTGAAGTACAGTGGGCTGCATTATGGTTGTCCAACCTTGGCCACCTTGCTATACTTGGACTGCAATCCTCTTAGAGGAACATTCTGGGCATCAAGCCAGCTCAGATGGTCACTCCAAACTTAGTTTTTCAACTGTTTGTCTCTTACCTGATTCCTGCCAAGCCTTATCTAGTGCCAGCTGACCGGTATCCCGTTTCTTCAGAGATACAGAAGCTGGATGCCAACCCAAGCATTCATTCATTGACTGAGAACATCAGCTGAGCACTCTGAGCAAATGAGTGAAACGCTGCAAGAAATATGCACAGATTTGACATTAGTCAGCCCAGAACTATCATTCCAGACTGGCTAATGATGTGACACCTTTGGCAGCTAACCTAAATATCTCTGTGTGTGCACATATAGGCTCAATGCACTATGACCACTTCAAAACACTGATACTTTTAGAGAACAGTAACAAACCTATATTGGCTGCTTGAATTAAAGGGACACTATAGTCACCTGAACAACTTTAGCTTAATGAAGCAGTTTTGGTGTATAGAACATGCCACTGCAGCCTCACTGCTCAATCCTCTGCCATTTAGGAGTTAAATCCCTTTGTTTATGAACCCTAGTCACACCTCCCTGCATGTGACTTGCACAGCCTTCCATAAACACGTCCTGTAAAGAGAGCCCTATTTAGGCTCTCTTTATTGCAAGTTCTGGTTAATTAAGATTTTCTTATCCCCTGCTATGTTAATAGCTTGCTAGACACTGCAAGAGCCTCCTGCATGTGATTAAAGTTCAATTTAGAGATTGAGATACAATTATTTAAGGTCAATTACATCTGTTTAAAAGTGAAACCAGTTTTTGTTTTCATGCAGGCTCTGTCAATCATAGCCAGGGGAGGTGTGGCTAGGGCTGCATAAACAGAAACAAAGTGATTTAACTCCTAAATGACAGTGAATTGAGCAGTGAAATTGCAAGGGAATGATCTATACACTAAAACTGCTTTATTTAGCTAAAGTAATTTAGGTGACTATAGTGTCCCTTTAATGACTCCTGTAAAACAATATTTTATATTTAAAAAATGAATTTTAAATGTTTAATAGTGAATAAGATAGCACACCGCCATACAGAAATCCCAAGTGCTCATTGTTACTACATAGTCAAAGGAGCACTATAGGGTTAAAACCACAATCTAGCCACCCTGGTCCCCTCATGCTTCCCTAAAATTAGTGAAATCTTACTTGTATTCAAGCCTGGAGCTGCATACTTTGTCCCTGTTTCCTTTAGACCTGCCCACTGCCTGCTGACATCAGCAGAAGTGGTAGCCTGATCCAATCACAGTAGGATTGGCTGAGACTGACAAAAAGGCAGATCAGGGGCAGAGCCAGCATGATTCAAACACAGCCCTGACCAATCAGCATCTCCTCATACAGATGAATTGGATCAATGAATCTCTATGAGGAAAGTTCAGTGTCTGCATGCAGAGGGAGGAGATACTGAATGTTTGGATGCATTTTAGGCAGCCATGACCCAGGAAGGATCTCTAACAGCCATCTGAGGAGTGGCCAGTGAAGTTATCACTAGGCTGTAATGTAAACACTGCATTTTCTCGCAAAAGACAGTGTTTACAGCAAAAAGCCCGAAGGTAATGATTCTACTCACCAGAACAAATTCAATAAGCTGTAGTTGTTCTGGTGACTATAGTGTCCCTTTAACTTCTGTTTACCAAAAAGAAAGCAAAAAAAAAAACCCCAAAAACTATTTTAAAGCAATTTCCAATCGTGCCACAAAATAGCAATCAAATATCCTCCTTTTCTCAAATATGGTCATTTGATTTCTCCATGGAACATTTGTTTCATAACATTTAAGGGAACACCCCAAACACCACCACTTCAGCTTCAAGATACCTAACTTCCATTTCTTTCTAATGGTATGCACTGTAAACTGGAGAAGTGTTTGTTTGGCCATTCCTTTTTACACTTCTTGGAATATATCCTCTCTGGTTTCCAGTGGATCCCAAACAGCTGGCCACTGCCACAAGGTCTTAAGCCTATGCAGTGATTTGTTGGGAATTGCCAATAATTACTGTAAATTTGTTAAATTCTATTCCCAAAATGTGTCAGCCAAATCAGCCATGACAAAAAAAAAGGCTAAAGCCCACAACTGGACTACTGAAGCCTTACATGTTTTTAAGACCTTAAAAAAAGGCTTTTTGCATAAGCTCCCATTTTGGTACACCCAGATCCCATCAGACCCTTCATACTTCAGTTAGATGCATCTAAACACGGTCTGGGTGCCATACTACGACAAAGCATCCTGAGGTTAATGTGCATTCTTGTGGTTTTATTCTTGTGGTTTTATTCCCCAGCAGAGCACAACTATGATATTGGCAATAGAGAAATTGTATCAATAATTGCTGCCTTTTAAAATGGTGTCATTTATTGGACCACAAGATGGCATCATTTATTCACTGACTACAAGTTAGTAAGTAATGCCAAGTGACTATCCTCTAGACAAGCTCTTCCTCTATCATTTCAACTTTCTGAGTGCATATCACCCAGGCACTCATAATGTCAAAGCAAATTCCCTTTCCAGACAATTTGAGACTTTGAGGAGGACGAGAGTCTACACATTGTTCCTTCTGAAAGGATAGTCACATTCACCCATTGTCTCCTCTGATATTGTGAAATACATACAAAAGAAACAATCCCTTGTCTAATAAAAATGTATGAACAAAAATATCAAAACAATTTTAGAAAAAAATAAAAGTGGTGGATGCCACAAGGTATTCAGTAGGGGGAACATGGCCTCTCAGGGAGATTTTTTGAACTCCCTACCAGTTTGTACAGTGGTAGGTGTGCTCTCTGATCCAGCACACCAGGCAAATGTGTGGTTCTCCTAATGGAATCATCAGTCCTGAATCCCAGTGAATGTTGTACAGTTTGAATGAGTGACAATAAAATTGTCAGCTCAACCAATGACAGATCCGTGTGAGCGGAGAGTTGACTTGACTTTGCCTCCCGGCCAATCACTGCCGTCATATTATCTTCATACACCATTCTCAGGGAAAATGGAGTAGATAATAGGACAGTGATTAGTTGTGAGGTGGAGTCATGTTAGCGGCTCAACTCACACTGATCTCTTATTTGCTGAGTACGTACACTGAGTGATAGAATCACTGCATGGGTGGGGAGCCAAAACCTGTCATGTGCACTTAAGTTGTGTTGGTTTCTGTGCTGCCCTCTTTTGTCTGAGTGAGATATCCAGAAAATTCAGCTGCTGGACATCCATATAGTCTACCTATTAAACAAATCAAAAACAAAAGAAGAACTTTATTATTCCTATACAGATGTAATGTGTCAAAATTCGAATTTAAAAGAACCATAATAACCGCAGACCACTGTAGTGGTTAAGGTGCCCTGGAACCACCCCACTGTAAGTAGTCAAATCATTTTAGTACAGTTTGACAGTTTACCTTGGTCCTGCCGGACGTGACAACCCCAGCTTCTGGGTTTTCTCGCTTAGAACATCCAGTTAGCAATACTGAGTTAAGCTGGGCCAGGTGGACAGTGCTCAGTGATCAGCTCTGCATTCTATTAATCTGTATTTTTTTTCTTTCTAGGAAGCCCTTCAGGACACTGCATGATCACCGGATCTGCCCTTTTGCCAGTAGTAATTTTCTTAACTAAGCAATGGTCACAAAGGTAAAGATCTCTTCCAGGTCTTTTAGTTTTTCCTTTTGTATAATGTAAAACTACTATACCACATGTCTGCACAGCAAACAGCATTATTTTACTTTATATTCTATGTCTGTATGCAGCCCAGCTGTGAACATCAGGTCCCAAAATCCCTCAACTTTAGTTTAATGATGTGTATAGATCATGCCCCTGCAGTCCCACTGCTCAATTCTCTACCATTTAAGAGTTAAAGCACTTTGTTTTTGCAGTTCTAGCCACACCTCCTCTGGCTGAAACTTACAAGCTCTCCTTACCATTTCCTATAAACAGAGATCTAATTTTTAAACTTCCTTTATTGCATAGTTTGTTTAATTTAGAATTGTGTATCTCCTGCTATTAATTTCCCTCTAGAAACAGCCCTCTGTGAGTGATTAAAGTTCAATTAAGAGAGCAGGAGATAAAAACTTCTAAAGTGGATGTGTTGCAAGCTGATAGAAAATGAAACCAGGGGTGGTGTGGCTATGGCACATAAACAAAGTAATTTATCTCCTAGATGGCAGAGAACTGAGCAGTGAGACTGCATAGGAATAATCTATAACCTGAGCTAAAGTTGTTTTGGTGCTTTAAGAAGTTTGCATTGCTGCTGTATTTGACATGGTTACTGAACAAGTGAATATGTATATTTCCAGGGGAACATATCGCTTTATTCCAATTTTTCTCTATTCTCTGCTTATGATGGGGATAGCAGTATCCAGAGTCCTTATCCTGGCACACTTTCCTCACCAAGTTGTGGCTGGTATTATTACTGGTAAGTGGTCAAAGTAACTACAATGATTTAGAGGAACATTATATCTATTCTGTAATCTATACTGTCTGTCTGAGCCTGTCCTGATAATCTGCAGTCAGGAGGTCGCTGTACATTATATATAAACCCAGCGCTGTCTGAGCCTGTCCTGATAATCTGCAGTCAGGAGGTCACTGTACATTATATATAAACCAAGCGCTGTCTGAGCCTGTCCTGATAATCTGCAATCAGGAGGTCACTGTACATTATATATAAACCCAGAGCTGTCTGAGCCCGTCCTGATAATCTGCAGTCAGGAGGTCACTGTACATTATATATAAACCCAGCGCTATCTGAGCCTGTCCTGATAATCTGCAGTCAGGAGGTCGCTGTGCATTATATATAAACCAAGCGCTGTCTGAGCCTGTCCTGATAATCTGCAATCAGGAGGTCACTGTACATTATATATAAACCCAGAGCTGTCTGAGCCCGTCCTGATAATCTGCAGTCAGGAGGTCACTGTACATTATATATAAACCCAGCGCTATCTGAGCCTGTCCTGATAATCTGCAGTCAGGAGGTCGCTGTGCATTATATATAAACCAAGCGCTGTCTGAGCCTGTCCTGATAATCTGCAATCAGGAGGTCACTGTACATTATATATAAACCCAGAGCTGTCTGAGCCCGTCCTGATAATCTGCAGTCAGGAGGTCACTGTACATTATATATAAACCCAGCGCTATCTGAGCCTGTCCTGATAATCTGCAGTCAGGAGGTCGCTGTACATTAGATAGGAACCCAGTGCTGTTTGAGCCTGTCCTGATAATATTCAGTCAGGAGGTCGCTGTAGATTATAGATAATCCCAGCGCTGTCTGAGCCTGTCCTGATAATCTGCAATCAGGAGGTCGCTGTACATTATATATAAACCCAGCCTGTCTGAGCCTGTCCTGATAATCTGCAGTCAGGAGGTCGCTGTACATTATATAAAAACCCAGCGCTGTCTGAGCCTGTCCTGATAATCTGCAGTCAGGAGGTCGCTGTACATTATATATAAACCCAGCACTGTCTGAGCCTGTCCTGATAATCTGCAGTCAGGAGGTCACTGTACATTATATATAAACCCAGCGCTGTCTGAGCCTGTCCTGATAATCTGCAGTCAGGAGGTTGCTGTACATTAGATAGAAAACCAGTGCTGTCTGAGCTTGTCCTGATAATATTCAGTCAGGATGTCGCTGTACATTATAGATAAACCCAGCACTGTCTGAGCCTGTCCTGATAATCTGCAGTCAGGAGGTCACTGTACATTATATATAAACCCAGCGCTGTCTGAGCCTGTCCTGATAATCTGCAGTCAGGAGGTCGCTGTACATTAGATAGAAAACCAGTGCTGTCTGAGCTTGTCCTGATAATCTGCAGTCAGGAGGTCGCTGTGCATTATATATAAGCCCAGCGCTGTCTGAGCCTGTCCTGATAATCTGCAGTCAGTAGTTTGCTGTACATTATATATAAACCCAGCACTGTCTGAGCCTGTCCTGATAATCTGCAGTCAGGAGGTCGCTGTACATTATATATAAACCCAGCGCTGTCTGAGCCTGTCCTGATAATCTGCAGTCATGATGTCGCTGTGCATTATATATAAACCCAGCGCTGTCTGAGCCTGTCCTGATAATCTGCAGTCAGAAGGTCGCTGTACATTATATATAAACCCAGCGCTGTCTGAGCCTGTCCTGATAATCTGCAGTCAGGAGGTCGCTGTACATTATATATAAACCCAGCGCTGTCTGAGCCTGTCCTGATAATCTGAAGTCAGCAGACATAAGTAACCTTAAGTAACCCTTTTTCGGTTTCCGCACTAGGTGTTTTCTTGGGTCAGGTGTTGGAACGTACCGTACCCAGAAATCGCAGTTTTGGCTTTTTTGCACTGGCTTCTTTGCTCCTCCTGTTTGGTGCTGTTTTTATAAACTGGGTAATGACGGTATCCGGAGTGGACCTCTCGTGGTGAGTATGTTCAGTACAAAACAAGAGGGTGAACTAAATTCAGCATGAAAGACTGGTAATATACAAATCAATCTTGCAGACATTGTAGTTGATACTTGGAATAGCTAACCAGGAGATTACAGTTAGGATAATAAAGGCAGCTTGGGATCTGCATAAAGCTTTTCAATTTAGAAAAGGTTAGACTAGGTGGGCATGCGTTTAAAGGGACACTATAGTCACAAGAACAACTACAGTTTATTGCATTTGCTCTGGTGAGTATAGTCAGTCCCTGCAGGCTTTTCCCAGAAAAAAATGCAGTGTTTACATTACAGCCTAGGGAAACCTCCAGTGGCCACTCCTCAGATTGCCACTGGAGGTGCTTCCTGGGGCAGTGGTGCACAGTAGGCAGTAGTTGGGCATATGTGAGAGACAATGTAACATGAGAGGATCAAACATTTGTGATTGTGTTCTACCTCTACACAGGGCCAGATTAACATAGGGGCTGATGGAGCTGCAGCTCCAGGCCCAGGCCCAGGCCCATGGAATAGGCCCATTTTTTTTACACACTATTCTTAGGTTTGCCACCTGACTGGTATTTTACTGGCACAGCCGGTATTTGAGGCTGCCTGGCCGTGCCGGTATTGCAGTAATACTGGCAATACAAATGCAGGTATTTTTCTCAGAATAAATGGAGATTACTCTGCAATACCAGCACCGGCCAGTAGGGGTCACTGTGTGTGGAGAGAGGCCGGGATAGGAAGTTACAGCATATCCCTGCCTCTCTCTACTACTCACTGATCCATGGGGGAGCAGCTACACAGCAGCTCAAGTAAGTGAGGGATGGGGGGAAAGGCAGCAGGGACACAGACACTAGGGGACACATGGGGACACTGAGACACTAGGGGACACTGAGACACTAGGACACATGGGGACACAGACACTGGGAGACCTGGGAACACTGAGACACTTGGGGACACTGGAAAACAAGGGGACTCTGAGACACTAGGGGACACTGGGACACATGGGGATGCTGAGACACATGGGGACACTGGGAGACATAGGGAGACACTGAGACATTGGGACATGGAAACACTATGTCCCCATGTCTCCCAGTGTCGCCATGTCCCCCAGCCAGTGTTCCTAGTGTCTCAGTGTCCCCAAGTCTCCCAGTGTCTGTGTCCCATGTCTCTCAGTGTGCCTAGTGTCCCCCAGTGTCCCTATATGTCCCAGTGTCCCCATGTCTATGTCCACAACTGTCCCCATGCCTCCCAGTGTCCCCAAGTGTCTGTCTCCCAGCCAGTGTCCCCTAGTCTCCCAGTGTCTGTGTTCCCATGTCTCTGTGTCCCCACATGTTTCAGTGTCCCCATGTCTCCCTGTGTCTGTGTCCCTAGTGTCTCAGTGTCCCCATTTCTCCCAGTTTCCCTAAATGTCTCAGTGTCCCCATGTCTCCCAGTGTCCCCATGTCTCTGTGTCCCCAGGTCTGTCAGTGTCCCCATGTCTCTCAGTGTACCGGGGTCTCTCAGTGTCCCCATGTCTCACTGTGTCCCCAGTATCCTAGTGACATGGGGACACAGAAAAAAACCAAGCAGTCTACTGACATCATCAGAAGTGGTGTCCTGATCCAATCACAATGCTTCCCTATAGGATTGGCTAAGACTGACAAGGAGGCAGATCAGGGGCAGAGCCAGCATGATTCAAACACAGCCCTGGCCAATCAGCATCTCATCATAAAAATTGAATCAATGCATCTCTATGAGGAAAGTTCAGTGTCTGCATGCAGAGGGTGGAGACACTGAATGGCAGTGCTGCACACTAGGCAGTACAGCCTCAGGAATCACCTCTAGCAGCCATCTAAAGAGTGGACAGTGGAGTTATTTTCTCTGAAAAGACAGTGTTTACTGCAAAAAGCCTGAATGGAATGATTCTACTTACCAGAACAAATACAATAAGCTGTAGTTGTTCTGGTGACTATAGTGTCCCTTTCAGTTTGGAAGCTTAAGAGAGATGTATGGGAACAAAACTTGTGTGGATTGGCTGACAATAAAATTAGTTTAGGTAATGCAGACGTTGGTCTCTCTAACACTGTGGCATGTCCCCTTTCTTCTACACTCACTTCATACACCTTTTCTCTGTCTTAGACTATATACCAGGAACTTCTGCCTGCTAGTAAGAAGGCAAGGAGACAAGTGGACCAGCGAGTGCTAGGGGACAGTCCTTAGAAAGCATGGAGTGTGCGCATCATTAGACGCATTTATGTCAAGCTCAGGGTGCTGCCTGCATAGTATGCCCTTAGTTGGACAGCCTGCATGATTGGCGGGCAGCCTGACATGCATTCATGCCAGGCTGTCCTTCAAATTCTTTGGACAGACATGCCCCCTTTTTGGGCATGTTCTCCCCTTTTGGCAGGTCTGGTCACGTGACTCGCACCAGTGGGCCACCCTTTTACCCCGCCCATTGACTTCCTGCTTCACTGGACACTGCTGTTAGGGGTTATGGATTTACTTGAAAGATGAAAGCATAAATTAGAGAGAGATTAGCATAGAGTATGTGTTTTCTTATGGCTGCATCCTATGAGTATCCCTCCAGCACCATCTCCATCAGATACATGATGCTTGGGAGGTATGACTGTTTTAGTGTTTTTGGTCGATAAGATTCCGTAATTAGGCCCATCATAATTGTCAGCACCAGGCCCGCTGTGCTCTTAATCCTGCCCTGCCTCTACATAGCCTTATATCCCAATAATGTTGGCTAACTTCATGTTCAGCCACTCTATAATTCACTGTTGGTGGGCAAGTGAGATCTAGAACATTGCATTTTACTAAGCACACATACATTCTTCTAGGTCGATCCACCTGGCCACAAAGTGGTGTTCTAAACCAGAATGGGTTCATCCAGAAACAAGACCCTTCTCCTCTGTGACCAGGAGTGCTGGGAACGCGTTAGGACTAGGACTGGCTCTGCATTGTCCATTGTACCGCAGTCTGCAGGGTGACAATACAAGATGGCTTGAGAGAGGCGTTGATCTGCTGTTCTCCATCTTGTTCCTAAAAATTCTGCTCTTTGTCCCATTACCAGCCTCATCCCCAGCGGTCTTCTATGCCTCCAACTTTTTGCGCCACTCTCTGTGCCCTTTGGCAGTCATTATTTTGGCCCCATTTATAAAGAAGAAGATTTGCTTTGGAAACACATCCAAGAAAGACTAATGTTCTGCAGACATCACATTCTGAGTTGTCATTTATTCAGGTTTGTTGGTTTTGATCTGGAATTTTCAAGAAATCTTCTCGCTCCACGTTATTTTAAAGAACAGTCAAGGTTTTTTTTTCTTTATTGTTCAAAAAAAAAACAGACATTAGAAAAGCCAGATATGTCCAGTGCCTCCATCTGAAAGTGAAGGTTTCAGTACAAATTTAGACTTCTGTCATTTCTACTGTCCTCTATTTTACAGAGCAAACCTTCCCCCGATTTCACAGTTTAGGCACTGCCCTGTTTATGGTCCTTGTGTCCTATGTTCTTCATGTACTTATTATGTCTCTAGCCAGTTGTCTGTTGTCCCTTATATCTCAGGGTATCTTTTTTGGGGGTCCTACCTTTTGTGCCTGTCTTCGTCATGCTCTGTTGCTTTGTGTCACCTTTCGATCAACATTTAGTTGATCCTCTGTGTGCATCCTCTACCCTCACCCCCCATTAAAGGAATGCTTTCAATCTCAATGAAGCTGGTATGGGAGCATGAGTGCCTGGGTTCCATCGTACCCTCAGGGATTAACCATTTTTCAATGGTTTAACCCTGAAGTTGGCCACCCAGTTAAACGTTGTGCACTCTGTACTCTCTTTTGAAGTTGAAAGCAAGAATTATAATATGGCATTGAATGACAGAAGGGCTCCCCTTGGGCCATGTGTCAAACACCCGATGGAGCAGTGTTTGTGCTGATTATTATATAGTATTTACTGTTAAGACCACATGGGAATGTTATGTAGTGTACTGTTAAAGGGACACTATGGGCACCCAGACCACGTCATCTCATTGAAATGGTCTGGGTGCAGTGTCCCTGTTCCCTTAACCCAGCAATGTAAAACCTTGTCGTTTTAGAGAAACAGCAATGTTTACATTGCAGGGTTAAGACGGCCTCTTGTGGCTGTATACCAGAGGAACACTATACTGTTAGGAATATAGTTTTATATTCCAAACACTATAGTGTTCCTTTAAGCAAAAACTTTTTTTTGGTAGCTTAGTCCATGTTTGGTTTTCTTGTTGTATATTTAAAGGACCACTCTAGGCACCCAGACCACTTCAGCTTAATGAAGTGGTCTGGGTGCCAGGTCCAGCTAGGGTTAACCCATTTTTTTTTATAAACATAGCAGTTTCAGAGAAACTGCTATGTTTATTTATGGGTTAAGCCTTCCCCCTAATCCTCTAGTGGCTGTCTCATTGACAGCCACTAGAGGCGCTTGCGTGCTTCTCACTGTGATTTTCACAGTGAGAGCACGCCAGCGTCCATATGAAAGCATTGTAAATGCTTTCCTATGCGACCGGCTGAATGCGCGCGCAGCTCTTGCCGCGCGTGCGCATTCAGCCGACTGGGCGGAACGGAGGAGGAGAGCTCCCCGCCCAGCGCTGGAAAAAGGTAAGTTTAAACCCCTTTCCCCTTTCCAGAGCCGGGCGGGAGGGGGACCCTCAGGGCACTATAGTGCCAGGAAAACGAGTATGTTTTCCTGGCACTATAGTGGTCCTTTAAAGGGGAGCAGTAAGTGTCATAACCAGTACACATTGTCGTGGTTATGATGCTATGAGTGCTTTCATCTGGTTTTCTGTCAAACTGTTTTTGAATATGGCTTTTGCCAGCACAGAAAGCTTCATTCCTCTGTAGCCTCTCAGTAATGAGATTCACTCGCATGTTATCCGTCCATAAATGTCCAGCCTTGAAAAGCATTGAAAGAATGAGATGACTCAACTTACCTACCCAAATATATATATGACAGGTCATGATTCCCTTTTATTCCAGAAGTTTGGTCTTTAAGGGGTTAAAAGCTTATTTTGTTGTACCACTTAGGGGAAGTAAGGACAGTGGGCAAGGGTAACTAACAGGGTTATTCACTGTCACTTTGCAGATTTAAAAAATCCAAATCTGGTCAGGATTCGGTCAGTCTGACCAATTCTCTGTCATTCATTTGGAAAGGTTCGGAAAATAAGTAATAATCTCCATGTTACTAAAAGGTCATGTCTCGTAAATGTTTAAAACTAATGACTGTAAAGCCTTTGCTGCCCAGTTGCTAGAAAAGGTCCTATCTCATGGGGATGGGGTCTGAGAAATAACTGGGGAGGAGGGGGGGAAATAACACAATTTGAGGGGGTGTACAATGTCATGTGCACCCCTCCTCCTTATTTAATTAATTAGAGCCCCAACCAACTCCTATGCGTGGGGCTGTTGGGAGGGGGGGGAGGGGGGGACACTATAGTCACCAGAACAACTACAGCTTATTGTATTTGTTCTGGTAAGTAGAATCAGTACCTTCAGGCCTTTTGCTGTAAACACTGTCTTTTTAGTGAAAATGCAGTGTTTACATTACAGCCTAGTGATAACTTCACTGGCCAGTCCTCAGATGTCTGTTAGAGATCAACAAAGGGCTGAAAGCATGGAACAAGATGAGAGGGGGAGAACAACAGTTAACAAGAGCCCACCTGCCTACATAACTTCTACTATGGTCCAAACCGAATCACCAACGGAAGGCCGTAGGAACACTGACAACAACGTGGCTCCTACGCTGCAAGCAAGTAATCACCCTCTATGGCCTGAAGCACCTTTCCTCACCACTGGACTGTATTTTGCCCACAGAGGGCATAGGCTGAACGAGGCTGCATGATGGGATTCTCGGCTAACAATTTTTCCCTCACCAATTAGAGTATTATTTCTTAGTTTATCGGTTAAATCTTTGCCTTGTTTAATCAACTCTCATGTACATGGTACAGCTGGTCCTGGCACTGTATTTGGGCCCAAAGCTTGGGGAGTCTGCTAATATCTTACTGGGCAGCCTCCTAGGGGGATAAAAACGACAGTCCCTTGACATCAGTCTTGTTACTCTCCTTCTTTATTATTTTTATTTTTACAACTGTTCCTCTCTAGTCTAGATTATTTTTTTCTAAAAATAGGCGTAGACCTTAATCTAAGTCTAGACAAGCCTGCCTACTTATACTCACTCATACAAATGTGCATGTCCTACTAATCTGTTTAGCATGTATAACACCTGTTTATTCTCAGATACCTCACTCGCATAGTCAGCCGGTATAGCCTGATTTTTTAATTTCTTTCGCATACTGTTGTCACACCACTGACTATTGCCTTGTTATTACTTGATGACCCTTATACAAAAATGTGCATTTATTTTCTATGCCACAACTGTTATGCTTTGTCAATTTCTATACATGCTACTGCTGTTGGGGCATGGCATTAATGCTTGTTATATTAACGCATGCACAAAAAATAAAGAATTATAAAAAAAATAAATAAAAAAAAAATCCTAAATACACCACTGGGATCAGGCCACCACTTCTGATGATGTCAGAGGAAGTTCACAGGCAGATGCAGATGCAGCCGCTTCAGACTTGAATACAAGTAAGATTTTACTATTTTTAGGGAGGCCAAGGGGGCTAGATAGTGGTTTTAACACTATAGGGTCAGGAATACATGTTTGTGTTCCTGACCGTATAGTGATCCTTTAATATTATGGCACCCACCCTCCACCAGTGCTTGATGGGTCGGGTTGTACACTAACTTCTCCCCCATGAATCTTACAACAGCCCCCCACCCACTCATGGGGGGGGCAGGGGAAACATAAGGATGTCCCCCTATTTTCTGCCCACCCCACTTACTTTTTTTTTTTTTTTAAAGTCCCCTAACCGCTGCTTACGAGTGGTGGTATGGGGGGACTATGTTTTTCTAGCGACTGGTCAGCAGTGTTTTAAATGTTTAGTAGATATGCCCTCGCTTGCCATTTAAATCCTCCTTTATAGTAATATGGGGTTCTGTGGCTCTCCCCCATAGACTTTTTTTATTTATTCAATTTTTTTTATGTGGCGGCTGGTGAGCAGGTGCTGCCAGTGGGCAAATAGTTTGAATTTTGTTTCATTTTTATGATTTCATGAATGCGGTTCGTATTTTAGCGGTCCAGCAGCGTATGATCCGACTGCAATAACAAAATCCGGACATTGTTGAATTCCATGAACAGTGTCAGAATTCTACAGTCCGAATGGCCCTATATGCAGCCAGATGGTTTTGCCCCATTCGGTATGCAGCAATTTGGACTTTATGAATAACCCAGTAGTTTTTAACAATATCATTATCTGATCAATGAAGATTGTTTAAGAACATTTGGTCAACATACATGGGTCCAACCAGGTGGCTCCACTGAGCTGCCTCACTTATTGGCTGAGAGCATCAACTGAACTCTCTCACCCAATGAGTGTGGCCCTGCATGGCCAAGCCAATCTTGGTGGCAGGAGCTTCTAGCAGCAGTGGTAAGTTGTCACTCCTGTAGGCTCTTGTGGTTATATTTCTTGGAGTGTTTAAATGGACACAATAGTCACCAGAAGAACTACAGCTTATTGAATTTATTCTGGTGAGCAGAATCATTACCGTCAGGCTTTTTGCTGTAAACACTGTCTTTTCAGAGAAAATGCAGTGTTTACATTACAGCCTAAGGATAACTGCACTGGCCACTCCTTAGATAGCTGTTAGAGATCCTTCCTGGGTCATGGCTGCCTAAAATGCATCCAAACATTCAGTGTCTCCTCCCTCTGCATGCAGACACTGAACTTTCCTCATAGAGATTCATTGATCCAATTCATCTCTATGAGGAGATGCTGATTGGCCAGGGCTGTGTTTGAATCATGCTGGCTCTGCCCCTGATCTGCCTCCTTGTCAGTCTTAGCCAATCCTATAGGGAAGCATTGTGATTGGATCAGGACACCACTTCTGATGATGTCAGTAGACTGCTTGGTTTTTTTCTGAGGCAAACAGCATGCAGAGTTACAGCTTCTGGCTTGAATACAATAAGATTTTACTATATTTATGGAGGCATGAGGGGCCCAGGAGGGCTAGATGGTGGTTTTAACACTATAGGATCAGGAATACATGTTTGTGTTCCTGACCCTATAGTGATCCTTTAACATGTGCCCATAAATCACTATTGTGCTGGGATTTATTAGATCAACCGTGCAGTGTTACAGAATGTTGTAGGAGAACTACTACCTGGATTATTACAAAAGATGGAAATCCAGGGGATGAGTCTATTGTAGTCTGGAGCGCACCTTTAACAATGAGAATTGTCACACATTTAAAGGGAACATACTTTAAACAATAATTTGTACATAGAGTTTATGGTTTATGAAAACTTTTACAGTTCTGTATTTTTATTTTTATTTAGAATTCCTATTAAATACCACTAAATTAACTGTACAGTGTGCATTTCTTATATTAACATCATCACACTGACATAATAAAAAGGGGAAAGAAAAGGGAAAAGAAAAAATAAGAAAAAACACAACTTTAGGACTTGAGACAAAAAGGACTAATAAATTAAGTAGTGAAATAAAATGGCTGCAACAAAGATCCCAAGTAAAAAATAACCTAAAAAAGGATATCAAACAAGATAAAGGAGTATCAGCCTACGTCTTTCCCCAAAATAAACAGGGAGGAGACAACTCGCTATCAGAAGAATCTCTACTGGAGGACAGGAGGAACTCAACGTTTAATCTGCAAGAATTTATCAAAATCAATCAAAACAACCAAACTGAAATGTCCAAAAAGGAAATCCATAATAGCACGTCAGCTAAAGCAACACATAGAGGAAATTGGTACAAAAATAACCAAGATTGAAGAATGGAGTCCCAATATAAGATAGTTACGGAGGTGCAAGAAAGAATGAAAAAGGATGTAAACATCTTGGAACAGAGATTAAATCCATTGGAAGACACTCAAAGAATAAAGAACATCAGATTGAAAAATATCACTGAATACATCACTTATGAAAATACAAAAGAATTTGTGTTGGAATTTCTTTTAGCATTAGATGTCAACCTACAGAATCAGGAATCGGTGATTGAAAACACGTATCGTGTTCGAAAACCACCAGGTATTCCAGAAACAAGCCCAAGAGATCTAGGTTTATATTATCTTCAAATAAAACACATTATCTAAGCAAGCAGAGTGAAGAAACTATCGGAAGGAAGATTTAAAAATATTGCAATATATCAGGACTTATCATCATATACAAGAATGTGGAGAAAAACATTTGCTACAGCCCTGACACCACTCAAATAGCATAATAGAAGATACCGCTGGGGGCCAAAGAAATCAATAACAGTGTTCTGGAAAGACACTAAGAAGATGTTTGTGGAACCAAGGGAGTTGGAGGAATGGGCAAAGGGACAGAGAAAGGTGAAAGAGAGAAAGTTTTCACAACTACGGAGTTAAAAGAGTATGAAGAAAAATATGGAGGACTATATGAGAAGAAGAGGAAAAAGAAAGAGGAAACCTAATTTATATGTTTTTTTCTCTCTCTCTATATAAATATATATATACGTAGGGATAAGGTAAATAGTGAGTAAGGAACACGCAAGATATATGATAAAAATCAAATGTGTATCACAAATATAACTAGGATATTATGGCACTAGAAAAAATGCAGAGGCATGCTACAAAATTAATAAAAGGAATGGAACATATCGGCTATGAAGAAAGGTTAACAAATTTAAACCTATTTAGTTTAGAAAAACGTTGCCTGAGACGGGATATGATAACATTATACAAATATATTCAGGGCCAATACAAACCATTGTGTGGAAATCTATTCACAAACCGGACTTTACATAGGACACGAAGTCATGCGTTTAGACTGGAAGAAAGAAGATTTAGTCTAAGGCAAAGGAAAGGTTTTTTTACTGTAAGAAAAGGATGTGGAATTCTCTGCCTGAGGAAGTGGTTTTATCAGAGTCCATACAGATGTTCAAACAGCAACTAGATGCATACTTGCAAAACAGAGTTTTCAAGGATATAATCTTTCAATGTAGGGTAATAACTGCTTGATCCAAGGATAAATCTGACTGCCATTCTGGGGTCAAGAAGGAATTTTTTCCCTAGCTTGTTGCAAAATTGTGCTTCAAACTGGTTTTTTTTGCCTTCTTTTGGATCAACAGCAAAAAACAAATGTGAGGAAGGCTGAACTTGATGGACGCAAGTCTCTTTTCAGCTATGTCACTATGTAACTAAAATAGATTTTAAGGGATAAGAGGGAGGAGGGGAAGGGAAGAAAATGAGAATAGATAAGGGCACAAAGTGTTCACAAATATGAGACACGATAAAAACTATATTTTGATTTAAAGGTTGTTTGAGGTAGAAAATAAATGTTTTAAACATCTTGTGTTTTAAAGATAATAATGGCTAATAATCAAGAAAGGTACACAACACCAAAGGCAATCCGGAATAGGTTTTAGAAATAATACTCTGTGTCACGAATGGGTGTGGTTAATTAAGGGTGATTATAAATTTATAGAAGTGTTAAGTCCGCTTTTTTATGCCTCCCCTCCTGTTGCTGTTTTCTTGTCCAGACCTGCAGATTTTGGGATTCTCTTTATATATTCTTTTTCTCTTTCTTTGGCCATAAAGGGTGGTAAAAGGTTTATGAATCATTTTTATTTAAACTGCTGGCCCATGTGCAGGCCCGGACTGGCCATCGGGCACACCGGGCAAATGCCCGGTGGGCCGCGGTGTCCGTGGGGCCGAGGCCGGCAGGGGAGGTCCCAGGATCTCCCCTGCCGGTCTATGCAGGGCCGGCACTATCCGAGCGCCGGCCCCGCTGTCTTCCATGGAGGGCCGATGGGGAGATCAAAGAGCTCCCTCACCGGCCCATTTAAACAGACCTGCGGCTGGGGAGGGAGGGAGAGGACCCGGCGGAGCTATTTCTTGCAGCTCCGCCGGGTTCCTCTCGCGAGATCCGGCGCGTTGCCATGGCAACGACCGGATCTCGCGAGAGTGAACTCTAGCCCGCAGGCTAGAGTTCACTCACCACTGGACCACCAGGGATGATGTGAGTGTGCCGGTCCCCCCTCCTCCCAGCTACCACCATGCCGGTCCCCCCTCCCAGGCTAAAGGTAAGTGGGAGGGGGGATTTAATGCCTACTTAGGTTTTTTTTTTTTAATTTCTTTATTTACCCCCACCCCCTTAGTTTTTTATTTACCCCCCCAACACACATTTACACACAGCACTCTCACACACATCATACACAGCACTCTCACACTCATCACACTCTGCACTCATCACACTCTGCACTCATCACACTCTGCACTCTCACACACATCATACACAGCACTCTCACACTCATCACACTCTGCACTCATCACACTCTGCACTCATCACACTCTGCACTCTCACACACATCATACACAGCACTCTCATACACAGCACTCTCACACTCATCACACTCTGCACTCTCACACACATCACACTCTGCACTCTCACACACATCACACTCTGCACTCTCATACACATCATACACAGCACTCTCATACACAGCACTCTCACACTCATCACACTCTGCACTCACACACAGCACTCTCACACTCATCACACTCTGCACTCTCACACACAGCACTCTCACACTCATCACACTCTGCACTCTCACACACAGCACTCTCACACTCATCACACTCTGCACTCTCACACACAGCACTCTCACACTCATCACACTCTGCACTCTTACACACATCATACACAGCACTCTTACACTCATCACACTCTGCACTCTCACACATCATACACAGCACTCTCATACACAGCACTCTCACACTCTGCACTCTCACACACATCATACACAGCACTCTCATACACAGCACTCTCACACTCTGCACTCTCACACACATCATACACAGCACTCTCACACTCTGCACTCTCACACACATCATACACAGCACTCTCATACACAGCACTCTCACACTCATCACACTCTGCACTCACACACAGCACACTCACACTCATCACACTCTGCACTCTCACACACAGCACTCTCACACTCATCACACTCTGCACTCTCACACACAGCACTCTCACACTCATCACACTCTGCACTCTCACACACAGCACACTCTGCACTCTTACACACATCATACACAGCACTCTCATACTCTGCACTATCATACACAGCACTCTCACACTCAGCACTCTCACACACATCATACACAGCACTCTCACACACATCATACACCGCACTCTCATACACACATCATACACAGCACTCTCACACTCAGCACTCTCACATGCATCATACACAGCACTCTCACATTCAGCACTCTCACACACATCATACACATCACTCTCACACACAGCATTCTCACACACATCACACTCTGCACTCTCACACACATCATACACAGCACCCACACACACAGCACCCTCACACAAATCAATCACATACAGCACCCACACACAGCACCCACACCTCACACACAGGATCCATCACACACACACATACTGCACTCCTCACATACACACACAACCCCCCGATACACTGCCTAACACACATACACAATACTTCCAAACATATTTATATAATATATATACACATATAAATATACACACAGCACCCCTCACACACACACACACACACACACACACACACACACACACACACACACAGCACCCCTAAACACATTTCATTCCAGACACACATTAGATCCTCTACCCAACTCTGGATCATCTACACACATACACACACTAGATCCCTATATACACTCTGAATCCATTATATACGCACGCTCACTAGATCTCCTATACATATTCTGGGTCCTTCAAACACACACACTCTGGATCCCCTATACGCACACTAGATTCCTTATAAGCAAACACATACTACATTCCCTGAACACACGCTCTCTACAAACACTACATCACCTACACACACACACTATAGCCTGTATACACACACTTGCTACATCCCCTAAACACACATTCTCTAAAGCCCCTAGCCACATATGCATTACATTACACCACAAACACAACACGACTAAAACCGACCTTACTACACAATACCACACCACGACCAGCTCACTCTGCACACACGCAATACCCCAAGCAGGCTCCAAAACACATGCACAATACTCTTTCCTGACCCATTTGTCTCCTGGTATCCATTTATAGAGACACCAGAGACAAGTTACAAGGAAACACAGTGCAAGCATGTTATTAAATTTGCTTGCACTGCGCAGAACAAATACAGGGCTTTTTTCTCATGCTAGAGCTCTTCAGCAGAACTCTGTGCATGGTCTGCCCTGGAAGAGCATTGAACCACCATGCTCACTTTGAGAGGGGGCGTGTTTGTCATGAGTGATGACAAAACACACCCTCTCTGCCCCGCCCCCTTCTTAGTGGGCCGCTGTGATAAAAAAATGCCCGGGCCAAATTTTTTTCCCAGTCCGGCCCTGCCCATGTGTACCCCCTAAGAATACCCCTGCTTGGAGAATAATGCCAGAGGTTACATTAAGAGGGGGCTTGTTGTCCCCCCTTATGTAAATGAGGATTTATGCGGTTGACCCTTCTATATAGGGGGATTTCCATGTTGTGTAGTTGTTTTTTATGTTGATCCTGTGAGGAGGACTGAGACAGGGATAGGAAGTAAATGAGAATAGATTTCTGAAGTGCATTTCTATGAATATACAGGGGCTGAATAACCCCATTTAAAAGGAAATTGTTATATGAATTACTAAGAAAGGAACAAGTAGACATAGCTATGATACAAGAGACTTACTGGAAAAGGGAAGCGAAAGTTAGATGGAAATAGGAGTCGGATGAAGAAGTCATGCAGGCATCTTTTGAGGGGGGAAAAGAGGAGTCGTTATTATTTTTTCAAAATGGCTTAATAAAGAAATACTATACTCAGAGCCAGATAGCGAAGGAAGATATCAAATTCTGGCATGCAGGATAGACTCCATGATACATACCTTTGTCAATCTTTATTTGTCAAATGTAGAACCAACAAAGTATCTAAAAAAGGTAATGAATAAGGTTAAAATGGGAATATTCGTTAATACATGGGATATTAATTGAGTCCCGGATACGGAACTAGATAAAAAAACAAAACAAGGTAATAAAAAGATAAACAATTAAAGAAACAATCTAAGATATTAGGAAACATTATGAAAAAACAACTTGTTGGATGTATGGCAAGTCTACCACGCAAATGAAAATGAATTTACACAACTTTCTAGAGTACATTATTCGTTATCCAGAATTGATCTGGTCTTGGGAGAGATCAGCTTAGTAGAACAAACTCAAAAAAATATAATAAAGGGAGAATCCACGGGCGGATCATGGATATAATTTGTTGACTTTAAAAGATAAAAAAAAAAATACAAACCCTTTAGCATCTGGCGTCTCAATGCGAGTATCCCTTTCTAAAGTGGAACATCAAAAACAAATCAGAAAGCTAATAGAATTATACTTTAAAGAGAATAAAACCGAAGGAATGTCCTACTCAATGATCTGGTGATTCAAAGCCATTGTGAGAGGATACTTGATAAAACGTAAAAGTAGAATAAACAAAAAAAAAGGTGCCTCGAGGGAAGAATTAAATATAGAATAATACAAAATATCCAAAAAACACCTAACCAATAAAACGATAATACAACTAAATGAACTAAAAAACAAAATCAATGAATTAGAAAGTGTAGATTCTAAACTGTTCTCGGGAATCCTAGCAGAGAGGATAAAGGCAATTTTACCTAGTTTAGTTCATGAAGACCACATTGGTTTCGTTCCTACCAGACAGGCAAGTGCCAATTCGATACGTCTGATTAATATACTGGACTAGGGAGAGAGATCGGGGAAACTCCTTCTGACCCTGTCATTGGATGCAGTAAGGCCTTTGACAGGGTCGGATGGGGATATATGTTTGGAGTCTTGGAGTCTATGGGCTTTTGTCTTTTGTGGATGGATAAGGGCAGCAATTAAAACCATATACCAAGTCCTATGGCTAGGGTGGTGGGAGCAGACTTATGTTCCGATTGTTTTAATTTGGGTAATGGCACCTGTCTGGGGTGACTGCTTTTGCCAATTTTTTACAGAATATCTATGGAGCCTTTAGCAAGCAGAAAAAGGTCAAACACATTTATTGGTGGGATCCCAGTAACTCTAAAAGATCTGAAGATTTGCATGTATGCTGATGATACGATAGTAACCCTGACTGACCCTATTACTTCCTTTTCACATTTAATAAATGAGATTGCCCAGTACAGTGAGGTATCTAATTACAAGATAAACATGATAATCTGTAGTTATGTTTAAAAATCGTGATGTCTATTTAAAAAAACAAATATTGGAAATGTATAGTTTCAAAGAGGCTAAGGGGAGTTTTGAGTATTTAGGTGTTACGCTTTCAGACAATACAAATAGAATTATAGAAGATAATGTTTTGAACTTGATTATTATTATTATTATTACTGGCATTTATAAAGCACCAACAAATCCCACAGTGCTGTACAATTGGGAAAAAGACAAACACAATAAGAACAGACCAATACAACAGGTAGAGGGCCCTGCCCGTGAGCTTACAATCTAAAGGTTGAAATGGGGGTATGAGACAAGAGGTAGCAGAGGAATTTGTATGTGATGGCAGAGAGCGTTAATGGTATAACTGCAGCAGCTGATATGTGAAGGTCCTAAACAGCTGGAGGTGCATGCTATTTAGTTAGAAGGAACCAGGGTGGGCGGGAGGAGGGGAGGGTGGGTGGGTAGAGCCGAGTAATATTAAATGACCTTCATGTTGCAGGAATGGATAGTTTGGGTCCAAGGAAGAGAAATAAAACAGTTACTTTACTTTAAAGGAATTTACAACTGGGAGTGGCAAGCGGGGGGAGGAGGAATGGAGCAGGCCTGCCATTTGTTATAAACAATTTGTGACGGAAAGTCGTGATTTTATTAAAGACACGGAGGCGAGTATTATGCTGCACTCTTTCTTTAATTCCCTCAGCAGCAAAGAAACATTATTTAAAAAAGATAACATTTGAACAGGGATAAACATCATAATGATAATGTCTGCCTAGTAACATGACCCTCCAATCAGTGACATCCTTCTCCTATAGTAGGCGGAGCATTGATGACCATTTCCTCTTTCTTGCGAATCCCGAAGAATAAATCAACTCCGAACAAGGAACGGACAAACAAACGAACCGGAACTATGCCTGTGCTTCAGAGACTTCTTTCAACCTAACAGAAACAACAAGAAAATATGGTAATGTTCAGAAATCAAGGTTTGCCAGCATATATAGAGGACTGATCGTCTGATTAAACATTGATAATAATTCATAAATGTAGTATGAGGAAACTACCAGTCTGAAGATAACAGTGACAAATAAAGTCCATCATAAAAAAATTGCCCTAGAGCAATGTAGGAATGTGATGGCATCGGTAGCATCAAATTGTAACTTACCATGGGGAGGTCTGTAACTTACCTTAACCCACATCCAAGCCGTCCAAGGGCAGGTGGGTGAGATAATACTCGCCTCCGTGTCTTTAATAAAATCATGATTTTCCGTCATGATAATAGTAAAATCTTTGAATTTTATTAAAGACCCGGAGGCTCCTATTATGCTATTTCAAAGCTGTGATATCACGGCTTCTGCAAAATGCTGGATTGGTTTGAAATAGAAGTTCCGGAAAGTAGATTCCGTGGACCAGTCAGCTGCTTTCAAAATATCCTCCAAACGACAACCAACAAAGGAAACTTTGGAGGCCATGGCACCGCCAACTGAATGAGGAGAAAATATAAAGGTATCAATGCCTGCCAAGGATATGAGCCACTTGACCCAGCGGGCCAGGGTGGGAGAGGATATCGGAGCAAACGGTTTGCGAAAGGAGATAAAGAGCTGGGGTTCCAAACCAGTCCGGAGGGGTGCGGTACAAGCTTCGTACACCCTGAGACACGCTACCGGGCAGAGGAGCGGCTTTGTGGGGAAAGCCGGGTATCGCACCGACCGGGAGGATGATTTTGTCCTCTGCGAGATGTCAAAAATGACTACGTCTGGGGAGAAGGAGCGGACATTGACATTGAGTGCTGTTTTACATGAGATTAGGCACAATAGCATGACCAGTTCAGCTGAGAGTTGTTTCAGGGATAAAGCCTCGTTGTCTGTCCACATAGTCAGGAAATTCAATACCAGGGAGACGTCCCATAGGGATGAATAACGAGGTAAAGGTGGCCTTGCGAAGCGGATGCCGCGGAGGAGGCGACAGACAAGTCGATGTCGTCCTACCGGGGTACCGTCAATGCCGGTGTGGCCGGCTGAAATCGCTGAGCGGTAGAGGTTTACCGTCCGATAAGCTTTCCCATTCTCATAGAGGGAAGTTAAGAATTGGAGGACGGTTGTCACAGGAGTTGATAGGGATCCACACCCCTTGCCATGCACCAATCATCCCATGTGCGCCAAGCAGACTTGTAAGACTGTCTCATGCCGGGGGCCCATGCGCCCTCGAATTCGGAGAGTCGATTGCGAAAGTCCCTCGATTGCCCAGGGTCCCTGGAAATTAGCCATGCCGTGAGGCGAAGGAGACCCTGGAGGATCAGGGGTTGGGGGGGTCCCGTCGGGGGCCCGCAGGAGGGAGTGGGAGTTTGGGAGGAGTCTTTGGCGATCTATAGCCATCTCTAGTAACGGAGGGAACCAGGGTTATGACGGCCAGAGGGGGGTTATTATCACTAGGCAGCCCAAGTGGCGCCGCAGGTGAAGTAGGCAACGCGGGATAAGGGCGAATGGAGGGAATGCATAGTTCCTGGTGGTGGACCAGTCTTGGGAGAATGCATTCTTAGCCAAAGCTTTCGGGTCTGGCTTCCAACTGAAAAAGTTCGGAAGTTGGGTATTCAAGTGAGAGGCAAACAAGTCTATTGCTAGAGGACCCCATAGGTCCCAGATGTACTGGAAGGTATGGGGATCAAGGTGCCAGTCGCTGGAATCCCGCAGATGGCGGGAATACCAATCCACTGTAGCGTTGGACAACCCCGGCAGATATTCTGCCCTGACAGCAATGTTGTGTTGAAGGCAAAATTGCCAGAAGTCTCGAGCCAGATTTGCTATGACTTTGGACCTCGTGCCTCCCAGATGGTTTATATAAAGGACAGCCGAAATGTTGTCCATCTTCAACAGAATTGAGCACTGGGATAGGGTAGGGGATAGGCTGCGAATCGCAAAGGACCCCGCCAGGAGTTCTAAGCAATTTATATGTAAAGTGGATTCTAATTCCGACCATCAAGCTCCCCACCCGGAAGAGCTCGCGTCTGACTCTATGACTACATCTGGAGCCGAACCGAAAATGGCTTTGCCATTCCACGCCTCCATGTGTAGGAGGCACCAGTGGAGTTCTTCCTTTGCTTCTGCATCTAGTGTCAGAGAATCCTCGTATGAGGCACCGCTCCTGAGGTATGATGCCTGTAGGCGTTGGAGGGCTCTGTAGTGAAGGGGGCCTGGAAATAAGGCCTGTATAGAGGCAGCCAGGAGCCCAATAACACAGGCCAGGTGCTTGAGAGATAATTGAGGGGAGGCCAGAACACTCCTTATCTCTTTTTTGATACTCCTCATTTTGGAGGTAGGTAAAAAATAGGGTTTGCATCACCGAACCCACTAGGAGGCCTAGGAACTCTATTTGCTGAGTGGGAACTAGTATGGATTTTTCCCAGTTGATAATGAATCCCAGGTTCTGTAGTAAGGTTGTGGTCCAAATGAGGTGAGTATGCAGTAGGTGCATCGATTGGGATAGCAGTAGGATGTCATCTAAGTAAAGGATTAGACGAATCCCCTGACTGTGCAGAAGCGCAATAACTGGTTTCATGAGCTTGGTGAAGCACCAAGGCGAGAAGAGAGACCGAAGGGAAGGCAGTGGAACCACCATTTCCTTCCTTGCCATGTGAATTGCAGGAAATCCTGATGGGCCTCCGCAATGGGCACTGTGAGATAAGCGTCTCTTAGATCGAGTTTTACCATCCAGTCTGATGGTTGGAGCAAATCCCGTAGGCAATGAATGCCTTCCATTTTAAAATGGTGGTAGCTTACATAGCAATTCAGGTGTTTGAGATTGATGACTGCGTGGGTACCGCCACCCTTCTTGGGGACAGTAAACAGGTTGCTCACAAAACCCGGGGTATGCATCGGGATTTCTAGAATAGCCCCTTTGAGTGCCAACTCTTGGATTTCCTCAGAGACGAGGATTGCATCTAACCGGGAAAAAACAATCTCCCTGGGTGGGTATTGCTGGATGGGTAGAGACACAAAGTCTATGAGATATCCTTGGACTGCCCTGAGTATCCAGACATCTGAAGTAATGAGAGCCCAGATATGGGAAAAATGTGTGAGTCTGTCCCCTATTGCTATAGGTGAAGAAAAACAAGGTAGGTAGCTTACCGTAAGGACGTCTTCCGGAAAGAGCGCCTCGTGAACCTCTTGACACCTATGGTCTGCCTCTTTGGGGAAAGAAGGTCGGGGCGGACCTCTGTTCTAGAAAGGGGGGTCTCCCCATGTAGGAGCCTCGGTTCGGGCGTGAACCTCTATTAAATCTGCCAGAGAGACGGCCCCTTGCTCTGCCGGCCCCAGGAAAAACCTTTGGGTGAAACACCCTTTTCATATTTACTTGCAGTAAATGTAAATGTTTGGACGTATGTAAATGTAAATGTTTGGACGTATGCGCCCAGGTCTTTAACAAATGCATCTCCAAACAGAAGACCTTTGGCTTGAGGGCCTGGTTCTGTAATTGCCATGTTAATGAGCTTGGGTTCTATTTTTAATAGGATTTATTTACGGCGCTCTGTGGCAAGTGCGGTATTAGCATTGCCAATTAGGCATATTATTCTTTGGACCAACCCCTAATCGTGAACCGATCTAGGACCTCATCCTTGGCCAAGGATTCTTCTTGTCACGATTCGGGGAACCAAACACGCCAACACACACACACAAAGTGCCGTACCGGACCTTAGAGTGGCCGGGCTAAGCACACAAAGAATAGTCAGGAAACAAGCCGAGTAAGGGAAACCAGAAGACAGAATAACGATAGACAAGCCGAGGTCAAAGGGTAGGAGAAAGTCACAAAGTCGGATAACAAGCCAGGGAGTACGTAACCAGAAGCACAAGGTAAGTAGCAAGACTAACAAGCAAAGACCACAACAGGGCGAAGAGGAATAGGAAAGGTAAGTATATAAATCCAAAGGTTAATTCTGATTGGATAATTTCCAATCAGAATTAACAATCACACGTGGGAGATATCTAAACCTCCCACTGTGATTGAGGCACTGTGCCTTTAACGCCGGGTCAGGTGACTGACCCCGGCGTTGGTTAAAGTGGGCGGTCTCCCAGCGTGCAGCGTCATGCATGCTGCCGCTGGGAGACACAGAGGAAGAGGCGGACGGCACCCGTGGGAGAGAGGGTGCCGCCCGCCGAGCACACGGCTGAAGGGGGACCGCGGACGGCTGGAGGGTGAGTGCCGCGAGCGGACTGCAACCTCCCCTCGCAGCCGCCCGCGGGACCCTGACAGTACCCCCCCTCGAAGACCGCCCAGAGGGCGGGAAGCAGAAGGCTTCAAAGGAAACCGGGCATGAAAGGAGCGGACTAAAGAGGGGGCGTGCAAATCAGAGCTCGAAACCCAAGACCGCTCCTCAGGGCCGTAACCCTTCCAATCCACCAGGTATTGCAGCCGACCCCTAGAAACACGAGAGTTGAGAAGGGCAGCTACTTCGAACACGTCACTAGAGACAGTACGAGGGGAAACGGGCCGTCCGAGAGGACGAGAGAACCGGTTACACAGCAAGGGCTTCAAAAGCGAAACGTGTGCGGAATACGCATGGAAGGAGGCAAGTCCAGGGAGTAGGAAACGGGGTTAATCCTACGTAACACTTTGTAGGGACCAAGAAACCTGGGAGCAAACTTCATGGAGGACAACCACACCCTATCACCCGGAGCATAAGAAGGGGTCGCACCCCTATGGCGATCAGCGAACTTCTTCTGAGCAGCTGCTGAACGAGACAGCACAATATGGACCTGATCCCACGTCTTCCGTAAAGAGGCGAGGTGCTGGTCCAAGGCGGGCATTCCCTTGTCAGAGAACGCTCCGGGAAGGACAGAAGGCCGGAACCCATAAGCAACCTCAAAAGGACTTAAGCCAGTAGACGAATGAAACACCGTATTCCCAGGGCCGTCTTTAGCACGGGGCAAACGGGGCAGTTGCCCCGGGCCCAGTTGCTCCTGGGGGGCCCCAGAGCAGCTGCCCCGTGGGCCCGTGATTTCAGCAGCCCCCATGTACCCGGCGGTGCAGCCACACCGGCCCACCAACTAAGGAGGCCCCCCGGGTGGCCCATGCACTAAGGGCCACCCGGTTACCATGTGTCAGCAGGGGCCCGGTCGGGCGCTGTGACGCTTAAACAGCGCGACCGGGCCCCTTTCTGTACCGGCTGGGAGGAAGTGAGTGCGGCGTGTCACTTCCTCCCACCGGAGATAATAGCCACGTGGGAGGAGGAAGGTAAGGAGGACGGGAGTTCTTCAAGATAACTCCCAACTGCCTCAGCCTGCCACTGGACCCCAGGGAAACCACCCTCCATAAAAAGGTAAGAACCTGGAGGGTGGCTAAATGTATGTCAGTATGTCTGTGTGTTTGTTAGTATGTCTGTGTGTGTGTGTGTATGTCAGTATGTCTGTGTTAGTATGTCTGTGTGTGTGTGTATGTCAGTATGTTTGTGTGTGTGTATGTGTGTGTGTGTTTGTGTCAGTATGTATGTGTGTGTGTGAGTATGTATGTCAGTATGTCTGTGTGTATGTGTTAGTATGTCTCTGTGTGTGTGTGTGTGTGTGTATGTCTGTATGTGTATGTATGTCAGTATGTCTGTGTGTGTATGTCAGTATGACAGACATACTGACATACACACACACACAGACACACTGACATACACATACACACACAGACACACTGACATAAACATACACACACTGACATACACACACACACATATACACACACAAACATACTGACACACACACACACACAGACATACTAACATACACGCACAGACATGCTGACATACACACACATACATACTAACACACACACACAGACATACTAACACACACAGACATGCTAACACACACACACACACACACATACTGAGACATACTGTGTGTGTATATGTCTGTGTGTGTATGTCAGTATGTCTGTGTATGTCAATACGCCTGTCGGTGTATGTGTATCAGTATTTCTGTCAGTGTATGTGTCTGTGTGTGTGTCAGTATATATGTCAGTGTATGTGTCTGTTTTTATGTATGTGTGTGTATCAGTATGTCTGAACGTGTGTCAATATATTTGCCAGTATATATTTGTGTGTCAGTGTATGTGTGTGTCAGTATGTATCTGCGAATGTTTTAATATGTCTGTCTGTGTGTGTATGTGTCAGTATGTCAGTGTGATTGCGGGTTGGGCGTAATGGGGAGGGGGTCGCAGGGACAGGGCCCAGAGGGCCCAAGAAAATGCTTTGCCCAGGGTCCTATTCATATTATAGACGGCCCTGCGTATTCCTGGCAAATTCAGCCCACGGAAGAAGGCGAGACCAGTCGTCCTGGTGCGCATTAGTGAAGCAGCGCAAATACAATTCCACAGACTGATTAGCACGTTCGGCTGCACCATTAGATTGCGGGTGATAGGAGGAAGTGAACGACAAGGAGACCCCCATCTCAGCACAAAAGCCCCTCCAAAACCGAGAGACAAATTGCGGGCCCCTGTCAGAAACAATATCCTGAGGTACCCCATGCAAGCGGAACACTTCCTTGGCAAACACCTGGGCAAGCTGAATCGCAGAGGGTAGTTTCTTAAGTGGAATAAAGTGGGCCATCTTAGAGAACCTATCCGTCACAGTTAATATCACCGTCTGACCATCAGAAGGAGGAAGGTCTACAATAAAATCCATGGACAAGTGGGTCCATGGTTTCTTGGGTATAGATAGAGGCATCAGTAGGCCTTGGGGTCTCATATTAGGAGACTTACACTGCGTACAGACCCGACAAGCCTGAACAAAATCCACTACGTCTCGCTTGAGTGAAGGCCACCAGAACTGTTGAAGGAGGCTCTTATAAGTCTTGGTAACCCCCGGATGACCAGCAGTTTTGGCAGTGTGAAATAATGTTAACAACTTTTTTCTGTCACTTACTTTCACGTATAGTTTACCAACAGGCGTCTCCTGAGGCGCTTGGGTTTGGTATGTCTTAATATTCTCAAGGAAGGGAGATGAAACAACCAAACGGGTAGCAGCTATGATCTGAGAAGCTGGTACAATAGGTTCAGGGGTTGGGTTAAGAAATTCTAAAGGTTCATACTGTCGAGAGATAGCATCAGCTTTGGCATTACGGCAACCAGGTCTATAGGTAATAATGTATTGGAATCGCGAAAGGAATAGAGACCATCTAGCGTGTCGGGCGGACAACCTTCTAGCATCGGCTATATAGGAGAGGTTCTTATGATCTGTTAGAACCATAATTTTGTGTCTAGAACCCTCTAATAAGTACCTCCATTCCTTAAAAGCTAACACAATAGCTAATAGTTCTCTGTTCCCAACATCGTAATTCTTTTCTGGATCAGACAACCTTTTAGAAAAGAAACAACAGGGATGGGGGGGTTCGTCATACGATAACATTTGTGATAGTACTGTTCCCACCACCGAATCAGAAGCGTCTACTTCCATAACAAAGGGAAGAGAAGGATTAGGGTGGTGTAGTACTGGAGCAGAGGCAAATGCTTTCTTGAGAGTTTCAAAGGCTTTAAGGGCTTCAGGAGTCCAAACCCTAGGGTGTAGACCTTTTTTAGTCAGCTTTGTGATAGGGGAGATAAGTGGTGAGAAGTTTTTTATAAATTTTCTATAATAGTTAGCAAAACCTATAAAACGCTGGATAGCCTTAAGTCCTTGGGGAAGTGGCCAGGACAGTATAGCTTCCAATTTAGCAGGATCCATACTAAAACCCTGTTCAGAAATTATATATCCCAGGTATTGCACAGAGGTCTGATCGAACAGACATTTTTCTAACTTACAATAAAGTCCGTTCTGTAATAATTTTTTAAGCACCATCCTAACATGTTTATGATGTGACTTCAAATCAGGAGAATATACAAGTATGTCGTCAAGGTACACCACGGCACAGACATGCAATAGATCCCTAAGGACATCGTTTATGAGATCCTGAAACACAGCAGGAGCATTACACAGTCCAAAAGGCATGACCAGGTATTCATAATGCCCACTACGCGTATTGAACGCTGTCTTCCACTCATCATTCTCCTTTATACGGATAAGGTTATAAGCCCCCCTGAGGTCTAGTTTAGTAAAGTACTTAGTAAAGTACTTTAACGCGATCAAACAACTCAGTGATGAGGGGGATAGGGTAGGCGTTTTTAACAGTTATATTGTTCAGACCCCTGTAGTCTATACACGGCCTCAAATCGCCCTCCTTCTTTGCCACAAAAAAGAAACCAGCACCAGCAGGAGAGGAGGACCTTCTAATAAAACCTTTCCTTAAGGATTCTCGTATGTACTCCTCCATGACCTGGTTTTCTTTCTCAGAAAGAGGGTAGACCTTACCCCTAGGGGGCATAATGCCCGGTAATAGGTTTATGGCACAGTCATAGTCACGATGTGGAGGTAGCTTATCTGCCTCCCTCTTTTCAAAAACCAATGCAAGGTCTGCATATACAGAAGGGACAGAAACAGAGAGTGGTTTAGCCGTGGGCACGTTGAGTAAACAAACAGGACGTACATGAGCCATACAGTCTCGTTGACAGGATTCCCCCCAGGATAGTATATCCAAGCAACCCCAATCGAGAACAGGGTTGTGTTTCACTAACCAGGGAAAACCCAGAACGATGGAAGCAGTAGGGGAGTCAATTATTTGGAAGGTTAACCTTTCCTTATGCAAAACACCTACAGACATCACTATTTCTTGGGTCGCATGGGTCACCAGAGGTTTCTCAAGTGGTCTACCATCTATGGCCTCAACGACCAAGGGTGTGGCCTTTTGGATCAAAGTTAAGGCTGCGGTTTTAGCGAAGTTCTCATCCATAAGGTTATCTGCCGCACCTGAATCGATCAAGGCTTTGGTGGTTATGGTGGTTTTATTGACCAAAAGAGAAACCGTAATAAACGGTCTGGAGATGGACACATGAGGGGACAAAGTCATAACACCCGAGGCCGACCCCTCTCTAGGCCTTAGGTGCTGTAGTTTCCCTGTAACTTAGGGCAGGCATTACAGTGGTGCCCCCTCTTTCCACAATAAAGGCATAACCCCTCCCTTCTACGATATGCTCTTTCAGCCTCAGTTAGCCCCGTAGCACCCAATTGCATGGGTTCGGGGGTTGGTTGACTAGGAGCGGGTAGTGCTAGTAAAGCAGTAGAGGGGGGAGCAGGTAATGCCCGTGTATCCATCCGTCTTTGACTACGCCTCTCTCTAATACGGTTATCAATAAGAATGACATAATCTATGACATCATCTAGAAGAACAGGCAATTCCCTGGATGCTATTTCATCCAGTATGTAGGCGGCCAAACCCTCCTGAAAGGCTGTTACGAGGGCATCATTATTCCAAACCACTTCAGCTGCTAGCGTGCGGAATTCGATAGTATAATCCGCTACAGATCTATTACCCTGTCGTACCCTAAGCAGAGCTTTGCCAGCAGAGGCAACCCTACCGGGTTGATCAAACGTACGTTTGAAAGCTGTCAAGAAATCTACAAAGGACATAGGAGATGTATTCTCCCACATGGGGTTAGCCCATGCTAAAGCTTTCCCGGACAGGTGGTTAATCAAAAAGGCAATTTTGGATCTGTCAGTGGGATAGGAACGTGGATTCATCACCAAATGGATGTCAATTTGGTTAAGGAAACCACGACACAATGCTGGGTCACCGCTGTAGCGTTGTGGCGGTGTCATGTGAACAACATGAGCAGGAACGGGTACCGGAGTGGGAATGGGTTCGGGCACAGCAGCAGCAGCCTCCTGGACGGCAGGTTGCAAGTGTGCAGTACGAGCCAGTATGGTTTGTAAAGCTTGGGCAAACTGGTCCATACGGTGGTCCAAGCCATCCATTCTAGCCTCCTGATTAACTAGGAGCTGTGGTATGTCAGCAGGTTCCATTATGGCCCTGTTGTAATGTCATGATTCGGGGAACCAAACACGCCAACACACACACACACAAAGTGCCGTACCGGACCTTAGAGTGGCCGGGCTAAGCACACAAAGAATAGTCAGGAAACAAGCCGAGTGAGGGAAACCAGAAGACAGAATAACGATAGACAAGCCGAGGTCAAAGGGTAGGAGAAAGTCACAAAGTCGGATAACAAGCCAGGGAGTACGTAACCAGAAGCACAAGGTAAGTAGCAAGACTAACAAGCAAAGACCACAACAGGGCGAAGAGGAATAGGAAAGGTAAGTATATAAATCCAAAGGTTAATTCTGATTGGATAATTTCCAATCAGAATTAACAATCACACGTGGGAGATATCTAAACCTCCCACTGTGATTGAGGCACTGTGCCTTTAACGCCGGGTCAGGTGACTGACCCCGGCGTTGGTTAAAGTGGGCGGTCTCCCAGCGTGCAGCGTCATGCATGCTGCCGCTGGGAGACACAGAGGAAGAGGCGGACGGCACCCGTGGGAGACAGGGTGCCGCCCGCCGAGCACACGGCTGAAGGGGGACCGCGGACGGCTGGAGGGTGAGTGCCGCGAGCGGACTGCAGCCTCCCCTCGCAGCCGCCCGCGGGACCCTGACACTTCTACAGCTTAAAATATTTTGGTTGCTGGGCCTAGAATATCTAGAACCTTATCTTGACAGTTGTATAATGAGAAATCTAAGCCTTTTTTAGGCTTCCATCCAGTTTTGCTTAGGAACTGGATAATTTTGGGATCAACTTGAGGGGTCTTACAAACCTCGTCGGGTACAGTGGGGCGTGGGCATTCCGCCCTTAATTTATTTCGGGGCGCTTTATCTAGGGCCTTGCAGACCCGGGATGCGACATATTGCGCCACATGTCCAGCCGGTGACCATTCTGCTGAGCGGGGGTGACGTAAGTCATTAAGTTCAAATAAGGGTTCGCCCTGTGGGTCGAGTATTTTGCCCTCTTTAATTAGATCAGATTTAGATGTGTCTGTGGTATGCAAGTCAGTAGAGGCTTTGAATCCTCACCAAATTCATAGTCTGAATCTAAATCAGATAAATCATTTGAGTGGTCTGAGTTCAGTGAAAATGCACTTTCCTCTTCTGAACTGAGTTCAGACTCAGTGTAATCTTGCTGGGCTTTTGCCCATTTCCAATGCATAGCCGCTTTTGCCCGGCCAGAGGCTCTCTTGCGCGGTGGATCATTATGCGTGCTATCTGAGGCAGGTTTAGAACCGTCCATCATTTTTTTGGATGAGTGCTTTACTTTGGCCGAGGCCTTGCGGCCGGGGTGTGTAGGATGAGAGACCGTGGGTATCGCGGATGGTATAGCTGCCGGAGGGACCGCTGATTGGGCTTGTAAAATTGCTTGTGCGAAAGATTTTGAGATAGATGAGGATATAATGTCCATAGCAGATGCCAGGGCTTTTGACACAGTAGTGTCCATTATTGCCTGAATTTCCAGGGAAGCTTGGGGGTTAGATTGAACCCCAGATGGCCCAGGCAAATTATTGGATGACTGCATATTGTTTTTAGAAAATAGTAGTAATGGTAAAGCCAAGTATTATAGTTAAACCAGGTATTTTATTGATAAGAAATCAGAGGAACTGGATTAAGTAACCCAGATAAATTGACTATAGCCAAATAGAAATAAAGATTGTAACAATGCCAACTACTCACAGCCACAAAAGGGGAGAGCAAAGCACAGAGAACCATCCGCCACTAATTCTGGACACCCACTCCGACCAGAGGGCGGAGTGGGCGTGTCAGAGTAAAAAAGGCGGGAAGGACCTTGCAGAAAATGGCCGCCGCGAAAACGGGCACCAAACAGATGCTCGTCGCGGTTAAAAACGGATCTCTAATGTGAGCGAGGTGGCCGCAGTGGTGACATGACTAACGATCATGTCAGCGATAATGATGGAATGCGCGATCGGAATTTTTGTCCGACCGCACAACCAACCGGTCCGCAAAATGGCCGCCGGGTGTCTCTGGCGAGACGCGCATGCGCGGCGGAGCGGGAGTCCAACCGCCCGCGAAAATGATCGTTTGGTGCACTAATGGGCGAAAGCAGATAATGTGCAGTAGCACAGGGAAGGACAATGTATTGGGTGTATATATGTACAATATGTATGTGGAATTGCAGGGAATCTGGTGTAATATAAAATAAGCAAACACAATACTAAGGTTAAAATTTAAAGGTACCACTAAAAATAAGAATGAGCATTTAAAGGTACAGTAAGATAAAAACATCAAATGTAACAGAAAACAAGTAGCATATGAAGCAATCACAGGAGAATTGTGAGAGGTGTACTTATCTGAGGGAGCAGCAAAGAAAGAGGAAATGGTCATCCGATGCTCCGCCTACTATAGGAGAAGGATGTCACTGATTGGAGGGTCATGTTGCTAGGCGGACATTATCATTATGAAGTTTATACCTGTTCAAATGTTTTTTTTCCCCAAATAATGTTTCTCTGCTGCTGAGGGAATTAAAGAAAGAGTGCAGCATAATAGAAGCCTCCGGGTCTTTAATAAAATTAAATATTTGCTAACTAAAATTCTATCAGCCAGATTATTAATAACTACATGTAACACTAAGTACAAAAAATGACAGTAGTAAACTATATGTAACAGTGGTAGCATCATTATAGTAAAATAATAATTTAGTAACAAAATGAAAGAAGTCCAGTTGAATATCTTCTTCATCTGTTTGTACCTTTTACTGAAGCGCAGACATTCATTTCACATTCTGCTGTCTCTGTGGCGCAATCGGTTAGCGCATTCGGCTGTTAACCGAAAGGTTGGTGGTTCAAGCCCACCCAGGGACGTGAGTTTACTGTGTACAAGCTGACACGGGTGCAGTTGCTTTTTCTCTAAGAAGTTAAAAATAAGCCTGTAGTAATCAAACTGAAAAACAGTGGCTGTATGCTGATTAATTTAAGTAGAGATGCTTCTCAACCAGGGCCGGACTGGGAAAAAAAATTAGGCCCGGGCATTTTTTAAATTAGAGCAGCCCCCCAAAAAGGGGGCGGGGCCAGAGAAAGTGAGCATGTTGGTTCAATGCGCAGAGCCCCGCTGAAGAGCTCTAGCATTAGAAAAAGGCCCTGTATTTGTTCTGCGCAGCGCAAGCAAATGTAATAACATGCTTGCGCTGTGTTTGCTTTTAAATTGTCTCTGGTGTCTCCACAAGTAGGATACCAGAGGACAAAAGGGCCAGGAAAGTGTATGGTGCATGTGTTTGGCGCATGCTTGTGGGATTGCCTGTGTGTAGAGTGTGGTGTGGTATTGTGTAAATAGGTCAATTTTGTGGTGTAATATGTGTGGCTAGGGGCTGTAGAGAGTGCGTGTATAGGGGCATAGTGTTATAGGGGATGTAGCGAGTGTGTGCATACGGGCAGTAGTGTGTGTGTATAGGTGACGTAGTGTGTGTCACTTATACACACACACTACTGTGTGTAGAGAGGGTGTGTTTAGAGAATGTTGTATGTGTTTGCTTACAAGGAATGTAGTGTGTGTGTAGGTGGTGCAGTGTGTGTGTGTAAGAGATCTAGTGTGTAAAGGACCCAGAGTGTGTATAGAAGATTGTGTGTGTGTGTGTGTAGAGGATTAAGAGTGCATATAGGGTAAGGGATCTAGCGTGTATCTGGAGCGTAATGTGTGTAGTGGTGCAGTGTGAGGGGTGCTGTAGTGTGTGTGTGTATATATATATATATAGCAAAAAAACAGGATGCTTGGCACTCTCCTTTAAGTAATAAGAAAGAACTAATAGCCTGGGTGCTATATCCCAAACGTCAGAAATATACAAAAATCAAAACTGAGGATGCACTCACAGGACTTGGTTAAAGTGAAAAAAAGGGACTTTTAATTATTCCATGTGAATGGAAAATTGATTTTTCTATACATTTCACATGGAATAATTAAAAGTCCCTTTTTTTCACTTTAACCAAGTTCTGTGAGTGCATCCTCAGTTTTGATTTTTGTATATATATATATATATATATATATATAAAATATATTTGGACGTATTGTATGTGTGAGGTGCGCAGCGTGTTTGTGTAAGAGGGGTGCTGTGTGTGAGGGTGTTTTTATCTGCCGTCACATTCTGGGTTTCTAATTTTGTCTGTTAACTCACTGAGGTTTTTTTTTATATAATATATGTGCTGTATATGTGTGGGAGTGAGGGTGCTGCCTGCGTCTGTGGGTGCGCTGTGTGTGTCTGGGTGCTGTGTGTGTCTGTGGGGGGCTGTGTGCTGTGTGTGTCTGAGGGTGCTGTGTGTGTCTGGGGGGGCTGTGTGTCTGTGGGGGGCTGTGTGTGTCTGGGGGGCTGTGTGTGTCGGGGGGCTGTGTGTCTGGGGGCTGTGTGTCTGTGGGGGCTGTGTGTGTCTGGGGGGCTGTGTGTGTTTGGGGGCTGTGTCTGTGGGGGCTGTGTGTCTGGGGGGCCTGTGTGTCTGGGGGGCCGTGTGTCTGGGGCCAGGTGTCTGGGGGCTGTGTGTGTCTGGGGGGCTGTGTGTCTGGGGGCTGTGGAGTGTCTGGGGGGGCCTGTGTGTGTCTGGGGGCCTGTGTGTGTCTGGGGGGGCTGTTAGGGAAATTATTTTAAATATATGTTTTTTTATTTTATTAATAATTTATAATATTATTATAATTAATAATTTTAAAAAAGTTATGTTCCCCCCCCTCCCTTCTTACCTTTAGTCTGGGAGGGGGAGGGAGCCGTTCTGCCTGGGAGGGGGAGCCTTGAGGGGACCATGCTGCCTTCCCTGGTGGTCCAGTGGTGAGAGTGAACTCTAACCTGCAGGTTAGAGTTCACTCTCGCGAGATCTGAGCGTTGCCGCGGTAACCGCTGGCAACGCCACTCGCTGAGGACCGGGCGAGCTTTGTTAGAGCCCGCGTCCTCTCCTCCTCCTTCCTCCCTCCCTCCCTCCCCAGCTCGCCGGGCAGTCGCCTGTAATAGGGCCAGGGCCGTGTGGGAGATTCAGGATCTCCCCACCGCCCATGGAGGGGCACACATGGGCCGGGCGCCGATAGCGCTTTCTGCAGGCCGGCCGGGAGATCCCCGCCGCCTCGGCCATCGCTGCCCATCGGCATTTGCCCGGTATGCCCGATGGCCAGTCCGGCCTGTTCTCAACACACACAGTAAAGGAGGAGACTATATTTAAAAGAAGAAAAACTACCACAACAAGAGGACATAGTCTTAAATTAGAGGACAAAGGTTTAAAAATAATATCAGGAAGTACTTTACTGAGAGGGTAGTGGATGCATGGAATAGCCTTCCAGCTGAAGTGGTAGAGGTTAACACAGTAAAAGGAGTTTAAGCATGCGTGGGATAGGCATAAGGCTATCCTAACTATAAGATAAGACTAGGGACTAATGAAAGTATTTAGAAAATTAGGCAGACTAGATGGGCCGAATGGTTCTTATCTGCCGTCACATTCTATGTTTCTATGTTTCTAAGTTGTACTGATAGTAATGCCTTCAGTGTGCTTGCAGATACCTATATTGATTAGATTAACAAGCCTAACGCTAAAAACGTGGAATACTTTGCTTTTGGGCTGGTTAGGCAGAATTAATATTATTAATGCTTATATACTCCGCAAGTGGACATATATTTTTCAAAATGATTCTTTTAAAAATACCAGACAGTTGGTTAGAGATTGTTCAGAGAAGTTTTAAGAACTTTGTGTGGAGAGGGAAGAGACCACCCATTAATCTTGATCAGTTGACAAATAGCCCCAGTCAAGGTGGCATGAATTTCCCCTAATATTAAAAAAACATAATGAGGCCAGTATAATCAATCATATTCAAATCTTAACCAAAAAAGAAGTGAGGGAAACAGGACGGTTGATATTAGAAACCCAGTTATTGAATAAGAATGACATAAATAAACTTGTTTGGCATGAAAAAGGATACCGGATATTGAAAGAGGTTAAAAATAAAATTCTATCCCAAATTTTCCCGGTATGGTTTAAATTAAGAAAAAAGAAAAAAAAACTGCGGGGAAAATATATTGTTTTATGGAGTTGGAGATAAAAGAGTCGCTTATAGGTGATCTAAAGTTAGACCGGTGGAGAGAAAAGAAAATGAAAGATGTAAATAATATTATGAAGGAGGGAAAAATTAAAACTCTCGCACCACTAATATCCGAATATAACTTATCAAAATCCGAAATGTTCAACTACTTAAGAGTTAAATCACTTGTTTCTAGAAATTTTGACAAGGGAAAAAGTAAAAACGCTAATTATATGAAACAAATATTTGCACAGATGAGCGACTCAAAAAATCAATCAAAAATTTAAAATCAAAAATAGATAAAAGTCCGATGACAGCATTACTATATATGGGTTGGCCGAATATAACAGCATCAAAATGTTATTTGGTTACACAATGTTTCTTGGCTATGAAAATTCTCATAGCAACAAACTGGAAACAATCTATAGATATTAGTTATAATCAATAGGCAAAACAACGAACGCTCCAACTAAAGATGGAATTGGGTATATGCTGGAGAAATAATTCTTCAGTCAGGAATAAAATTATAAGAGAGAAATTTCTTGATGTAGCGTCGGCATTTATTAAAATCTGAGTAAAATAAACACTTTTAAATCCTCAAAATATAAGTTTTATATGGAATAGATAAGTTTTGCTCTCCCCCAACTCGGCCTTTTCCCTCACAGGTTATGTGTAATATGTATGAGTAAATAGTAAGTCTTTGTATGTCAATGTTGTATGTGTATTTTGTACTTTTTTCTATGTATGACAAAAAATATGAAATAAAGAATATTTAAACAAAAATAATAAACAAATACCACTAAATTTACCACTGCGTTTCTTATTTTAACATCTTCACATTGACATAAAAAAAAATGGGGTTTCGGGGACGGAGGTTAACTGTCAAGCAGAGCAGATGTGTGGTGCACAAGCTTCTGATTTTTCAGCCGCTTTTGGGGTGCTAATCCTGGCCGATCGGCTAATTTACTTGACTAATGTGCACCTTCAAGGACAGGGACTCCTGGAAGACAGCTTAGAGTCCTTACCTCAGCTTTGACTCCATCGGGAGCCCAAAAATCGTTGTTGCGGCCTGCTGGGGACAGAGCAGAGGGGAGGCGGCCACTCTCTTCACTCTTCAGTCTGTGGCGTGGTCCCGCTACACTCCTCTCCCCCTCACCCAGGACCGGCGGGGTTATCCCGATCCCCACTGAGTACCTTGCTGCATTTACCTTTTCAACTGTTACGTTCCAACATTGCTTTGACTGTAACAACCACATAAGATGGTGACTGCACCACGACCTACCCTGCCTGGCCTTCTGGCACAGGTTGCAAGATCGTGCGAAAGTCCCTGTAACTAAGCCAGAAGGAGATGCGCAGGGAAGTGTCAAGCCGGGGAAAAGTAGACCCCCTCGGGGCAAACCAAATCTCTGAGCATCTAAATTCCCTATTGTTCACCCACCTGGGATGAGAGCCTACCGAGGCATCACTTCTTGGCATTGACCACACAGGCCAAAGAATATCCGCGGGGAAAGACTTGGCACTTGAGAATCACTGAGTCTGTGGACTGCTGATGCTGGCCCTCTTACAGGCCTGGGGCTGGAGGGAGGCTCTGCTCCAGCGCTATGATGCTGCCCGCGTGCACACTCCTCGATACTCACCAAAACGGCTGCTTCTGGGGATCGGGAGACTCACCTGCAGATCTATCGCCATTAAAGAGCTGTCTCCTGATATTCTGTCCTATTACAATCGAGGTTAAGGGACGTTTTGTCATTGCCTAGTTTCCCTATGCTTGTTTACTTACAGTTAACACTGTGTAGTGCAGTAATGTCTCATGGCACAGATTTCAGTGGATGCCAAACACACAGGCATATTAGTCTCCTATAAGTTTACCCCAGATTCCTGCGTTGCCTGTTCTTACATGCCGACAGTCATGTATAACACTTATCCTTTTTGATTGCATATTCTGTTTACCTTTAATCACTCGGACATGGTAGAATGTACCTAGTCAATTGACTAGGTACACGTGTTGCGGGGTTATTCAGGGGGTCAAGGTGCGGTGCGCATAGCGATCATTCGTGAGGGCATCAGCAACGCTGTTGCAATGCCCTTGTGAACGTTCCATGAAGGGGGTCCGCACGGACAGTGCTCTGGAGCGGGAAAAAACCGGGATATATAAGGTGCCCTGAGGTGATATTTGGCGCCAAGAAAAAAGAAGAAAAAAAGTTAATTGTAAAGCTGTTTTCCCCACCTTCCTCCCTATAGTTCAATTGTTGTGGTCTTTTATTGGGGTTGAGGTCACGTGCCTAATTTAAAGGGGGGGGGGGGAGGTGGACTAGCTGTTGTTATCATTTTGTTTAAGTTCTGGCTAATAGGGCAGAACTCTGGTGAGTTGTGTGTTAAATCTCTGGGGGTTTAAAGACCGGAGATGATTGGTTACAAATTACGTGCTTTAAAGTAATAAGTTACGTCTGTATAATTTGTAACCTAAATAAAAGACCAAGGCCTATTCAGCACACATATGTGTTTTATTGTTTCTGTGCCTTACTATGTTATGTATTACGTGCCGTTATTATGTTAGTCCGAATTAACCCCTGCTAAGCACATGTCTGATGCTACTTAATCTATATGTTACAAAACTGTGCTGCACCATCGCCATAATGTCTGATGTCTTCATGCTATGTGTTTCCTTGTTTGTCAATCTTGCGTTAGTCGTCGTATTTCGCAAGATATTTTGTACTCTTACACACAGCAAAAATAAAGATAAAAAAAAATTGTGTTTCACTCTAAACTTCATTCCAAACTATCTGGTTCTTATGTATCGGAGGTTTATATTTTCTCTTAAAAAGATATTTACCACTAGATCAGCAGTAAAAGGAATCCAGGAGCTAGCAAATAAATAAATAAATTCTAAAGGAATGTGAATAAAAATGAAGATACAAGTAAATAAAAAAAATACAAAAAAATAAAAATAAAAATAAAATAAAATAGAATAAAAATTATTGCCGAATAAAGAAGTGTTTGTAGATATGTGTGGCAGGATTGTTAACCCAGGTGGTGAAAATCTCTGGGCAACAACATTCTATGCCAATTAATATACTTTCATACACAATATAATTTAGAAAGATAAACAGGCATAGTTCCCTCAAAATATGTAGCCTGCCTTCAAGAAAAATACCATATATATTATGGATCTGTAATAGTAAGCAATCACCAGTATACAGAAAACTGGCTGCTCAAAGCAATGTAACAAAAGATAGCTTGGTCGCTAGAGAGTAATAAAGTATCAGAATAAATTTATTGAAAAAATATAAAAATATATAAAATAAATGTGTCCACAATTAAGGCAATGAGTGATAAAAGGTAAAATTAGTACAGAGACCTTTAATGCCGGCACGGATGGATGTGGATGGTGATTCCTCGTACAGTATTGTGATGCTGGTAACCGGTGAGGTCGGTTTGCGTGTCACAGTGCGTTCCACCTCGAGCCTCACTTCGAGGGGAATGACACTGCTCTCCAGATCGTGCTGTTGGGAAGAATGAACTCCAAACCGATCGCCGGATTGTTGTGCTCGTGTCCCTTCACCTTCACACTCTATCGCTGTGTGGACTCTCTCGAACTGGTCTGACGCGTTTCGTAGGGATTAGCCCTACTTCCTCAGAGACATCTGACTTCAACTCTCTATGGAAGTGTTTATATACCTCTCCATTGATAATTGTTTAATTAATGAGTACATTGCAATAAGATAAATTAAATAAAATGGAAAAAATATATAATACATAATTCAAACAGTATCAAATGAAAATATACATAAATATATCTAGGTATAGCTCTAAGCTTATTATACAGTAAAATGAGTAAAACATTACATGGAATAGATGATTGACATGACAATAAAAATGAAAAAAAAAATTAGAAGAAAATATAAATAAATGAATTAAAAAATGAATAAAAAAAAAAAATCCTGATCGTGCTTTATTAATACATTTCTCTTTAGTTCATATTGACTCTAATAAGGCTGTAATTATCACTTCGCCTTCTAATACATATCACTTGTTTCCTGGGAACAACCTGAACACTTTTGTTAATATTGAACTCATAACATTATATAGTTCAATATTAACAAAAGTGTTCAGGTTGTTCCCAGGAAACAAGTGATATGTATTAGAAGGCGAAGTGATAATTACAGCCTTATTAGAGTCAATATGAACTAAAGAGCAATGTATTAATAAAGCACGATCAGGATTTTTTTTTTTTTTATTCATTCATTTTTTAATTCATTTATTTATATTTTCTTCTATTTTTTTTTTCATTTTTATTGTCATGTCAATCATCTATTCCATGTAATGTTTTACTCATTTTACTGTATAATAAGCTTAGAGCTATACCTAGATATATTTATGTATATTTTCATTTGATACTGTTTGAATTATGTATTATATATTTTTTCCATTTTATTTAATTTATCTTATTGCAATGTACTCATTAATTAAACAATTATCAATGGAGAGGTATATAAACACTTCCATAGAGAGTTGAAGTCAGATGTCTCTGAGGAAGTAGGGCTAATCCCTACGAAACGCGTCAGACCAGTTCGAGAGAGTCCACACAGCGATAGAGTGTGAAGGTGAAGGGACACGAGCACAACAATCCGGCAATCGGTTTGGAGTTCATTCTTCCCAACAGCACGACCTGGAGAGCAGTGTTATTCCCCTCGAAGTGAGGCTCGAGGTGGAACGCACTGTGACACGCAAACCGACCTCACCGGTTACCAGCATCACAATACTGTACGAGGAATCACCATCCACATCCATCCGTGCCGGCATTAAAGGTCTCTGTACTAATTTTACCTTTTATCACTCATTGCCTTAATTGTGGACACATTTATTTTATATATTTTTATATTTTTTCAATAAATTTATTCTGATACTTTATTACTCTCTAGCGACCAAGCTATCTTTTGTTACATTGCTTTGAGCAGCCAGTTTTCTGTATACTGGTGATTGCTTACTATTACAGATCCATAATATATATGGTATTTTTCTTGAAGGCAGGCTACATATTTTGAGGGAACTATGCCTGTTTATCTTTCTAAATTATATTGTGTATGAAAGTATATTAATTGGCATAGATTGTTGTTGCCCAGAGATTTTCACCACCTGGGTTAACAATCCTGCCACACATATCTACAAACACTTCTTTATTCGGCAATAATTTTTATTCTATTTTATTTTATTTCTATTTTTATTTTATTTTATTTACTTGTATCTTCATTTTTATTCACATTCCTTTAGAATTTATTTATTTATTTGCTAGCTCCTGGATTCCTTTTACTGCTGATCTAGTGGTAAATATCTTTTTAACATTGTCTAATAGGTTTTTGGTGGATCCCTATTTTTATCCAGTTTTAGAGCTATATGTATTAGGTCTATTTCTCCCTCTATCTCTTTGTATATTTTTATACAAGAATTAATCTTACTTATATTTTCTCTTGTTTGTTTTACGAGTACATCAAACCATGTGTCAAGTCATGTGATGTGTTTCACTGTGATTTTTCTAGACAAGGTGACATTTAATTACACTAGTTAAAGGGGAACCAACCCTTCTCACAATTTTCTTTTTTATATATATATATGTGTGTGAGGGCTGAAGACTAAAATTAATTGTAGAAATCCACACCTCTATTATTTGATCGAACCAAGTTCCATCATCTTGGCTCCCCGTCAGTCAGTGTTGTAAATTCTACCATTGTCTATTTCTAGATAACTACATTGTGTGCCTGGATTGTAACATTTACGAAATCTTTAATGCACATAGAAGTGTAGCTTCCCAATGAAAGAAATGTTAATACAATAACATTTTAGGGTTTAATTCAGTGGTGTAATTACCAGACAAGTGACGGTTCCCCTTTAAGATAAGGGTTTGGTGTTAAAGCGACGGTCAATTTCTGGGGTCTTTGCATATGTTACAAACACCCCAGATGGTGACGTTGCTGCTTGCAGGGAGGTGAGACGGTTACAGGTAAAGTTCTACTTAACTGAACCTGTCCCTCGTGGCCGCTGTCATCTTCTACTACGGGGTCCGCTTCAGCTCCTGACATTTCCTCTGCAAGGGGCCGACGTCAGTGCTGTATTCTCGCACATGTATTACTGATTTCTATGGAGGATACCGCAATATCCGCCATAGACAAAGCTTCCCCCAGTCAGCCAACTATAGTGACAGTAGTATCTTTGCCTTTTCTCAAGGTTAGAAAACGTACTAACACAAAGTAGTCCCTACTCTGTCTCAGTATATCTTTTGACTGGGTAGAAATTTCAGTGAACTTCCAACACAGTCAATGCGAGTACTTCATTCAAATATTTTATTTTTATGAAATCCTCATTTTGGATGAGGAGGTGAACGTTGGGAACTTCTAAGTAGCAGAAAAATGAGCAGTTAGACTGCAAGGGCATAATCTATACATTAAAACGGCTTTGCTGAGCTACAGTTGTTTTGGTACTTCGAGTATCCCTCTAAGTTTGCATTGTGCTGTATTTGACATGCTTACTGTTGGATGTGTATAGTTCCAGGAGAATGTGTCACTTTAATCTAAAAATACGTAAGACACAGAAGTCCCCATTTTGTCTTATTGCTTTTGACCGGGTTTGAATTTCAGTGAAATATATATATATACTTTAGGTCAGGGCTTTACAGCAAATGCCTCTAAGAGTCCACTGTGGTCAGATCCTATTTCTAAATCCTCCAGTTGGACATACTACTTCCATAGAGGCAGCCGAGAAAAGTCTCACTGTAGTAAAGGTTGCTAGTAATTGGCACATTTGTAAATGGAAGCAATGAATGTGGAGCAAAGTTCTCAATAGTAAAAAAAAAACAACCAAAAAACTGAACAGTCTATTTCAACAAGGGGCATATGTTTTGTAAGTCAACCACCATATTAATGTTCTTTGTTTCCAAGTTTCAATACCAATTCCCCATACCACAAACACCAAGAGGTTTTTTCGCAAGTCTGAGCACATTTTTATTTACACAAGGACAAACAGGACATATTACAAAATACTCAGATGAAAATTCATACCCACAGCGTGTGAGGGAGACACAGACGCACAAAAGGGGAGCTTACAGCGGACCTGCCTTTCAATGTGTCCACCCTGATCCCTAACTCTGCACATAATACTGTCGAACAACATGTGAGGTTTTTTATTAATTTAGAAAAAAATATATATATTTATTTACACAACAAATTACGAGACAGTTGCACAAGTCCACTGCATGTGATGGTGAGAGGGGTTTAAGCCTTAAGACATCATTTAAAGGTGAAATAGACCTATCATTGGATATCAAGTTCGACAACGTCTTGCACTCCACAATGTTGGTTTAGCGTCAGAGGACGTGGACTTTATAGAAATCATAACAGATGGAGTGACAGAGATTGCTAACCCTGCTTTAATAAGAGAAGACCTTCAAAACATAGGCAGGGTCTACATTGTTGCTATGCAACTCTGCACTATGCATTTTCTTTCTTTCTTTTTTTTGCTATGCATCTTATAATAATGTGCAGGTATGTACACCACAAGGTGAACCCACCACATACCATCCCGTTATCTTCCCTGCCAGATTCATTCTGGTCTTTAACATAAGGGGAAAAAGAAATTGTAAACAATGTTAGAAACCAAATTCCCTTATTTAATACGTTGAGAATCCATTAATTAATTAATTGTATGACCTGGAATCAACATTATTATTTTTTACTAATTTTTTACTCGTATAAAAACAACTTACATAACTTGTTTTGAAAATAAAACTAATCTATTAAATTTACAAGATGTCAAAAAGGTTATTATGCCTAATATGTTGATGGGAAAAGGATTATGATTATAGTTGTAGGAGATGTCGTGGGCGCTTCACTACAGCCTTTTAAGTCCTAATATAAATATAAAGAAGGAACTGAACATCGCAGAAAAATGAATGTGCAAAATCTACTCTAAAGCAAGTCATTTCTTTATGGGAAAAACTTATTGTAGAGGATTTTAACAGTAAGTGGTACCCTGCAAGCTTTAGGTAGTCTAAGTTAAAAACATTGAGTAGGCGGATAAATGCCACTTTATACCTTTGTAAACTGAACAAAATGTATTTAAAAGGGCTACTTTAAAACACCATAACTACTACAATGTATTGTAATGGTTATGGCGCTATGAGTCTCTGGCTGCTGCCCCCTCATTTCCTGTCAAAGTGTTTTTGAACAGTTTGAGAACAGGTTTCGTTCTCCTGGCACCCACATGTAGGTCTTGCCTGCTACTCACATTATACTGCTTATCTGAAATGTTCGCATTTTATCAGTGGCTGGCAAGAGGCTAAAAATGGGGGCACCAACCAAAGATGCCTTGTACCATAACCACTGCAAAATGTGTAGTGTTTAGTGTGCTTAGAGTGTCTCTTTAAGTTTAGGTACAAGTTGCATTATTGTTGCTTTAGATTACCTTTCTGGAGGTGTCGGTTCATAAAACTGAACATACACAAGCTTCCCTTGTTAAATTAACAACTTATTAAGTAAGTCATTCAACATCCCTTTTAGCTCATAAAACCTGTGATTTTTAATCCTCCTCTATTAAACAATATCTGATTTAGAATTTGGCAATATGGCCATAATGCTGTGTATTAAACTTTAAATAGAAAACGTACACAGCATAGAATACAATTTTATACATGTCAAAAAAGAGAGAACCTATGCTGAAGCTACTTCCCATGTTATAAAGTTAGGATTAATAGTAAAATGCCTGTAGGAAAATCTTAAAACAAAAATGATTTCTCTTTTCCTACAATGGATTGAAAGATTTTGAGGCCTATTTAGCAATAAGGATAATGTAAAATGTTTCTAGGTAGGCTAATTATTTTAGACTTAAAGGAAAAATTTTATTTTCTATATTAAAAAAAGTGAACGATTACATGTAATATAGCCGGTTTCTGTTTATATTGTAATACGTATATATCTGTAAATATCTATTTTTTTGTGAATTTCCTTCCTTAACTCTTGCACTATGGGGGCAGCCATCTTTAAGTCCTCTTTGTTCAGAAGCACAGCTTATCCAAACAGACAATTATTTGGAAACTGGCTAAGACTGCATTTTTGAGTTGCCTAGAGCTTTGGCATGACAGCTCTGAATTGCCAGTGTGGTCTTTGGTAGAATAAGTGTTTCTGACCAAAGAGGACTTAAAGATGGCTGCCCCCATAGTGCAAGAGTAAGCCAGGAAATACACTAAAAACGCATTTCTTTTTATGTATGAATTACAATAATATACGCACAAAAACTGGATACAGGGCTTACAATTTCAAGTACTATGCTGCTAACAAGGCCTTAAAAGTTGTTCTTCACTTCAAGTCTAGTGAGTCCATGGCACAGTAACTAGAGATACATTTCTACTCACCAAAGGCTAGTGGAAAATTCACAGCCCTGATATATACACATCAATCTTTAATTTTTAATTGTAAAAAAAAAAAAAAAAACAACGCAAAAGCGCTTTTCCTTTAAGCTCTAAAACAATGGAATTTTTTTTTTTTTTTTTAAGTCAATTAACAGATCTCAACATATTAAAAATGGACCCAATTGCCAAAAGAAACTCCATTCTGTCAGTGTAACACATCATTTCTTTACATTTTCAATGTTTCTTCACAAAACATTTGCCCAACCCATGATGAAAGTATAAAGGGGCAGTCCCACATGGCAGGAATATCTATATATATGAATAGTGAATTCTGTTCCCAGCCCTGTGTTGAATACTGCCAATATATATATCATTCCCCTGGGTTATTTTAATTTTTATTTGAAATGTTTCAAATCCAAGATTACGATTTATTTTTATTTGGTCCTTAGTGGGACTGCCTCTCCAACTACACAATATATAGAATACACACACGTGCGATTACATATATATACTCATTTACATACACATAGTGTTATAAAATATTAAGTACATATAATGTCAATAGTCCGGGACAGTTGAGTGCTACAGAAGGATAAAATATGCAATTTACGCACGTGTTAAGATATATATAAATATATATAAACACACACATATAGTTGCAAGTTTATCAAAGGCTAAGTTTTGTCTGTTTTTTGTATTTTTTTTAATACTGTTTTTGCCATATTTTCTTTGGTGTTTGTAGAATGTATCAAATGACATACTGGAGAAAAAGGACAAAACAAACAAAATATATAGATTTTTTTTTTTTTTTTTTTAAATGTAGCATTTTAAATGCAAATTGTAAAATGACTTTTGTTATGAAGTAATGAGACTGGCCTTTATCAAAGCGGTATTTACTTTGGGGATTCGAGATTGCTGGTGTAACCAGATTTCTGATTAAACTAAACATTTAACCCACTAGAAACCAATGATGTTTCAATGTAATCACAATTTAATTTTTTTTTTTTTTAAATGTGTTTAGCGTGGAAAAACAATCGAATTCCCAGTGGTTGCTGTGAGCTGCTGACATTAGTCTCGCAAGCATCTGATGCTGGGAAAAAATATTTGAAGAGGGTACTTGTTCAGAAATGTCATTTTTGACTTTGAAAACAGTTTGTACCTGGTTACTGGTAGATTTCAGTTATTTACCACTTGGTATAGTGGTCATACAGCATCATTAGACCATTATAGCGTTTTATTTATTTACCCTAGTAGAATGGAATTTTAGGAAACTAATCAGCAGTTCTAATTGGATGCTAACAGCATATACTTAAGGAAGCTTTTTCAGTGAAATCGGTCTCTGCGAAAGTCATCGGAGACAAACTGCAGTTTGACAAAGGCTTTAAAACCCATAAATCAATTTCAAGCTGAAAAACTGTTCTATCCTTAACTGGTAATCACAGATTAATAAACTGTAGCTTTAGGTTAGCTGTAAGAAACAATTTAACCATTTAAAAAAAATCTTCCGGTGATAGATTTATTGTTCATTCAAACTGCCGTGATAAGTTATTGAAAGAAAGAAAGCTGAGCTAGCAGTCAACTAAGCTGGGGTTTCCTAAAATTAGCCGATTTGCTCTATAGAATTCAGCCAGGGGCAATATAGCGCTGGGACAGTCTCATAATGCAATGCACAACACAGAACATCACTGGTTCATAAAAAGGTTAAACCATACCTAGTTTATTTAATATTGTTCTTCTACAAACAAAACTCTGAGTGCCACGGGACTATCATGGCTCATTAAATACTAAACTGAGTTTAGATAATATCAAATGTAAAAAAATCTGATGTTATTTTATTTTTAATTATTTTTTTTACAACTCAGCGATTTACATTTTAACCCCTTAAGGACCAAACTTCTGGAATAAAAGGGAATCATGACATGTCACACATGTCGTGTGTCCTTAAGGGGTTAAAAGCCAGTTAAGTTTAGTGAACAGTCCCCTGAGTTTAAACTGAATTGGTAACTGCTGCCTGAAATTATTTTATTGTGCAAAATTCCTCAATTTAAATCTTTGCCAGGCATCTCACATTCACAGCATTATCAGTAGGCCGCGAATATGGACTATAGCGACGTTTTAATCTCCCATTTTTGTTTTGCTAGTTGGAAAAACAGCAAATAAATATGGCCTTTGATGAATACAGACCAGATTTCTTTGAAATCTGAATTCAAATTCACTTGTTTTGGGCCAGTTATCAAGTGCTACATAAATATAAGGCATGTGTGTGCATTAATGTGTGTGTCCATATAGAGTTATATATATGTTTATATATTAGTGTTGTATCAGGCACAGAATGAGGAGAAGTTGGCAGTTGTCTTTACGGTGTTTCCACCCATTGAGGGCAGCAGTGAGACCAGATTCAGCACAGCAGCAGAAATGGGGAGCGACTTAACAAGAGAGAGGTCCCAGTTTGGGGTAGTAAGTGTGCTAACCTCGGCTGTGAGGACTCTGGACATCGGACCCATTTAGTAATATTATTTTTTTGTTTTTCTTTCCTGTTTTTCGGTTTTAATAGAAAAAATAAACAGATCACCTTAACAAAAACTAAGAAAAAAAAAAAAAAAAATAGAAAAAAAGAACTGTGGTGTGTTGGATTCTGGGGTGAGTAGGGGAGAGTGTCTCACGGCACTGGTTCGTCTTCCATTGGCTCTTCTATGGATCTAGAAGGAGATAGAAAAAGAGTAAACACCACAAATCGGAGCACAAACAACAATATAGCAAACAGGAGCCAGAAATTCAAGATAAAACATCCTGTTTAACCAAGGTTCAGACTATGAAAGGTTTACAGGGTATTTCAATGAAATGTGAATTCAAAGTTGATTTCTAATTTAAGGCCTAAAAATTTGCTATGAATTCCCAGCAATTCACACTTTTAGTGAGGATGTATTGTTCTATACAGTATGGTAATGAGCTATAACTCATTCTTATTGGTACTTAAAAATGGAACATTAAGCAAAGAGAAAAATAAATAGATTCATAATATGAATTTGCCAACATCATTAAACAAAACTTAGAGGAAAACTGCAAGGCTTATACACATTCCACACTGGATCTACAAACATATTGAAAATAAATGACCGCCCAAAGCCACCATGCACTGAATATATAATTGTATATGTACATCTACATGTACATATTATCGCAGTGGTGGCAGAGTGGATGGGCATTAGATGTGTGGACAGCCCCAGGTTTTGCAAACAGCTTTTGGTTTAATGCAAAACAACGGGATGTCACCCAAATACTTTTTGCACCATAACCACTACAATGAGCTATAGTGGATATGGTATTAAGAGTACCCTTCTCGTGTACGTTATGGAACCTATATTTTTTGCTTAATAATGGACAGAGCATCACAAGTGTGAAGAATCACAGTGTGATTAAAAAAAGATAAAAAACAAACAAAAAAACAATGGTCTGGTTTTGTTCTTAAGATTTGACTGTAAGCCAATCAATCTCTAACCCAGTAAGCACATCAGAACTCTAGAGCAGGAAAGATCATTTTCAGTCTCCACAGGGGGTTCCAGGAGACAAAACCCTGCATGTGGGCTCTTTGCCATGACCTGCCAACGCAAATAAGGAAGTGTCAGGACAAGTGTCACTGAAAAAAATCAATGTGTTTTTGGTGACCAATGTTCCACAGTGAACAGTCTCACCTCTCGAGGGAGTACAGGCATGTGAGGCATGGGTCTTCCGGAAATCCATTTAAAATGCCACCAGCACAATTTGTTTTTTATTTAGAATTCAACTCATGACAATAACCCTAACAGATTATTTTTCTGGACTAAAAAAAAAAAAAGTTACTGTAAATTTTGCTGGAATTATTTTGTAGAGTTTAAAGTTTGTTTGGTCATTTTATAAATATTTAACAATTTCCACATTCACACTGACATTTACTGAAAAAGAAACGGCACGTAATGTCAGCAGCCATTTAGAATGCAAAGCAGCCCCTGATTTCCAACTGTACAAGAATCGAGCAATGGTTCTTTCAATTCTCTGATGATGTAGTGTTTGCAACATGCCAAGTAAAAAAGGAAAAATTATGGTTCCACGGAATGCTTTTATTGACGATGTTTGTATATATAGACCAACGAGAAAATGAGAGCCTTCACTGGATTTTTAAATGAATCAAATGAATGTATTGAAGTTTGCATTAAAAAAAAATAATAATCTACTTTTCGACCTTTAAAAGGTCTTCATCAAGATCTGTGCAGGATCTAGAATTGTTGACAAAAAGTGGTGGATCCTGCATGCTGACTTCTTCCTCAAATTTGCACACACTCTATATGACTAACCAGTAGTAAACTCGTAGCAATTGTTTTAGTTGGGTGTATATGAGATAGTGTCTTTTACCAGGCATCTTTTACCAGGAGACAGCCTGATGGATCAACAGGCCATTCACATGGAATCCAGTTACATGTATGTGGTGAGTGTGAAAGGGGAGAGGGTGTTAAGGGGGGACAGGTTACCTGGAGTCTGTAGGGTTCTGGTCTGTATCAACAGATAGTGATGCCATTGCAGTGACTGTTTCTGCTTCCTCCACCTCTCCCTGCTGCACTTCCAGGAGGGATCGTCCCAGAGCAATGCTCTTTAATGAGCTCCAGTGTTTGCCTGTGGGAGAAATAAAGATATACATTGAATGAGGGGTCCCTTAACTGCCCTATAGTTCCTACATCTTTCGTTCCTTTAAAGCACTTAGCTCCCTCACATGCACACATTGTAAGTCCTCTTACTTCTAGGAATCTTCAAATAGGCTTCCCAGTGTGAATTTTTTAATAGCTATTTAACTCATCCCACATGTTTCCTCTGCTTTATTTAACTTCCTATGGAACCTCTGCATATCGTTTAGCTGTCTATATCTGTTCTCATGGGCTCTGTGTACATCTTCTAATAGCTATACAACGTCTCCCACATGCATACTGTATGTCCGCAGACAGCTGTATAACTCCTCCCATGAGTTTCCTATGTCCTTAAAAAGCTGTGTAACTCCTCTCACACGTTCTTTCGGTGTCATCAAGCAGCTCTATAACTCCTCCCATGAGTTCTCTCTTTGTCCTCAAACAACTGTATAACTCCTCCCATGAGTTTTATTTGTCATCAAACAGCTGTATAACTCCTCCCATGAGTTCACTCTGTGTCCGCTAACTGCTCTATAATGGCTCCCAGGAGTTCTCTTTGTGTCCTCAAACAGCGGTATAACTCCTCCCATAAACTCCCTACATGACTTTCAATTTCTCTGTAACTCCTCCCATTAGGCCATTGTGTGTCCTCAAACCCACCGTGCCCTCAAACTGCAAACCGCTCTATAACTCCTCTCACAGGTTCCTTGTTAACCCATTAAACGCTCTATAATTTCTCTCCCGTGCTTCCTTTAAGTCTCCAACACCTATTATAATTGATGACTTAAACGAGAGAAATCTCAATGTATCTTTCCTGGTAAAATATTTTATAAATAAATACCAAATAACTGAATTAGTTTTATATCGGCCTCTAATATCAAAATGATTGCAACTGGGTTCGGCAGTATTTTGCATACAAAGCACTGGTGCATAAATGTATAAACTATATTAAAATCTAACAATTCCTCACTAACTTATCACCCATTATTTTAATTTATAACTATACACACCTCATAACAGCTCCCTGATTCAGTACAACATAAACATTCATATTATTCCTTATTTAATTCTCTTAAGGACCTCTCCAACTCACTCTGGATAGCGATGACTCTCTCTAGAGTGGTCAATGCGTTGTCACTAGGCCTCTGTTGGAGGACACTGTTATCAAGTGGTGCAGGCTAAAGACAAAAAGAGAAGGTTATAGAAGAGGGCAAAAGGCAGAAGAAAACAGCTGAGTGTCCCCTCCCAGATGGTGAGTGCCCCCTTCTGCCCTCACCTCCATGCCCAGCAAAGCCGACACACAGGCCTCAGAGGCATCACAGATGGCAGTTAGATCATGACCTCCCTCTAGCGCCAGGACCACACGTCCTCCAGATAGAGTCATTAACTGCTTTGTGAGGTGTCCAAAACCTTGAAGGGATCATGATAGGTTAGCGGTTGCGGGGATTTAGGTTAGGGGCTCAATAAATAAGGGGAAGGATTGTAGAAAAGAGAGGTTTACTTGTATATGTCAAGAAAGGAACGTGTGAATAGTTGAGGCATGTTCAAACAATCAATAGCGGGTAGATAAGCGTGAAATGAGTTGGTGAAGGTGGATACAGACAATTAGTAACAGGTAGGAGAATGGTATATTGACATACAGGAACAAACAAAACTAAACAAAAAAAACAATATCGCAGTATCACTCAAACTTACACTTTGCTGTCACCGAGTAGCCCCCCAGTGGACTCTGGTGTCCTTCAACTGCATCAAATCCGGCTGAAACCAGGACAAGGTCTGGGGCAAACTCTCTGGCTATGGGCATGACCACCATTCTGCAACGGGAAACATTTCCATAAGACAAATGAAGGACTAAGGGTGGTGGGACAAACAAAATAAGAGAAGGGGGGAATTACGATTTTATGGTCTATGCCAGGGTTCTCCAAACTCTGGCCCTCCAATCGTTGTTGAACTACAACTCCTATGATTCTTTAAATGAAATAGACAGAAAATCATGGGAGTTGTAATTCAGCAACATCTGGGTCAGTGCACAGACCAAGATTCTCCAAACTCTAAGCCCCAAAATGGTTCCTAAATGAGGCGTTCTACTCAAAAGTTGTTTTCTAGTGGAACTCAACAGCTTCAACTCATTAGATTCTATCACTGTAAAAGCTCTGTTGGGTTTTGTAGTTTTGAATACAATTTTTAAATATAATAACAGACGTTTGGTCGTACAGTGTCTATGAAATTTAACTTCAAATGCCAGCAGTCTAAAAAATTGTAATTGTACCAGGGCGCATCCACACTCTCAAGACACTCTTGCAAATTCAAAGTGCTACTGAGTTGCACTTAGTTCATCACCAAGTTTATGCTTGTAGAATGAAATCTCTGAAAAAAACGCTGTCGCTATCTGTTCCCTTAACAATAATAAATTACTCTAATTGTGTTTAGAGACTGACAAAAAACAGGATTCTTCGCATTATCCTTCACTTCTCTATGCAGTACACCAAGCATGTCAAACTCAAAGGCTAACACGGGCCAAATAAACCAAGATTTAAGTGGCTCGAAAAAAAAAAATAAGTTTTCATAGAAACTTTGGTTTATTTCCAAAAGTACAATTTTAAAAAAGTTGCCTGACACTGGATGTAGTCACCCTCGTAAGGCTTCAAAGTAAATAAAAGAGCGAATTTATTTTAATCAGTCCAACTACCTTGATACATTAAGAAAAGTTTTGTAATGGGACTGAAATGATGAATGTATGTTGTTGCCCAGCTGTAAATTTTGAAGTCAATGGGAGGCTATTGTGCACGTGTGGCAAAAAGCTGCATGGCCAGTCAGCGTCTCCATGGGGAGCATTCAGCGTCTCCATGCAGACCCAATCTAATACACTGTCCCCCCCCATTTTAATACATTGCCCCCATATCTAATCTGATACACTGCCCTCTCCACCCAATCTAATACATTGCCCATCCTCCACTCTAATTGAATACACTGCCCCCCATTCCCACCACTAATTTTATACACGGCCCCTCCCCCCAATTTAACACACTGCCCCCACTTCCACCACTCTAATTTAAAACACTGCCCCCATTTAATACACTGCACCTCTCCCTCCCTATTTAATACACTGCATCTCTCCCTCCCCCATTTTAACACACTGCCCCCTCCCACCACTGCCCCTCCCCCTAATTTAACACACTGTCCCCTTCCACCACTCTAATACACAGCCCCACCCCCTCCCCCAATTTAATACACTGGCCTCAACCCTCCCCAAAATTAATACACTGCCACCTCCTTCCCTCAAATGAATACACTGCTCCCCCTCCCTAATTTAATACACAGGCCCTCTCCCAATTTAATACACTGGACTCTTCCCTCCCTCAAATGAACACAGTGCCTACTCTCTTCCCCAATTTAATACACTGGCCCCCACCCTCCCCAACTATACTGCCACCTCCCTCAAATTAATACACTGTCCCCTCCCTCCCTCAAATTAATACACTGGCCCCCTCAATCCTTCAAATTAATACACTGGCCCCCTCCCTCCCTCAAATTAATACATTGTCCCCTCCCTCCCTACCTCAAATTAATACACTGGCCCCCTCAATCCTTCAAATTAATACACTGGCCCTCTCTCTCCCTCAAATTAATACACTGCCCCCCACCCTCCCTCAAATTAATACACTGTCCCCCACCCACCCTCAAATTAATACACTGTCCCATCCCTCCCTCAAATTAATACACTGGCCCTCTCTCTCCTTCAAATTAATACACTGGCCTTCTCTCTCCCTCAAATGAATACACTGGCCCTTCCCTCTCTCAAATTAATTCTCTGGCCCCCTCAATCCTTCAAATTAATACACTGGCCCCCTCCCTCCCTCAAATGCATTGTCCCCTCCCTCCCTCAAAATTAATACACTGGCCCCCTCAATCCTTCAAATTAATACACTGGTCCCCTCCCTCCCTCAAGTTAATACACTGGCCCTCTCTCTCCCTCAAATTAATACACTGGCCCTCTCTCTCGCTCAAATTAATACACTGGCCCCCTCCCTCGCTCAAATTAATACACTGTCCCCTCCCTCTCTCAAATTAATACACTGTCCCCTCCCTCCCTCAAATTAAAATACACTGGCCCCCTCCCTTCATTAAATTAATACACTTGCCTCCGCCCTCCCTCAAATTAATACACTGGCCCCAGCCCTCCTTCAAATTAAAATACACTGGCCACTTCTCTCCTCCAAATTAAAATACACTGGCCCCCTCCCTTCATTAAATTAATACACTGGCTACCTCCCTCCCTCTCCGAAATTAAAATACACTGTCCCCCTGCCTTCATTAAATTAATACACTGCACTTCCTTACCCCAAATTACACTACATTACACAGTAAGGTCCCCCACAAGCCCCTCTTCTCCTACCTTAAGATGAACTGCCCGCCCTCCAGTTCCAGCGCTGCTCAAGCAGGCCAGACGCTCCTCTAGGCACTGCAAGCAGGAGGGAAGGCCGGCAATGCGAGCAGGAGGGAAGGGGGAGTGGCCGGCACTGCGAGCAGGAGGGAAGGGGGAGTGGTTTGCCTGCTCTGCAGACAGTCAGCCACACTGCACTATTGTGGCCGCCGGAGAGAAGACAAAATATCTTTCGTGTCTTGCGGCTGGTCGCAGCCACAGCATAAAGCAGCCCCAGGGCAGGCGGGCCGCAAATATGTTCAATGTGGGCCGCAAGTTTGACATGCTTGCAGTACACCAATGTGATCTAGAAAAGTCTTTAAACTAAAGTATTAATAGAGTTAAAATAAATAATAATAAAAAAAATAATATATATATATATATATATATATATTTCAAGTTTATGCCTTCTGTTTTGTTGCATATACCATCTGAGAACACTTTGAGGTGCTACTCCCTCTTTCTTATACAATTATATGTATTAAATTGCCATATCAATCTACTCTGCATTTACCTGTGTTATTGTGACATACCTATTTGTATTACCAACTACTGGACATTTACCTGTGTTAATTATCTATACCAAGCTGTAGGTGGGTTGTACATTGTTTGCAAATGTGTATTTCTCATTGTGATCCAACCACTTTGTATATGCTATTATAAACCAGCGTGCAGGTCATAACAAAATACTTATTGTCCTACTCCATAGCTCTGGTCTCAGCCTTGGCATTGGGGGACTTGGAATTAAATGTCTAAAGAGTATTACAGTATATTGTATACTATTTTTACAAGCTAATACTTCAGCTTTGATAAGGATTTCGAAAAACACCTCTAGCATTTCCTTATAAAGGCCGGTGTGGTTAAATAAAATCTGGAGGAGCCATCTACGTTAATGAGGATAGGCCCCATTGGAGTACGGATTAGGGATGTGAAGGAAAACAGATTTTGGTGACAAGCAATGAGAATGCATGAAGGGCAGCAGGTACAGAGAGAAAAGAGGAAATAAACTAAACTTCTGCTGAGTTTAAAGGGACAAAGTCTTTTTTGTTACAAACCCAAACCGACATATGCCATCAAAGTTTATAGATTTTACATTTTACATTTGTACCCGATTACTACTCTATGTTCGTTGAGTTGTTTGGAATTATGGGAAAGCGTCAATGATGAGAAATGAAAAGAAGCAAAAAATGGTGATGTGATGAAACATTGGGACATACCTGAAAGCAGCAAGATATTCAGCATCACCCACTGGGGGGTCCACACCACCAGTCCACGCAATGTTCACATTAAACCCCACTCCACAGCCAGCGCCCACCTGTGACATAAAAAAATACACCTTCTGGTGAATGGTGCCCTCTTTAGTTACCCACCCACCACTGTCCTAGTCTTCCTCATCCCCACTACCCAACACACCTCTTCTGGAGAGCCACTGCCTGGAAAGAAGTTACCATCATCGTAACGGTGGAGAGACATATAGAGAACATTTGGATCACTGTAGAATGCTTGTTGAGTGCCATTGCCATGGTGAATATCCTGGAGTGGAAAGACAACCACAATGATTGAGAGTTAGTTTCACACGAAACAAAATGGAGCCCAATTAACAGTGACACGCTAATGACTTCCAGAATCAGCCCATGTGGTAGCAAAGTGACTCAATAGCAGTGACATGTTGAATGAGTAAAAGGGTTAGTCACATGTAGTACCAAAATGTGTTAAATGACAGGGACATATTTTATGGATTTACAGTTTTCCAAATGAACATTTAAGCAACATTTATTTTAAATATTAAAATATATACCGTTAATAATCTCATTCTAGTACGATTATGTTTTGCCTATGAGATTTTATGGAAGTTGTTGGTCATCCTGAAAGTCCAAACTCCTTTGGCTTAAGGTTTAGACCAACTTCAGAGTCCCATATTTTCGTATATTAGTCATGAACCTACAGTAACTCACCCAGTCCACTATCAGTATCCGGCCCACGTTCATCTTCTGGCGCAGTAGTTTGGCCGCAATAGCAACAGAGTTAAAAAAACAGAAACCCCTAGAAGGGAAAGAATGGGGAAAAGTTCACTGATTGACACAAATCGGATAGAACAGCTGGTATTTCGATAAAAAGATAAAAAGTGAGGGTGCCACAAAGAGTTGGGGAGCACGGGGAGACAAATTTCTTAAGAAAATTAGATAGATATGTAAATCAGTAGTTATGGAAAGGGTTGTGAAGAAAATATGAATATATGTGTATGACGAGAAAGATACACTTCTGAATAAGACTGCATTGATACGAATGTCAAGAGATATAAAGCTACAAAAAAAATTGAATAGATATGTCACTAGAAAGTTCCCAAGGAAATACAAGGTATTAGAAGGTCAAGACAAAAAAAGTTCTAAGAGGAAACAGAAATGGATGTGAGTTATGAAGATAAGATGGTTATGTATGGTACGCAAGATAGACAATTCTATAGAAGGTAGGATGGATAGGGTTGGTTGAAAGACAGACATGTCTGAATGAAACAAGATAGAGAAGCATGTTATGAGAGACAGAACATTCTGAAGATTAGAATGACAGATGCTGGACAGAATAAAGTGAAGAACACTCATTTAGTACATGTAGAAGAACTGCTAAAAAGACAATACTGTCACAATACTCACATGGCAACGGACTCCTCGGCATGATGTCCTGGTGGACGGATAACTGCAAAGCCATTCTTCAGGAGGATGAATTGTACATAGAAAGTAATATAAAGGAGGAGGACAATAATGGGAAAGGGTAGATGTGGACAAACAAGGGTAAGGTGGAAAAGAATAGTAAAGAAAGAACATTAGGAAGAAGCATAGACGGGGGAATTAGTGTCAGCACTTCACAATGACTCTAACCTGCCTGACTGATTTCAATCCATTATGGTGACATACCTTCAACTCTCCAGATGCCACTTTGAAAGTCAGCTCGAGGAGAGAGCCCACGGCTGTCCGCACTGCAGGGGGAGAGTGTAGTTCATTCCATACTGTGTCACTGTCCACCTGCCATTAGAGATGCATTATTTATTTGAAGGAAAAGATTTGGGTCACCTAGAAAGGCAACCTTGCAAAGGAAAAACATATCTGGGTCCTATCATATCTGTTCAAGTGGAAACCACTGCAACACACTGGAGGTATAAACATATTAGTTTCCCAAAGGAGTCTAGTCTAAACTTACAACACTATAGAAAACTGGGAGAGAAGCATAGGCGGGTAGAGAACTATTTGAGTAGTGGAACAATGTCCAAAAGTAGAAAACACTGCAAGTACTGGGTGAGGGTCATTTATGGGTAGAAACCATGCAACGTTATAAGGAAAATCCCCAACAATTGAAAACACAGTTGGGAACGAAGGAAACCTTATGTGGAAACACTTTGGAAGTTCTTATGGAGAGCGCAAGAATAGATCTCTAAATGCAAGCGGACAGGTCATTGTGTGGCAAGTATGTGCACCAACACAACTTAGCTTAAAAGGCATTTGTGGTCTATAGATCATAGATCATAGATATAGATATAGATCATGCCCCTGCAATCCTCTGCCATTTAGGTGTTAAATCACTGTTTATACAGCCCTAGTCCCTACTTCCCTGCATGTGACTTGCTAAGCCTTCCTAAACACTTCCTGTAAAGAGTCATCTAATGCAGGGGTCAGCAACCTATGGCATGTGTGCCACGCATGGCACTTGAGGCGTCCTTGCACGGCACTCGACGCGGCCAGAGACAAAAGGGCTCTGGCCTATCAGAAGTCCCAGTGGGACTTCAGATATTTTCTACTGCAAACCAGGCAGTGACTGCATGATGTCAGACACTCAATTCACTCATTGCAGCACATACAGGAAGTAATCTCAGATCACTTCCTCCCAGCACTTGTGAATGGGAATCTGCACTGGAGAAGATCAGCCTGCAGCAGCTATCGCAGCTCCTGCACTTGACTGGTACCTTACCAACCCGTTCCCCACTGGACCCCAGCAAAGCCATCCACACTGGTAGATATACACAGAGCTGTAGAAGAAGCCTCCTCCTTATACAAATACAAACAGCCCACACACAAACACAAACATAGTGCCCACAAACACAACACCACTGACAATACACATACAAGCACACAGGTAGCCGCTCATGCTATACCACAAACCGCCCCACACAATGTGACATATCATCCAGACGCACAATTCCTCAAACAGCCCCCATTCATAGGTATCATACACAAAAACACAAACTACTCATGAACATATACGTTACAATGCAACTGCAACTGCACCCATAAATAACACAAGCAGAAACACCTCAAATTAAAAAAATTGGACCGGCACACTAAGGGACTGCCAAATTCATGTTTTGGCATAGTACTACCAAAAGGTTGCCTACCTCTGATCTAATGTTTAAAGGATCACCATAGTGTCAGGAAAACCGCGAAAACCAAGCGGTTTTCCTGACACTATAGTGCCCTGAGGGTGCCCCCACCCTCAGGGTTCCCCTCCTGTGGTGCTGAAGGGGTTAAAACCGCTTCAGTTACTTACTTTAATCCAGCGCCGGGCTCCCTTGGCGCTGGTGACCTCTCCTCCCTTGCCGACGTCAGCAGCCCTCCAACATCAGTGGAGCCGAATTCGCATGCGTGGCAACTGCCGCTCGCGCATTCAAAGTGTCCATAGGAAAGCATTTCATTGAGCTGAAGTGGTCCGGGTGACTAGAGTGTCCCTTTAAACTTACTTTAATGCAAATTCTGTTTAATTTAGAATTTCTTACCTCCTGCTTTATTAATAGTTTGCTAGACCCTACAGGAGCTCCTGAATGCAATTAAAGTTCAATATACAGAGCAGGAGATGAAAACCTTTGAATTAAGTTACATCTGATTGATAATGAAATCATTTTGTTTTCATGCAGGCTGTGTTAGTCACAGCCAAGAGATTTGTGGCTAGAGCTGCATAAACAGAACCAAAGTTATTTAACTCTTAAATGGCAGAGAATTGAGCAGTGAAACTTAAAGGGACACTATAGTCACCAGAACAACTACAGCTTAATGTAGTTGTTCTGGTGAGTATAATGGCTCCCTTCAGACATTTTCATATGAAGACTGCCTTTTCAGGGAAAAGGCAGTGTTTACTTTGCCTTTAGGGACACCTCCAAGTGGCCACTCTTTAGATGGCCACTGGACGTGCTTCCTGGCTCAGTGCTGCACAGTAAGCAGCCCTGCCGTTCAGCGTCCCCATGCTCCGCATGGAGACGCTGAATTTTCCTCATAGAGATGCATTGATTCAATGCATCTCTATGAGGAGGTCCTGATTGGCCAAAACGGCATTTGGGAACTAAGGAAATCGGTCATTTTGATGATGTCATGAAGGGGGCTGACCCAGCGCAGGCGGACCCGCGTGGCGCTGGAAATAAGGTGAGTTTAAAATTTTTATAGAGGTGCTAAGGGGGGGCAAGCCACCTCATTGGTGGATTTAGTACTATAGGATCAGTAATAAATGTGATCCTTTAAGAGACATGTTCTATACACAAAAACGGCTTCCTTAAGCTAAAGTGGTTTTGGTGACTAGTGTCCCTTTAGATGATGACGTATTTAGGTAGCAATAAGCTCATTAGTACAAAGTAGTAGCTGATCAACTAAAACACAAACTATACTCAGCCTGCAAGATTGCCCATAACACACCACAGTGACATACAGAAGCACTTTCTAAATTGAAACGTATATGAATTATAGTGTGGCAAATTCCATAGATCGAATTATGGATGCATTCTTACCCCAATCCCCCCGCAGGGTAGAACCGCATAAAGCTTCTGAGACAAAGGTCCTGCAGAAAGGTTTCATAAAAGAAGACAAGACAAAACAAAATTTAAAAAATCACACACAGTCACCAATATTTTAAGTGTAGATAGAGGGACAGGGTAATCTGCCTGCGCTACCTAATGGTACGTCTTAATTTAAGGTACAGCAAAGCTTCAGTTTATGCTGAACATTAAGAGAAGTTCAAAAAGTTATATTAACGTCATTAAAAGTGCTAAGTTATACTTTTATGGCAGAAAATCTGCACTTTACAGCAGCCTGCAAACTGCCATTAATTTAGACTCATGTGTTGATGCGCTGGTCACTAGCTAAGATTGGAATCCCAGCTCCAGACTGAGAACGTGCTCAGTGCTTTCGGCTTACAAGAATCCAACTTTGATTTCAAATGGGTCAGTTTTTATCTTCCTGTTTCTCTCTCTGTCTGGAATAGTGAAGTTCACACCTTTCTCTCGTGTCTCTGAATTTGTCTCAGCATGGTAATTTGTATAAAAGGCATTTACATTAAAGCATGGTTGATCCTTTAATATGGTGTATTATGCTTAAATAGACAAGTGTATATGCTTAGAGGACAGGCAATAGCTCTACCTAATTGTCCGCTCTTTTTTCCCCCATGTGCCTCGCTGCTCCACCCTCCATCCTTTTCTTGGGCAAACATTACACGACCTTTAAATGCCATTTATCATATCACACACTACATTTCCTACGCTTATATCTCTACTATCTTTTTGACCAGCTCATTTCCCAAAGCTCTAAAACCCTTTCCAGAACCCTATCTTAAAGATACATATTCAATCACAATTGTCTTCTACCACAACCCCCTTGTTTTCCTCCACCCTCACCCAGCAGGTTCTTGCTCTCCAGCTTGTGACGGCTCTGTGGGCTGGTCCCATACAGAAGGGTGTGATGTTCTGTGTGTACCGTCTGAATCTCGTCCAACGTGGCCTTCCTGCCCCGCACGCGCTGTGACAAGAACATCACGTCATTCCTATTGTCCCTCCTGGGTGCTCCTCCCCCCACCACCCAAAACAAAAACCACCCCGATATGTCCCTCCAAAAAAATAACAAAAAGATGTGTTTGGCTTCTGTTAGCAAAAAAACATGTCTGGACTATGATATGTTTCTTTCCCTAGTGACTTGTGTTTCCCCTATTTTTCCCCATGTCTTCCCCATTTTCTGTTGGTATTTTTATCCCACTGAATCGTTAATGAACCCCAATCACTCACTGTTCTGTGGATATTCATAAACCCACCTGACACTTGCCCAAAAGACCAGTTTCCTGCAGGCGGGACCAGATACTTTGTATTCTCCCAGCATGCTCTGGATGGTTGTTGGTGTCCCCACATGTGCACTGATGTTTTAGCATCAGGGTATCATAGACAAGGCCTGTGATGGAAAAGGGCATTAGACAACATGGAAGAAGTGATAAAAAATAAATAAAATAAAAAACACTAGAAGAGAGAGGGGAAGTTTTGAGATGAAACATGATGATTAAGGATTGATTTGAGGGTATTTGTTTCGCAAAAATATTCTTAAACACTCTTTATAACTTCTTTGAAGAGAAACTGTCTCGTTCCTGAATATACACCACTGAATAAAAACCAAAACCAATAACTTTGTTAACCGTTTTTTTCCACATGGGGCTCGGTTTATGCACCATAAACGCTACAACCAGGAGGAGTTCCATGGCACCATTCCACTGACCTGGGTACCCTTGGTGCCAGAGGTCAGGTCCTTCTTTGCAAATATTTCAAAAGCCGTAGTTTCTATGTCTGCTGTAGAGATACCAATACTGTTTGTATTGGCCAGAGGTCATTGGTTGAGGAGAGTCAGCTGTTACTCTCAACCAATTAATTCCGTCCAAATATTGACAAATTTTTGTATCTAAAGTGGAAGGAGAATTTTTGCTTTAGTGAAATCTGTGAGGAGAGGCTGAACTACGGACACCCATACGATCCAGTTATGTGTTCAAACTCTCAAAAACAGCGAGACTGTGCCATGGGACTCCTACCATCATAACCACTATTAGACTGCGGTGATTATAGTACTCAGAGAGACCAAGTAAATGTATTTAACAATTTATGTCACAATCCAGATTTTCTATGCTGACTGACAGGTGCAAAGGGCAGATTGTATTACAATCTCTGACAGGGAGCCAAGATGGAGGCGCTCAGTTCCATGATAGCTTCAATACCGCAGTGTAGATTTATGCATTTTATTTTTTTTTAACCTAACAAACAGATGTTTGTTCAATGTAAGGGATAAATCAACATAATAATAAACAAACATTCTGAGAAGAGACTGTTCCCCTTTAAGAAAACTCCAAAAATCTTGTGCAATTCCTTCACCTTAGAGAGCTGCTCACATGACCACCAGCAGGAAGCTACAAATATCTTCAGTCAATACTCATCTAGCTGTTTCAACCGTTTCGGCCCATAGGATTTATTTACTAATCAGTCAACGGAAGCGAATTGAAACAGAGTTGCAAATTCGGGCTAAAAAATTCTAATGGTTGGAGAATATTTCCAAAACAGGCTTAGCTTACAAACGTGCTTTTCAGCTTACTACAATTCACAGTTTAGCAAATCATCCCCTATCACTTGCTGCCCATTCAGAGACAGGCTAAGCCTGCTCCAAACCAGCTGAATGAATCATTTTACAGGTCTCCCAAATTGATCATGAGTGCAGTCAGCAACTAGATTTGCTAAATTTCGTTTTTTGCTTTAAACAGACAAGTAAACAAAAAAAATTACATTGAGACAAGATCGAAACACTACAAAGTTTAATTTATTTTTAGAGTTACCATCAATTCTCACCTACAAGTCACCTTTTTTCATGAGACGCTCTGTTTTCGTTTATATTAAGGATTTAGCAACGGACATCACAGTCCAGTTCAGTTCTGGCACAAACAAGGCACGCATTGCATTGAAAGGGCGAGAATTAGAAACACAGCTTCTATTTCACCTCTTCCACTTACTATTTTCAAATCCAAAATGGAGGCACACAGTTCCAGAATTCAATTTTATTTTTCAGACCATACAAGACATAATTTGTTAAATATATGGGGGTTTGTTAAATATAGGGTGTATAGATTATATTTAAATAAACGGGAGTGACAGTTACCCTTTAAAATGATTGCCAGCACTGAAACATTACACAGCAACAAATGAAACGTGTGATTCGGCCCTCTGGCACTTATATAAAATGCATTATAACTAAAGTTTCGGGAAGCCTCAATGTTGTTTTAAATACATGCAGCACCCTTTTACAGTTTAACTACTCGTAAACAACAAAACCCACTGTCCAGCATTATACATTGCAATCTAAACAATGTAATTTTTAACTGAAAACCCAACTAAAATAAAGATGTTTTGTCTGATCATCGTCTGGTATAAGCAGCCATCTTGTTTTCTCTCACCTTGATAATATCTTTGGTTCAATAAGGTCATTATATCTAATGGCCCAGGGACATGGCATGCTAAAAATACTTCTGGCACACACAGGCTATCCAAAGATAGCCAATCCAATAAATATAGTCCTCTAGTTATAATTAAAAGTGGCTGTATGGGAAGCACATCTTTCCATTTAAAAGGGTGCTCTCAGATGCCCCCGGTGGTAATATGATCAACTGCAGCTCAGAGACAGTCTAAAGAATTTTAAAGGGAAACTGCCCTTTTTAAGTATTTGTAATGTATTTATGAGGTGTGACAAATTATAGTAACACTTCTTTATCCTGCAACTGATCATCTCTTGCGCGCTTCTTTAATTCGTCCCACTTGGGGTCGCCCTGTGAAGCCTTCTGATAGGCTACATTAAACGGCTGTTGAACTTTAAAAGTTAAATGACTGGACCACCCTTCTTTTTTTCGTTTGAATACTGTGACTATGGGGTTAAGGTCAAGCCCAGGGTCTATAGCATCACGTTTATACTTATTTAATTTTTTTTTTTTCTTTTTTACTTAAAGGAATACTGCAGCCACAATGATCACTTTACTTGTAGTTGTTTGCTGGTTGTACCCCCAGTACACGTTAAACTAGCAGCGCAGAACTGTCAATCCTGTACATATATTACATCTGTCGTTAGCGCACACTGCATGTTTCAGACAGACTTTAACATATTCCACTTTTAGGTGGTGCACCTGCAAACGTAAGCTAGCTCTCCCCACCCTGTGCGCAAACCCTCCTGCCTCCTTCCTTTTATTTGTGTTAAAAAAGACCTTCCTTCCCCTAGCTGGCCCGCCGGAGTGCGCACATATATTCTAAGCCAGCAATTAGTCCAACCACATTGATGTAAGGTGGAGGCAGCACTGGAATCTTTGTCCTGGCACTGGATTCAACGCAAGTAAACCCAATTTTTTTTTTTTTTTAAACAGATTTTACTAGAATCAGAGCATGGGGACCTTATGCATAGTACCCAATAGGGCATACTACACAGAAAAGGTCCCCCTGCTCCAAAGAGTTATAGTAACCCTTTAAGGACATGTCCTACTGAAATTAGTGCAGTCCCCTACATTGGACATGTACTGTTAATAGCAAACGTTTATGCAAAAGAGCATTAGTGATCTTGGGCATGACAGGCACCCTTTAACCCCTTAAGGACCAAACTTCTGGAATAAAAGGGAATCATGACATGCCACACATGTCATGTGTCTTTAAGGGGTTAAAATCCAATAAAATAAAAAAAAAAACAAGCAAAAATAACAAACACCAAATGGAAAAAGGTTAACAAATTTTTACGTGATTCTCATCTATAGTCACCATATTGAACAGTGCAATTTCCAGAGAAGAGATATGTCCATATATTCTCTGCAATATTAGACACACAGATTGGTATTGGAATTGTTTGCAGGTATTGCAAGCTCAGACTACCAAAAATCTTTAGTGTGAGAATACATCATAAAAAGATGAAAATTAGAACACATAGAAAATTGGGAATTATAGTATGTTGTAAACACTCTAGAATTGAATCTCTCTCCATTGCAAAGGTGAAAGGAGTACAGCTTCTTTATTGAAATTCTTAGTTTGAAGTCTTTTCTCTCCGCATGCTCCAAACCTGCTTTGCAAATTCTAAGGGCAGTCGGAGGATACGGCATTAAATGCCCAATAAACACACCAATGAAAATAAAATAACATTTACAACATGTACTTTATTCTAAATTGCTTTTACAGGGCACATTCTGTGAACACAAATGATTGGTAAGGTTACGGAATATAAGGGCATTTCAATTTTATTTGTAAGCGATTACTTAGTTGCGGGCAAAGCAGGCTACAGTTGAGATTTTACTGATTGATAATCTGATCATTTATTGTCCAGAAGATTCTGTAATATGATTGGAATGCCCATTTTGCTAACCACAGACAGGCTTCTCCGCTCACTTCCTACCAGAGTGTCTAATGATACACTGTTCTATCTGGATTCCCATCAGTAGCTATATTCTGTAAAGTGCTTAGGATAACAGCCCTCGATAAGAATGGTTTATAAATAAAAAGTAAGATGGTAAAAGATGAAATTTGGCTAACATAATATTTGACTTTCTCTGATTCATACAAATTTTTCTCAAAAGCACTCATGCACGACCTCCTATAACCTCCACTCCATTGTCACCCATTACAACCAGTTAGTGGGCGGTCGATTTTCTCATAAAGAGGACTAATTGACCAAAAATCTCCTGGAAAATATGAACTATTCCTCCTTTTTGACATAAAGTAGATAAATTAAATTAAAAGATCTGCCTCTGTATCGCCACTCAGTCTATAACATAACGTTTTTTTTAATGATCTGTAATATGCTAAAAGTGTAGGTGAATCTTTACTTACTCTATAGCAGCCCCCACATATTAAACGAGCATGAATAGACATGTGAATGTGCGTACATAATTTGTGTGTGATTGAAGGTGTTCGTTATATTGTCTCACCAGTGGTGGAAAGCACTCTGCGACGTGGCTCTGTACTGCAGGCACTGAGTGGAGCTGCAGGGGAGGACTGGGTGCGACTCAGTGCCGTGTGGGAGAGCGAGCCCTGGTATAGGGGCAAGGTGTCCGGGAACAGCTGAGATAGGGAGAGAGAGAGTGAATTAGATGGGAGAAGAACGCGGCAGACATATTAATGGTACAGAAAGGAGGGAGGTTGAGGGAAGAGCAGACGCAGGCATTGTCACCTCGTCTCACAATCAATTCTTCAGACAGGTCCCACTTCCCTCCCACTACCTGCAGCCCCTCTATGAGCAGGTCAAAGGGGAGGTGCCATAACACAGCACAGTCACCAGAGGGAAAATGAGTCATAAGAGAGTGACTCACACACTGCTCATCAATGAACTATGCTTCTACATCAAGCACAGTGTGTACACACTGCAGAGTATCACTCCTCCTTTCTGCCATCTCCACCTGCAGAATATTACTAGTTATTCTTCTCATAGTGGAGTATTTGTCAGCAGACATGTCAGTCATTTATTCCCAGTACGGAATCCCATATCCCATGTGGCTTTGCTTACCTGCACATACCCTTTCCTCCCTCTAACCTGCATAGCATCCCTATTTATTATTAATCCCCCACACCGCTTCCCTCCTCACCCCCTATTGCAGTATCCCTCCTCTCCATCTGTACAGCGTCCTTTAATCCTGTCTCCTCAGACAGCATCCTGCAATCTTGTCTTTCCCCGCACAATATACCTGTTTCCTCCTCTCCCCACTCTATATCTTTTATTATTACATCCCCCCCCACCAAACATACAGTAACCTCCCTCATTCCTCCCTGCACAGAATCCCTTGATCCTGTCTTGCCCCCAGCATCCCTCTCTCCTGCACACCGTATCCTGACCATCTCTCCTGCACAGCATATCACTCAGTATTCTCTCCTCAGACACAGAATCCCTCGATTCTTTCTTCTCCACACAGCATCCATTGCTCCTTTCCATTTTAAACATCACCATTTTGCTCATCTCTTTCCCTCCCAGCATCCATCTCTCCTCTTTATTGACATGACACCGTACACACCTGTACCACCTTTCATCAACCATACAGGACACAATGCAATTCTCACAGAATAGCATCCTTGCTCCTCCATATTATTATTTTTAATCTTCACATTACTTTATTACTGCTCTCCATAATGGCCTCCTATCCTTACAGCAGTGAAAATTATTGCCTCTTTGATCATGCTAACTCTCCACTCCTCCTTTTACATAAATAAATCCCTTTCCCTGTCAAACCATAAGCAATTTGTGTTTACGTCAATATCCTTAATAAAACCACTCCAAACACTTACTGAAAAAACATCATTTGGATCTTCTCATTCACTCAACAGCACGATTCCCAACTCCAGCCACATGCACAATGTGCCTTTCCTAAACTATCCTAACCTTTTTCAGTGCATGTTCAGAACCATTGGTCCGTTCCTCTTCTTCTTCCTCCTCATCCTCTCCTCCATCTTCATCATCTAGCGTTTCTTCACTCTCTGTACCTCCGTCTAAGGTGAATATGGCACGACACCTGTCTCCTCCATCTTGTTCCGTCAACTCTTCTTCTGTCTCCTCGGGGTGTATAGGTGGCTGTCGAATACTCTCTGCACCCTGTGGGGAGAAAATACTATGCGTGTCATCTTCTCCTAGAATGGGGCAAACGGTACAGACACATTAATAGGGCATCTACACTCACCTTGCTGAGTTGTTGTTGGTCCAGATAGTGCTGGTGCTGGAGAACCAGCTGCTGGAGGGCCTGAGGGCTTTGTGGGAGGGGAGAAGACTGTGTGCGGCTCAGCGGTCGATGCCGTTGGCCCTTACTGACAGACCGGAGGGAACTGGAGACACGTTCCCCACCCACCAGGGGGGACTGACCGTGCAGGGGAACTGCAAAGCAAAAATATACAGAGAAATAAAGGAAAGATTACAGACATAGTTCAATAGTTGATGTTAGAGAGAAGGTGAGAAAAGGGACTAAAAGGGGAGAAACATGGATTTAGAGAAGAATAATAAAAGAGAAACAGAAATAAACAATAAAATAAAACCATGAAGGAAAATAATGATTATACGCAGATTCACCTGTAATAAGGGCGCTTTGTTGTCTTGCTTGCTCTAATAATAGAACATGCTGAAGAAGTGAAGGAGCTCCTAGGCCGCTTATCTCCCCTCCGTCCAGGCTGGGCAGCTGCGCAGTACTGAGGAAGGGGCCACCTGGGCGCAGGCTCTGACGCTCTGCCCCCTCCTGGGGGGTGAACTGGCCCTGGAGAGAGAGCCCTAGAGGTAACACAGCTGTACTCCAGGAATAAAACAGTATATGGTCAAGTTACGATGGCGGTTATCAATTCCATTAAATTGTACAGGTACTTACGCTGAGGTTGCTGGCACTCCCTTGCAGGCAGATGTTGGGCAGGGAGGGAGAGGTGTATAGTCCTAGAGGGCCGCCTGTCCCTTCCAGGGTGAGAACTCTCTGTTGGGGAAGCATCTACAAAGAATGGAGGAACAAATAGAGCTTAGTTGCCAGTCTGTGGCCATACAAAGTCCAGTTACTCAAAAACTTTACCATCACAACTATTCCCCAGTAGCTAAGAGTAAAAGCTTCTTTTGTCTCTAAGTTGCTCTCATAACTTTATTTTTCTTAGAAAACCACATTTCACTTCTAGAAGTCTATGAATTTTCATCAGTATAATGAATCCTTTTTACCTCCCCCCTTTTGTATGCCCTTTTCTATAAAACGCCTTACCTCGCTGGGAATATTGGGCACACTCCCAGTCAGTCCGTTCTCGCAGATGGCACTATTCGAGCTGTTTGGAGAGCTGGGCCCGGATCCTGGAGCACTGTTACACACCGATGACACTGCAGGGAGGGTGAGCACCAACACCTCAGCGATGAGACTGGGGGTGTAGGGACGGAGCAGGATGGGTAATGAAAGCAGCAGAACAGAGGGTTTTACAAGAAGAATGAAGGGTGGAGGGCAAGGAACGTTCTGAAGTAGGAGACTAGCATAAGGTTGATGACAGATGGTGCAAGGCAACATGAACAGGGCGCAAAGCATTCTGGAGTTGAAGGAGCATGGGGGAACAGGAGTTAGATGCTGAATGCAGAATAAAGGGGCATGGAAGGGAAGTGAGGGCTACAATAGAGAGTATCATTCATACCCTGGATCTCAATGGCTCTCTTCTTGAATGCACTGATAACGGTCCCATCTTTTCTGCGAAGCAAAGGGCTACTGCGTCTCTCTGCAACCTTTTGCTTTAACCGGGAGCGTACCTTAAGGTTGGGTTCAGAGGCTGTAAATGGAAAAAAAGAATAATGGATGGCAGAGTACATGCACCTTGGTATTATCAATAAATAGGAAAAACCACACAACACATCATGTGCGAGTAGCACTTATTTGTTAACTCATGTTAGTATTGGCCATCCAGAAAAGTATTTACTTCTCCCACAGTCCTCTCAGTTATCTTCACAACTTTTTTTTCGTGCTTTGTGTAATTGAATCCCCCGCCCCTTTATCCCTACATTTCAAAAAGTTACCAGTCTTGCGGAGTGGAAAGTCATCTCGCCCGTCGCAGTTCCCCATAAGAGGCAGCTTGTAGGAGGGAGGAGTGGCGGGTGAGCCAGCTTGTGGAGGGGAACTGTGGTCCAGTGAGGTATGGTGGGTGCCCCTAAAAGCAAAGATGGAGCGTTAACAGAGATTGTATTTTTAGAGAAAGATGAGGGCACTATAGCAGGAGAAAAGGGAGAGAAGCAGAGGGACAGGTGACAGTGGACTTTCCTAGGAACTGGGAAACACTGAGCACAAGGACCAGCAAAGAGAAGAATAACGATCAGAGAAGTTGGAAGAAGAAGCAGCAGCAGAACCCACTCTTACCAGCATTTTGGGTGCTGCAAGATGGAATGGTTCCCCGGCATCTCCTTAGATTTACTCAGCAAGAACTCCTGGAGCTTCAACTTTACTTCTGTACTGGCAATGGCACCTTAAAATGATATTGCAGGTTAAGGACGACATTTAGCATACAGCAAAGATCAAACATACGTTTGGCCAGTATAAGCCAGTAAGATTCTGTTGGTCTCTTTCTAGGCTCAGTAACAAACGCTGGTTACAGCTTAGCATGACAGGCGGGTCACCGTTTCCTGACCTTTCCTGGTTTCCAGTGTGTTCTTACTTTCTTTGCTCTTCTCTTTGTTCCTCAGTATCAGCAGCTGTTGCTCCAGTCTCTGCTTCTCGGCCTCCTCCTGTCTCTGTCGCTCACGTTTTCTCTGCTGTTCCAGTTCCTGCTGCCTCTTTGCGGCCAGAATTTCCTGCTGTTGCTGCAGACAGGAAGACAGGCACAAGAAATAAAGATAAAGCAAGGTGTTTAAAAAAGAAAAGGGAGAAAGAAATACATATGGGAAAAAGAAGCATGTGGGTTGGTGTGAGTATCTAGGTAAGTAAGGGCAGAGCAGGGAAATAGAAGATGTTCGAAGGGTCGTTGGATTGAGGCGTTGCAGAATTATGTCAATGGAATAGATAAACATACATCATGTACGGAGTAAGCGAACATATCCTGAGTGGGGAGTGTGAAGTGGGGGTCAGGAGATCTGAACTGGGAGATTAGGGCAGCAGTATGTGGGTTGGAGGAAAGAAGTGAAGTGTCAGTATCTGGGTTGGAGGAGAGAAGTGAAGTGGCAGTATGTGGGTTGGAGGAAAGAAGTGAAGTGTCAGTATCTGGGTTGGAGGAGAGAAGTGAAGTGGCAGTATGTGGGTTAGAGAAGAGAAGTGAAGTGTCGGTATCTGGGTTTGAGGAGAGAAGTGAAGTGGCAGTATGTGGGTTGGAGGAGAGAAGTGAAGTGGCAGTATGTGGGTTGGAGGAGAGAAGTGAAGTGGCAGTATGTGGGTTGGAGGAGAGAAGTGAAGTGTCAGTGGGTTGGAGGAGAGAAGTGAAGTGTCGGTATCTGGGTTTGAGAAGAGAAGTGAAGTGTCAGTATCTGGGTTTGAGGAGAGAAGTGAAGTGGCAGTATGTGGGTTGGAGGAGAGAAGTGAAGTGGCAGTATGTGGGTTGGAGGAGAGAAGTGAAGTGGCAGTATGTGGGTTGGAGGAGAGAAGTGAAGTGTCAGTATGTGGGTTGGAGGAGAGAAGTGAAGTGTCAGTATGTTAGTTGGAGGAGAGAAGTGAAGTGTCAGTATGTGGGTTAGAGAAGAGAAGTGAAGTGGCAGTATGTGGGTTAGAGAAGAGAAGTGAAGTGGCAGTATCTGGGTTGGAGGAAAGAAGTGAAGTGTCAGTATCTGGGTTGGAGGAGAGAAGTGAAGTGTCAGTATCTGGGTTGGAGGAGAGACGTGAAGTGTCAGTATCTGGGTAGAGAAGAGAAGTGAAGTGTCAGTATCTGGATTGGAGGAGAGAAGTGAAGTGTCAGTATCTGGGTTGGAGGAGAGAAGTGAAGTGTCAGTATCTGGGTTGGAGGAGAGAAGTGAAGTGGCAGTATGTGGGTTAGAGAAGAGAAGTGAAGTGTCGGTATCTGGGTTTGAGGAGAGAAGTGAAGTGGCAGTATCTGGGTTGGAGGAGAGAAGTGAAGTGGCAGTATGTGGGTTAGAGAAGAGAAGTGAAGTGTCAGTATGTGGGTTAGAGAAGAGAAGTGAAGTGGCAGTGTGTGGGTTAGAGAAGAGAAGTGATAGTATCTGGGTTGGAGGAGAGAAGTGAAGTGTCAGTATCTGGGTTGGAGCAAAGAAGTGAAGTGGCAGTATGTGGGTTAGAGAAGAGAAGTGAAGTGGCAGTATGTGGGTTGGAGGAGAGAAGTGAAGTGGCAGTATGTGGGTTAGAGAAGAGAAGTGAAAGTATGTGGGTTAGAGAAGAGAAATGAAGTGTCAGTATGTTGGTTGGAGGAGAGAAGTGATAGTATCTGGGTTAGAGGAGAGAAGAGGAGTGGTATTTGGTCTTGGAGAGAGAAAGTATTTGCATACTACGATTTAAAGGGACACTATAGGCACCAAAACATCTTTAGCTTAATGAAGCAGTTTCGGCGTATAGATTACGCCGCTGCAGTCTCGCAGCTCAATACTCTGCCATTTAAGAGTTAAATCACTTTGTTTATACTGCCCTAGTCACTCCTTCCTTCATGTGACTTACACTTCTTTCCTAAACATTTCCTGTAAAGAGAGGTCTAAAGTTTAAACTTCCTCCTTTATAGCACATTTGGTTTTATTTAGAATTTCTTATCCTCTGCTCTGTTGATAGCCTTCTAGATCCAGCAGGTAGACACGGTGTTAGATTAAAGTTCAATTTACAGAACAGGAGGTAAAAACGTCTAAAGCACATTTAACATCTGATTGAAAGTGAAACCATTTTTTTCATGCAGGCTGTGTGAGTCACCGGCAGGTGAGGTGTGGATAGGGCTGCATAAACAGAAATAAAAGTGATTTAACTCTTAAATGGCAGAACTGAGCAGTGAGACTGCAGGGGCATGATCCACACACCAAAACTACTTCATTAAGCTAAAGTTGTTTTGATGCCTATAGTGTCCATTTAATAAACATGTAATAAAAACAACTCATTTACTTGGAATGGGGACAGTAGTACCTGGTTGGAGAGAGAACGTGTATTCTTTGCAGGAGAGAGAGGCAGAGGATAGGAACAGTCACAGAAGAGATAGGCATAGTCTCTTTTGCTGGGAAGTGAGGGAGGGTTCATGTAGTGGGGGGAGAAAGACCACTCCTTGCAGAGAGAAAGTCTCTTCCAGGAGAGAGGGGGGAGACGGAGTCCATGTGTTGGTTACAGGTTGTAAAGGTTTCTTATGGTTGAAAGAAAACTATTGCATTCTCACTGATGGAAGCAAGAGGCAGTGGTAAGGTTCTGAAGAGAAGAAGAACAAACCTTAGATTGGATGGGCCAATAAGCTGTCCCAAGCAAAGATACTGAGGTGCATTGGGAACCAACTCTGGACTCTTAAAAATTGGTGAGAAGGATGTTTCTTTGTGTGGAGCAGTGTTGAAGAAAAATTAAAGAAAAATGTCGAACTGTCTTTACAGTGACGTGGACACAGAAGTAGTGGTTGCAGTGGAAGCAAAGATGGAGCAGTCACTAGTGAGGCACAAGCAATGGTTCAAAGCTGTGTAGGCCAGGAATCAGATGCCCAGCTGTTGTAGAACTACAACTACCATGATGCTTTGCCAGCCTTACAGCTAATAAAGCAAGGTAGATTCTGCAGTGCTGCAACATCTGAAGATCTACCATTTGGCAACTCATGGCGCAAGGCAACGTTCCCCACCTTGAGGTGCTTCTGGATTTGGACCTCATGCTGCCTGGTCAGATTCTCGTGCTGTTTCTGAAATTCTGCAAATAAGAGCTGTTTCTGTAGCTGCTGCTGCTGTTTGAGGAGAAGTAGCTGCTGTTGGAGTTGCTGTTCCCGTGTCACAGGATCCAAGGTTCCTCCAGGTGCGCCACCTACTCTTGGCTCTGTCCTCAGCTCCCCAGGACTTTGGGGGAGACTGCTGGGAGATGGCACCGCTGCTGAGAGCAGAGGGCTAACCTCTACTGTTTAAAATAAAGAAAGAGGTTGTTAGCAGGAGTCTAATTAGGGAAGAACATGACACCTAGTTACTGTCAACCAAACTTTCCTAGCTATTCATTTTTTATAGCACACCAACACATTCTGCCTCTGGGGAATATAGAATTTAGAGACTAATGTCATTGAATTCACCTGCAGTACACCTTAATTAACCATCATATTGAAAAGAGGGTTTTTAAAGAGAGACTAAGCCCAGTATTTCAATTTACAGTCTTTTCTCTAGTGCTGTATGGCGGTCTCTCTGACCTCAGAGAAGAAAGGAGATTCTGGGGTGTTCCAGTGGGTTGGGCAAATTGCCTGACAAGTCCTATGGTATTTTTCAAACTCAGACTTGGAAATTTTACACAAGAAGGCCAAGAAGAGTGATCTAATCCCCTGAATTTCAACTTACACGAAACAATAAGGTGATTCATGTATTTTATCCACAGTGGTAACAACCTAATTAGGTTAAAGGGTGAGTTTCATGTAGAAACAAAGTGAACTCATAGGCTGAATGAAGACGTTTATCTGAATGTTATGTAATGGCAAACATGTATTAAATACAATAAGAGTTCTGTGTACTTAAAACTAAAGGGAAAAGAAACTCTTCAAGGGAGAGTTGAAGAATAAAAACAGGAGCATTTGAGCTTAAGGGGCATTGTGGATAGTGGGATGAAGGAGTATGAGCTATAAAGATGGTATATACAGGGAGGTGAGTGTGGGCTGTAAAGGAATAGGAGATATACAGATGAAGAATTGTGACCTACAAAGGAATAGGACCGTGTGAACTAGGACAATAAGAGAGAGTGAGCTATAGGGATAGAGAATTGAGGGACAGGGGAGTGCGAGGTACAAAGGAGATGGTAAAATGCGGTGGGGAGGGGAGCGCAAGCTAAAAAGTGATGGAAGGAGAGTGTGATCAAAAGACAGAAGGGAGAGCGACTAAAACTGACACAAACTAGCTCGGGAGGGAAGAAATAGAGAGATGGGAGAGGCTTAGCTAGACAGCGGATGGAGCATTAAAGCACGAGAAAGAGGAGTACTGTGAGCTAGAAAGACAGGTTTTGTGTGCGCTAGAGAGACAGGCACACTGTGAGCAAGAGGGAGGGAGAGGCACACTGCGAGTAAGAGGGAGGGAGAGGCACACTGCGAGCAAGAGGGAGGGACAGGCACACTGCGTGCAAGAGGGAGGGACAGGCACACTGCGTGCAAGAGGGAGGGACAAGCACACTGCGTGCAAGAGGGAGGGACAGGCACACTGCGTGCAAGAGGGAGGGACAGGCACACTGCGTGCAAGAGGGAGGGACAGGCACACTGCGTGCAAGAGGGAGGGACAGGCACACTGCGTGCAAGAGGGAGGGACAAGCACACTGCGAGCAAGAAGGAGGGACAGGCACACTGCGAGCAAGAGGAGGGACAGGCACACTGCGAGCAAGAGGAGGGACAGGCACACTGCGAGCAAGAGGAGGGACAGGCACACTAGGCACACTGAGCAAGAGGGAGGGACAGGCACACTGCGTGCAAGAGGGAGGGACAGGCACCCTGCGAGCAAGAGGGAGGGAGAGGTACAATGCGAACAAGAGGGAGGGACAGGCACACTGCAAGCAAGAGGGAGGGACAGGCACACTGCGAGCAGAGGTAGGGACAGGCACACTGCATGCAAGAGGGAGGGAGAGGCACACTGTGAGCAAGAGGGAGGGAGAGGCACACTGCGAGCAAGAGGGAGGGAGAGGCACACTGCGAGCAAGAGGGAGGGAGAGGCACACTGCGAGCAAGAGGGAGGGAGAGGCACACTGCGAGCAAGAGGAAGGGACAGGCACACTGAGAGCAAGAGGGAAGAGGGAGGGAGAGGCACATTGCGAGTGAGAGGGACAGGCACACTGCGAGTGAGAGGGACAGGCATTGTGTGCTCTAGAGACACAGGCCCCCCCGCCGAGCTAGAGGGACAGGCATTGTGTGCTCTAGAGAGACAGGCACACTGCGAGCTACAGAAGGGTAGGAGAGAATGTGAGAGAGAGGTATGGCAGTATGTGAGAGAAACAGAGAAGAACAGGAGCATGTTAAGGAGAGAGGGACAGAGTACAAGGTGTCAGAGAGAGAAATAGATAGGGCTAGGTAGAAACAGATAGGAAGGATGAGGTAGAGAGATTGGGAGTGTGTAATGTAGAGAGGGGGATATGAAAGCATGAACTCAAGAGGGACACTGGGAGAATGGGGAATGATAGAGCATGGGTTGTAGGGTGGATGGCGGACCTTTTGATTGAGAGAAGATGGCAAAGAGTGGGATCCTGAAGGGTGAGAAGGGGGAAATTAAGAAGGACGACAAAGTGTGAGGTTGAAAAGTATGGCAGATTGTGATCCCAAGTGGGTGGACCAAAAGGAAGGAAAAGGGGGGACAGTGTGATCTCCTAAATGATGGAAAAGTGTTTTTAGAGAGGGGTGGGAAAGCACAATCAAAAGGGGATGGAAATATATCAGAGAGAGATAAAAGAGTGTAAGCTAAAGAGAAATAGGTGACAGTGTAAAGGATATGGGAGAAATAGGAATAGTGGAACTTGATGTGAGGAGAAGGGGGACAAGATTTAGAGGGATATCGGAGGTATAAACAGTGGTGGACGGGCAGTGGGATGTAGATCGGAATCATGGACCAAAAGCTTAGAAGGCATGGAAGAGCATTAGCGAGGGAGCAGTCCGATAGCATGAGTTGGAAAACGGACGGAGGCAGCCAGATACAGAGTAAGGGAGTTTTTCAGTAAAATAAAAGAAGGGAAATGTATGATAAAAAGAGCCTGTGCGCTTTTATTGTGATTAACAAAGCTAAATATAGACAAACAGAGAAAACAGTTGCATCAAAAGAGTGAAAGAGACAGTGATTTAGAAACGGGAGGAGAGAAAAGAATGCTGGGTAACGTGGCTTTTGATAGACAGACAGAGTAATATGGAATATGAGCAGGTAGCTATATCGATAAGACAGAATGTGCATAATAAATAAGATCTAGAAAGACAGAAACGGCTGAGAATATAAGACACACACATACACAGCAGAGGGGTTAGTGGGGGATAGTGTTCATGAGAAGCATTCCAGCAGTCTGCAGACATCACTGAGGCTAAAAATATACAGGTTGGAATTATATATAGACAAAAAGATACATCACACTGTGTGTATGGTAGCTACGATGTATTTGCTATTCATATAAACATATTGGAAAAAAACAAGGGAAAACATACATGTATATACTCAGAAAAAAAAATATATACTGCAATAATAGCGGATTATACAAAATCAGCATCTAGCACTGTGAATGTCCTTATAAACTATATTATATACTTAAGAAGTAAAGAAAAGGGTAAATAATTCAGGGGTAAAAGTGTTTCTTGGACTTCGACTTACCGTGTTTCCCCGAAAATAAGACATCCCCCGAAAATAAGCCCTAGTGTGTTTTTCGGTGGGACAATTAATACAAGACCCGGGGAAAGACGGTATCTATAGGACATGGTGCAGAGCTTGAAATTCTACAGGAAATTATGATGTACATACACACTGATCAGCCACAACATTAAAACCACTGATAGGATTATATCCTGGTTACAATGGCTCTTGTCAACAGGTGGGATACATCATGCAGCAAGTTTACAGTCAGTTCTTGAATTTCATGAGTTGGAAGCAAGAGAAAAAGGGCAAGCGAAAAGATCTGAGTGACTTTACATAGTTACATTGGCTGGAAAGAGACATGCGTCCATCAAGTTCAATCTTTCTCACATCTGTTTTTGCGGTTGATCCAGCCAACAGTGATGGCTAGACAGCTGGGTGAGAGCATCTCCACAACTGCAAGTCTTGTGGGGTGTTCCTGGTTTCAGTGGGTTCAAAAGTGGTGCAAGGAAAGACAAGCAGTGAACCGGAGTCAGGGTCATGGGCGCCTTAGGTTCATTGATGCACGTGGGGAGCGTAAGCTAGCCAGTCTGGACCGATCAAACAGAAGAGCTACTGTAGCTTAAATTCCTGAAAAACTTAATGCTGGCCATGATAGAAAGGTGTCAGAACACAGCAGCTTGCTGTGTATGGGGCTGCGTAGCCGGAGGCCCTTCAGAGTGTCCATGGTAACCCCTATACACTGCAGACAGCGCTTTAAATACGGACATGAACATTAGAACTGGACCATAGAGCAATGGAAGAAGGTTGCTTGGTCTGATGAATCACAATTTATTTTAGATCAGGTGGATGGTCAGGTGGGTCTGCGTCGTTTACCTGGGGGAAGAGTTGGTAGCAAGAAGCGTTATGGGAAGAACGCAGGCTGGCAGAGGCAGTGTTATACTCTGGGCAATGTTCTACTGGGAAAGTTTGGGTCCTGGCATTCATGTGGATGTTACTTTGAGACGTACCACTAACCTAGAGATTGTTGCAGACCATGTACACTACTTCATGGCAATGGTGTTCCCTGATGGCAGTGGCCTCTTTCAGCAGGATAGTGCACCCTGCCAGCAAAAATTTTCAGGAGTGGTTTGAAGGGACATGACAAAGAGTTCAAGGTGTTGCCTTGGTTCCAAATTTCTCAGATCTCAATCTGATTGAACATTTTCAACAAATCCAATCCTTGGAGGCCGTAACTCGCAACATGCTGGACTTAAAAGGATCTTCTGCTAATGTCTTGGTGCACATACCACAGGACCATACCACATGTTCAGAGGTCTTGTGGAGTCCATGCCTTGTCGCATTAGTTGTTCTGGCAGCACAAGGGGCACAGCATGATATTAGGCAGGTGATTTTAATGTTGTGGCTGATCAGTGTATACACAGGTATTTCTTAAACTGATAGCAACTAAGGTAGGCGTCCTGGTTTCTATTTCTTGTATTAGGCTATATGAGGTTTATGTCCCTGTGTCTTTGTATTAGGATGAGATGAGTGGTAACAGTTCTGGTGTCTCCATATTAGGAGAAGGTAAGAAGGATGAGTTCTAGTGTCCGCGTATTATGAGAAGGTAAGAAGGATGAGTTCTAGTGTCCGCGTATTATGAGAAGGATGAGTTCTAGTGTTCGCGTAATATGAGAAGGTAAGAAGGATGAGTTCTAGTGTCCGCGTATTATGAGAAGGTAAGAAGGATGAGTTCTAGTGTCCGCGTATTATGAGAAGGTAAGAAGGATGAGTTTTTAGTGTCCGCGTATTATGAGAAGTTAAGAAGGATGAGTTCTAGTGTCCGCGTATTATGAGAAGGTAAGAAGGATGAGTTCTAGTGTCCGCGTATTATGAGAAGGTAAGAAGGATGAGTTCTAGTGTCCGTATATTATGAGAAGGTAAGAAGGATGAGTTCTAGTGTCCGAGTATTATGAGAAGGTAAGAAGGATGAGTTCTAGTGTCCGCGTATTATGAGAAGGTAAGAAGGGTGAGCTCTAGTGTCTGTGTATTAGCAAAAAGTGAGAGGGATTAGTTCTGGTATCTCTCTAATAGAAGGTGAGAGTGGAGTTCTATTGTCTGTGTATTAGCGGAAGGGAGAGAATAGTCTTGAAATAACAACATTTGTTATTTTCAGGACTACAGATTCCGTTCAACTAGGCCACCCATGTGTTCCCATTATAATGCAGTACCAAACAAAACTGATAATGGAAAACAACTGTATTAGACTCTACCCAATGTAAAACCTTCATAGCACATGGGCAGAGAGTCATTAGTGAGGAGAGGGCTTCTTTCCACGGCCAGAAGATGAAGATGCAAGGGCTGAATATTCTAAACAAGGTTCATCCTGAATATTTTTGCATAAACTGAGAACGAAGTAAATGCCAGTTATCATTTTTTTTGTTTTTACATTGTGTTTACATCATATTAAAAGCTATCAAAGCACATTAGTATATGATGCAATTCACAGATATCCCATGATGCAGCATGTGCATGTCCTTTTAACACTTCTGCGTGCACACAGAATACTGTTCTGTGAAGGACAATGTGCTTTATAGTTATACGTTCCTCTGCTGCACACAACATCACAGTTAATGATGACGATACAATAAAGTTTAACCCCTTAAGGACCAAACTTCTGGAATAAAAGGGAATCATGACATGTCGCACATGTCATGTGTCCTTAAGGGGTTAATGGGATAAGTGAAACAGACTTGTTAATAGCAAAACGATGGCAGTTCCCCTTTAAGTATGAAGCTATTGTTGTTCTTTATTTGTTTTATTAATTTATTATTTTAATTACATTTATAGCGGACCAAAACAACCTTCCCACTTCTAGGGTAGTAAACAACTAAGTAACCAGGTGTTCAGGCCACTAGAATGTGTTGGGGGTGGGGGTAGACTCATACGACCAAAGGAATGCGCTTTACGATGGATTACTGGTGTGTCGTGGTATTAAGGCTAGAGAAATTCGGAGGGCCTCACCTACGGGAAAACAGGAGAATTGGGATGTATTTCTAATAAAATATGGGCCACCACGGCCCTACATGTTCATCACACAGAAGTGTATTCGCTGCCTCCAGCCAGGTAAAATTACTGTCAACAAAACATGGGTTGAAGGAAGGGAGCTATTGACAAAACCAAAGAGCCCACTACATTTTTTTTTAAAGTATAGGGGCACAATATAGGACCCTCACTAGCTACTAAGGGTCCAAAGGACCCCCATTTTTTTTAATAAAAGGGGAAAAATACATTTTCCCCCTGTTTTTACTACAGGATTCCTGGGGAGCCCTATAACAATTTGATTAGCTACCAGCTGCCCCTAATTTTCCCTTTGGTTTTGGTCTGCCTTTAGCATATACTGTGCAGTGGATTCATTACCAAGAGAAACACCCTATTATACCAAGCAGTATCTGTTACTATGTGTTTGTAGTAAGTCTGAATATTAACACACGCTATATGTGTGGCATAACCAAAAAAACAAAAAATAAACAAACAATTCTGGGATTTCATGCACCAAAAAAAACAAAAAAAGAAAGAAAAATTTTTTATATATCTCACCAGTTAATAGCACACACTGAATCTTTCTACAAATATTGGGGTATATGAGAGGGATGTGATTTGGCATCTGTATTGGGAGGACGTGAGAGGTTTTTGTCCTGTGGCATGTGTATTGCAAGGAGGTGAGAGGTAATGTGTCCTGGGGTCTGGATTAGGAGGTGAGAGGTAATGTGCGCTGGGGTCTGGATTAGGACCTGAGAGGTAATGTGAGCTGGGGTCTGGATTAGGAGGTCTGGATTAGGAGGTGAGAGGTAATGTGTGCTGGGGTCTGGATTAGGAGGTGAGAGGTAATGTGTGTCTGTGAATTAGGAGGTAAGAGGTAATGTGTGCTGGGGTCTGGGTTAGGAGGTGAGAGGTAATGTGTGCTGGGGTCTGGGTTAGGAGGTGAGAGGTAATGTGTGCTGGGATTAGGAGGTGAGAGGTAATGTGTCCTGGGGTCTGGATTAGGAGGTGAGAGGTAATGTGCGCTGGGGTCTGGATTAGGAGGTGAGAGGTAATGTGTGCTGGGGTCTGGATTAGGAGGTGAGAGGTAATGTGTGCTGGGGTCTGGGTTAGGAGGTGAGAGGTAATGTGTGCTGGGGTCTGGATTAGGAGGTGAGAGGTAATGTGTGCTGGGGTCTGGATTAGGAGGTGAGAGGTAATGTGTGCTAGGTTCTAGATTAGGAGGTGAGAGGTGCTGTATCGTAAGGTCTGTGAATTAGGAGGTGAGAGGTGATGTGTGCTGGGGTCTGGATTAGGAGAGGAGAGGTAATGTGTGCTGGGGTCTGGATTAGGAGACAAGAGGTAATGTATCGTAAAGTCTGTGAATTAGGAGGTGGAAGGTGATGTGTGCTTGGGTCTGGATTAGGAGGTGAGAGGTAATGTGTCTTGGGGTCTGGATTAGGAGGCGAGAGGTAATGTGTCCTGGGGTCTGGATTAGGAGGTGAGAGGTAATGTGTGCTGGGGTCTGGATTAGGAGGTGAGAGGTAATGTGTCCTGGGGTCTGGATTAGGTGGTGAGAGGTAATGTGCGCTGGGGTCTAGATTAGGAGGTGGAAGGTGATGTGTGCTTGGGTCTGGATTAGGAGGTGGGAGGTGATGTGTGCTCGGGTCTGGATTAGGAGGTGATGTAACCTGGGGTCTGTGGATTAAGAGGTGAGGTGTACCGGGGTCTGGATTAGGTGGTGAGAGGTGATGTGTGCTGGAGTCTGTGGATTATGAGGTTAGAGGCAATGTATTGTGAGGTATGTGGATTAGGAGGTGAAAGGTAATCACCCCTATGTATGTGTATTAGGAAGACATGAGAGATGTTTCTTGGCAATGGTGTATTTGGAGAATGCAAGCAGTTCATGCTCTGATACGTGTTATTAGGAGGAGGTGAGAGATATCTATGTTTGGATTAACCAGCGGTGAGATATAAGTATCCTGATAACTGCATATAATGATAAAGTGAAAGATTTGAGTGCTGATGTGTTTATATTTAAGAAGGTTGTGAGGGGTATGTCATGTGTCCTGTTGCCTTTATATTAGGTGGTGAGAAGCATGATGATTGTGTATTAGATGGGTATGTGGTACAGCGACATGATAAAGAATGATTAGATAAGGTCAGAAGAGAGGCTGAATATGTCTGAAAAACAGCCTGTAAATGGAGGTACAGAGACAGCAATTCGGGTCTGTGATGTGGACATATAGACCCTATGGAATGAGAAGTGTGTCTGTCATTGAAATTCAGTGACTATCTGGTTTGTGAAATTAATAATAGTGAATGTTTGAAGGCAAAAGCATTACTAGTGTTGGGGAGGTGAATGCATAGCATTTCAATCTCCAAATTTGGGAGGGGATTAAGACTCAATATAACCTGCAAATGAGGGATGAGTGGTGACCCAAAGCAGATTTAGGGGAGGAGAGATAATGTAGTGGGACTTTAAATGAGTTTTAATCCAGGAGAGCCCAGGGTAGAAAAAAAAAAGGAATAAGCAGGGCATAGGTGATGGGCATAGGGAGAGGGCAGTTGGGGTGATCAGAAGAATCCCATAGGTAGCATGTGAGGAAATTGGGGTGCACTAGAGGAAATCGGGGAGCTCAAATTGACCAAGGGGGTTAATTGGGAAATCCAAAGGAAGAATGGGTGAAGAAATTCAGGGAGATCAAATATAGTACAATTGAAATTGAGAGAAGCTGATGGAAAATAAGGAAAGACTTGGGGATCAAGGGTAAGCATGGGTTTGGGGCTTCAAAGTAAACACATGAAAACAAGGGAGACCATAAGAAGCACAGGGGGGATTGGGGATCGGGAGAGTCAACAGACTGGGAAAGGGATCAGGAAGCCCAAAGGATGTCAGGGGGGAGAGCTGGTGGCGTAGAGGATGCACAGAAAGGAATTGGGGAAGCCCAGTGGATAAAGGGAGTGGGGAAATGAGAGAGCCCAGAATAGGCGCAAAGCACAGAAGGATGTGAGGAAGCCCAAGGGATACTCTGAGAGGGAGAACTGGAGAATGCACAAGAGAACTGGGAAATACATTGAATACATGGGGAAATCTAAGGATCCCAGGGGATGCACAGGGGGAACTGAGGAAGTCCAAAGTACATACAGGGGGAACCTCAAAGAATACAAAGGGTGAACTGAGGGAGCCCAGAAGATGCACAGGGTAACTGAGTTAGCCCAAAGTACATATAGGGGGAACAACAAAGGATGCACAGGGATAACTGAGGAAGCCAAGAGAATGCACAGTCAGAACTAAAGCAGCCCAGAGGATGCCCAGTAGGAAATGAAGGATGCATAGAGGAAACCGAGGTAGCCCAGAGAATGCACAGGGTAACTGAGATAGTCCAAAGTACATACAGGGGGAACCCCAGAGCATGCACAAGGGGTACTGGGGAGCCCCAGGGTTGCACAGGGTGAACCGAGAGACCCAGAAGATGCACAGAGTGTCTGAGTGAGCCCAGAAGATGCATAGGAGGAACAGAGGTAGCCCAAAGTATGCACAGGGGAAACCGAGGGAGCCCAGAGGATTGACAGGGGGGAACAGAGAGAGCCCAGGGGCTGCACAGTCAGAACTGAAGCAACCCAGAGGATGTTCAGGGGGAACTGAGTGAGCCGAAAGTACATACAGGGGGAACCCCAAAGGATGCAGAGGGTATTCAGGGAGCCCAGACAATGCATAGGGGGAACTGAAGCAGCCACAAGGATGCACAGGAGGAACTGAAGGAGCCCAGAAGATGAACAGGAAAACTGAGGTAGCCCAAACTACATACAGGGGGAACCTCAAAGGATACACAGGAGGAAACGAAATAGCCCAGAGGATTCACATGAGGAACCGGAGCAGCACAGAGAATTCACAGGGGAAACCAAGGGAGCCCAGAGAATTCACAGGGGAGAACAGAGGGAGCCCAGGTGATGCACAGTCAGAACTGAAGCAGCCCAGAGGATGCAGAGGTGGAACCAAAAGTACATGCAGGGGGGACCCCAAAGGATGCAGAAGGAATTCAGGGGCCCAGACAATGCACAGGGTGAATAAAGGGAGCCCAGACAATGCACCGGGTGAATAAAGGAAGCCCAGACGATGACATGGGAACTGAAGGAGCCCAGAGGATGCACAGAGGGAACTAAGGCAGCCCAGAAGACGAACAGGAAACAGAGGTAGCCCAAACTACATACAGGGGGATCCCCAAAAGGATTCACAGGGAAAATCAAAGGAGCCCAAAGTACATAGAGGTGAGCCCCAAAGGATGGGCAGGTGGAACTAAGGGAGCACAGAGGATGCACAGGGGGAATAGAGGGGCTGCAGCAGATGCACAGGGTGAACTGAGGCAGCCAAAAGGAAGCACGGGGGATAAAAAGAAGGCCAGAGGATGCACAGGGGAATACAAGGGAGCCCAAGGGATGCACAGGGGGATACAAGGGAGCCCAAGGGATGCACAGGGGAGACAGAGGGAGCCCAAGGAATGCACAGGGGAGACAGAGGGAGCCCAGAGTATGCACAGGGGGGACAGAGGAAGCCCAGAGTATGCACAGGGGAGACAGAGGGAACCCAGAGTAACCACTGGAGAGACAGAGGGAGCCCAGAGGATGCACAGGGGAAGCCCAGAGTAACCACTGGAGAGACAGGGAGCCCAGAGGATGCACAGGGGAGACAGAGGGAGCCCAGAGGATGCACAGGGTGAATCGTGGGATCCCAAAGTACATCCAGGGGGAACCGAAGCAGCCCAGAGGACGAACAGTTGGAACCTAGGGAGCCCAGAGGATTCATGGGGGTAACCGAGGGAGCCTACAGGAAGCACGGGGGGAACCAAGGGAGCCCAAAGGAAGCATGGGGGGAACCAAGGGAGCCCAGAGGAAGCCCAGAGGATTCACTGGGGGAACCCAGAAAATACGCAGTGAGGAAGAACTGGGGGTTTGTAAGAGTACTCAGGGGAGCACAGTCACAGGGTACACATGAGGGAAAACGGGGGTATCTACAGGGTGTAAGAGAAATATGATGTGTTCATTAACAAGTCGGTCCCTTATAGTGTAACCAGCATTAAAACATAGTATGTGAGGGTAATTTCTGGACACCTTTCAGTACTGGAGAAGGGGAGTAGGGCAGATCGATTTGTGGGACTGTATGGAGTTCAAATGTTGCTTCAGGAATAAAGGTTATGATGTTATTACAGACAGGGTAACATGCAGTGTTAATTACTGAGACCTAATGTTCAACATATGGAAAACAGAGGTCCTGAATTATAAGCAAAGGATGAGCCAATACCTGCAAATTGCTAGAAATATCGGGCAGAACACAAAAGGCTTACAAGTGTCTAGGACAGTCCTTGATCATCAAGAACGGAGTGGACCTGAGAGAATTGGTGAGAGGGGCTAAGAAAACATGCTCATATAACAGGTGGAGAAGTGAAAGTGTCAACAAATGAGGAAAGAGAACAGTTTAATGGACAGAGCACAGAGAGAGATAGTTAAAGTCTCCTACAGATCAGCATGTTTATTTGTGAGAGTGGAGCTTGATTCTCTCAATCAATGGAGACGTGGACTCTGTTCTCTGTAGAGATGGATGTAGAGTGACGGGAGACTTTCTGTTTGTAACAGGAGTAATTCCCCGTGGATGAAAGGAATGATGGAAGCAGAGGTGGGGTTCTACTCACCTGCAGCAGGCAGCGTGTGTCCCTGTGCCCGGCTCAGGAGCTCCAGCGCTGGCTCTCGCCCCTTCACTCCATCTGCAGAGGACATACAGGGCTCTGTCTCATAGATAGTCTGCAGCATATCAGGCAGCGCCAGGGCCCTGGGAACCAGCAACATTCCCCAACTCTCCCAATCCTGCCCTCCACCAGCAACCAACTGTCTTCACCACAAAAATAAAAAATTTAAAAAGTCCACCCTTCTCCCAACAAGCCCACAACTTTTGTGTCTTCTTCAAGAGAGGCTCAGGGCGCCCACGGAGGACAGTTAATCCATGTCCGAAGTCGGGGTGGCAGTGTCCAGGGTGTTTAGAAGGTGGGTAGAGGTTTCGTTAGGCCTGCACCCTTCCCTCCCCCTCCTGCCTAGTGAACGCTGGGCTGCAAGTGGAAGGTTCTGCAGCACAGAGACTGAAATAGAACTGAAAGGAGGAGCCAGATAAAAATAGACAGGAGAGAGCGAGAGGGAGAGAAGAGAGAGCTCTGGGGGATAAGGACTGCTCAGGAATAACACAGCCTGGCTGTCACACAAGAGACAAATAAACTGGGGAGGTGGGGGGGAGACATCAAACACATGGGGCGAAGATTGTGTATGTTTGTGTATCTGCGTGAAGTTCAGTGTGAATGTTGCATGCATGGAGGGAATGTGGAGCTGAGACCAGTTACAGTTGCTCTACCTGTCTAAATACAGCACTGAGGATGCTGGGAGTTGAGGTCAGAAGCTGGATGACTGGATGCAGTAAAGACACAAACAATAGAACCAGCTTTACATGATGGGGGGGGACGAGGGGGGGGACGGGAGAGGCAGATACAAGCTATATACGTACTCTAGTCTACAAAAATAAAATTTTATATATATATATATATATGAAGAGTGAATTGGTTATTTACATATATACAATTTGGTGGGTCAGGATTTACTGCCCTGAGCCCATGGATCTCGGCAATAATCCCCCCACCCTAAATATAATACTATACTGAGACGGAGGGTGTGTATACATGCGGACAAAGGCTGCCAGTGCCAAGGGATTAAGGAGAACGGCTACCAGACTGCGGTACACAGTATACATTATATACATCCGATGCCCAACCAAAAATACAGGCAATGTAACAGTGTCATATAGACATGTACTCCAAAATAATATATAGATGTAGAGATAGATGGACAGGGAACACAAATATATGAATTCCCCAGGAAGAAAAAAATAAAATAAACAAAATTAGATTAAAAAAAAATAAATTCAGATTAATTCATGATTTATTTAAAAAAATAAATAGATCTAATTTTTTTATTCTTATTGAGGTACAATCCACGCAGGAACAGACAGAAATAACTATAGGATGGAGAGTGGGAACCTATACTAACAGGGAGGAACAGAGCAGACAGCCAGACACGCATACACACACACACACACACACACACACACACACACACACACGCATTTAAAGAGATAGACTACAATGTAATGTATATACACGTATGTGTATATAAATATATTACTGCAATAAATCGATGCTGTCTGAGATTAACTCCCACTAATCTCAGCACATCAGTTCCTGGATGTGCCAGCACTGGCCCTAAGATTTAAAAAAGACAAGGACTCTAAATTTAGCTCTAACGTTAACACACTAAACGCTGCCCCAAAAATCTGATTTTTAAAGAGTATATTAGGCGCAAATAAGGCCATCTTCGGGTTATTGAGATATTTCTTCTCTTGGTTTATCATGAATGATAACGTCTATCTCTCTCTCTCTCTCTGTATTACACAAATATGATCTATCTATAAACACACACAAATATAAATAACATGATATGCATATAATGTTTTAGAATCCTTTTTTATTTGCCATAACTAATAGGTAATAAAGCCCGAATCACCTCTGTGCATTTTGGGGGCCCAAATCTTCACCAGAACTGGGACATTCGCTCGAGCTTAGTGGGAGTAATACTACAAGCGTCACCACCTTTTATTTTAATCCAGCTTGTTCCATACCACCCTGGACTGTAGCTCCCACTAATCACAGACAGTTCTAGGACATAAATTCACTACTGCTGTCCGAACAGTAAATTTCAGCCTCTAAACCTATCTTCGCACAACCCTAACACTAATCTGAACACACAAACCCTAACACAATACCCCTAGGCCAAACACTAACCTAGCCTAAAAATCTGTAAATGTTAAAACGTGTATTGAGGAAAAATAATGCCACCACAACATATATAAAAATATACACAAAGAGTCACAGACATATACACAGGTAGAGACACACTGTGCTGCTCTGCAGCTTGACAGCCATTTGCTGCTCTGCATTCCACACATAAATAGCAGGCTGGTGTTTATTATTGGACTGCGGGTATATATAGCGGGTTACCTCACGTTGGAAGCAAGTTATTATGGCAAGGTGCAAACTCCTGGCACTTAAGAACCCAGTAACCAACAGATACAAGGAAATGTCAGGGAGCTTACGAAGCAAGGACTCTATGTCCAAAACGTGTTAAGCTGTTTTTCTTCCTGCCCCATCACAGCGTGTGTATTTGTATTATCATTTTCCCATTGTTTGTGGAATAAAAACTACAACTCGCATGATGCTGTGCCAGCCTTCTACAACTTCTAGGAACCTACCTGATCTAGCATTTGCTACTGTGACAGAACACCCTGTCACTGGATTACTAAATCCCCTTTTTATTCTCCGGTTCGTTGGGTAAACTGTTTTCACCCAAGTTTTATTCTTGTTTTGTTTGGATAACGAACAAAACCACAAACTACCAGACCACCCGTATGCTGCTTGTTAACCTCCATCACTCCTGTCAACACCTCAATAACGATTGTAACCGAAGTGTTCTAAACGGTCTGCTGGGTGGTCACCATTCGTATGTACGAACATGTGGTGGCGGCCATTTTGTGCTGCGAATACAGGCAGTTGTCGTTGGGTCGTCGAGTGCATGGAACTAAAATCGGACACTCGACTTCCCGAACACCGTTGAACTTCCATTCTTGCCTGCGTTTGTTTCTACTCATCTGAAAAGAACACTGTTCAGTGGGAGCATCCCCACGAATGAGGGACACGTAATTCGCATACGGGCTAAGAACTACGTTTGGTATTTTGTGTGTTTTCATACCCCCGAAAGACATCGACTGCTAACACCGATTCCATGGAACTATTTTGGGCAGGAGCCTCGTGTTCGGTCGGTCAGAACTTTACCTTGGTGGCATTTTGGCTGCGTTTGTGGGATCTGAATATGTTGTGCGCTCAGATTCAGGCTATCCGGGATATAAGACTTGAGGTGGTACCTGATTGTGTTGTGTGTATTTTGGGGTGTATAAAAATTGTACATGTTCTGTACCTGAGAGATAATTTAATTTAGATGTTTATTTTCCAATAGTCCAGAGGATTATGGGAGGGATTACCCTGTAAAGTTGAGTCAGAAACCACTTGCAGGGGCTGTTGCATAAAAGGCAGTGTTTGGCCTCCAATAAACCAGTTCACCCCCATCATTCAGTGTCGACTAATGCCTGTGGGGGAAAGCTGTACTGGCTATTGGATTATCGCTAATGGGAAAAAATACTCGTGATTGCTACAGGGTCCAGGTTTGCTACAGCAGAGTTTGCTACCAGGGGGAAAAAGACATCTCTGGCGGCGAAACCAGTATTCCTATCCGGGTGTCCACCACATCTACTATTTTTATATTATTTTTGTGGCATAGCTAGAGTTACCAGATCTACCATGATCGCAGAATTCTTCATTGCCTAATTACTCTTAATTAATCTTATACACCTTCTTCTGAATTCTACATACTACAGGGCAACCCTTTTCATGTGCTGCCCGTCAATATGTATTTTTGATAGGTGTCCCTGAAAACATGGTGGATCTGGTAACCCTAGGCATAGCCCACATTTCACTGACCGCAGCCCACTTGAGGCAGGATTTGTACAATGTTAGGAGACCTACAGGGTTATTCACTGAAGTGAGAATTTAAGTGAATTTAAACTTTAAGGCCAAGGTAGGAGGAATGAAAGCAGAGCCAGCTTAGAGACTTTTTGCAGTTTTGATTATAGTATCAATCTGCTGGCTGTAAAAATACTCTGATCTCACATACAGTCCCTATATATGGAGTATTAACAGGACCTTTGTGTTGGCAATGGACTGTTTTCCCAAAACAGGTATGATGTATGGTTGTGTATTTAGACCTTGCAGCTAAAATGAGAAATCAAAAGCAGTAACATTGCCGTATTATCCTAAGGAACACATCACTGGCCTAAATGGATGATGGGTGCAATATACCTGCAAATACATGTGAATGTAAGCTGTACAATGGATGGATAAGACACACAAGTAGGTTCGAAAAGACATAGAAAAATGGTGGTGACAGCATTGCTCTAATGAGCTTATAAACGAAAAGAGGGGAAAAAACTACAAAAAAAGAATGGCAAAGTACATGCTAATTAAAGCGAAAATGGATTGTAGGTGTATTAATTACATACGTCTGTAAAGATTATATGGAAAAAAAGGAAAAGCTAGGATTAATGAAAACGAAGAACATGCGTCCGGTAAAGAAGTTACCTATACTATGTAGACTATATTTCTTTAAAACGTTGAAGAGTTAGGTAGTCTCCTGGGCAAACTTATACCCCAAAACATGTAAATAGAGTTAACTTCTCTTAATCCAGTGGTGAGAAGGTCTCTTGTCCCAGTTTCCCGACACCCACTGGGAGGTCATCAGTACTGATGATCCCCACGGACAATCTGATGCATCTCCAAAAGAAGCATTGAGGCGCAGGATGCATTATACTTGATTAGTAGTATTGTCTTCTGATAGTGCTGTCTGAGTGAAAGCCAAGCGGCTGCAATCTGGTCACTTTATAAAAAAGTGCTGATTAATGACAAAGAGGAAACACTGTGAACTCCTAAACATATTTAGCAAGCTGACGTGTTTTAGGGGTTTCATGTGTTCATTTAACTTGCTAGTTGATGTACCTTCTCAAAGTAAGTATTCAATCCATCAGTAGAGTGGAGAGGATGTGATGAAATAGATTTGTGAAGACAGGTAGTTCGGTAAACTGTCATGGAGACCTTTACCTGTAATTACAAAGTATAGAGGGACCAAAGTAATGACGGACAGTGGGAAGAGAAGGTGGGCAGTTGCATTCATTATGGATTGCAGGAGGACAACCCTGGTAACGAGTCAGTGAGTCTAAAGAAGAATTAATGTCAGTACCACAGACCTGAAGGGAAAGGTGCAGAAAGAGACGAGAATTTGCAGGAAGAGATTTTATACTTTTAAAAGGATGAGTTTCAGAAAATGGCCACTCTTCCAGTCACAAATAGAGGAGAGGCAACTGGTGGCATGTTACGGGAGGAATTGAGAGAGGTCAAGAGAAATGTGGTAGGTTTGGGTGTAAGCAATCAGAAACGTAACACTGGAATCCAAAGTAAATGATCAGATCACCCAGAGAAGTTGTGCATAGTGAAAACAGAACAAATCCTTGGGAATGCCGATTAAAAGAGGTAGGGTGAGGTGGATATACCAGGAAAAAAATACATTGAATGAGTATTGGTAGAAGTAAGATAAGAACGATGAAAAAGTAGTCGTGTCAACTCAGATTGCAGAGGGCGAGAAAAAGAAGCTGATATTCCTCAATGTCGACAGCAGCAGAAAAATCAAGAAGAATTAGAGTAAAGTAATCAATCAAATTGTTGGTCAGTTTGGTTAGAGCTGTCTCAGCAGTATATTGAGATGAGATCTTTGACTGGTTTGCTACTACTGGAAGCAGATAGGTCTAATTTAGAACTCAGGCTTGCAGTAAATCCCATGTATAATAATAAAAATACCCCTATAGCATTTGCGGACAGGTATTTAACCCTTCGTCTTAAAGAGACACAATAGGCACCCAGACCACGATCAAAATCAAGTGGCCATGTCGAACCTTTTTTGAATATGCTACTGAAAACATTGCTGTTGTACAGTACAAATTATTTTGTTTTTGTAAATGACAATTTTATAAAATGTGTTGTGAAAACCCAAACATGAAATAACTGTTTTATCGTTTTGTTTCCTTCTTCACACTGAGCTAATTTTCATCATTTATATTTTTACCTCTGTGTTACCTCCACCAGACACAAAAGCAGTCTCATTAGGCATTGAAGAATGTGTGGAATGAGCAGCATGCAAGGCTTTCTCACCAAGAAAGCGGATTAAAGTATGTTACAACAGGGCTATCCGAATCCATCCAAGGTCAAAAGGCACACCAAAATCTCAAAAGTAAGAAAAAATGTTTAGAGTAGCATCAACATTTAATTGGACCATTCCACCGGCTCAGAGCACATTCACACCCTCTGAGCCAGGTAGGCGAGGGAATTAAAAAAAAAAATTAAACTATGATCAATGCAGGGCGGCAGGGAGGTAGAAAAGATGGAATAATCACGGTTTTACCTTGCAGGCAGTGCTGAGAGGGGAGAAGCAAATTGCCACCATTTGCCGGCACGTTGAAAACAGATGTGTTTTTTGCACAGAACTGACATTATGTAGGGCGCAACAGAATTACCAGCTGCCTACGTGCAACTAACCCCAGGCACCCAAATGTAAATATCTCTGTAAGTGCAGCATTTTAAGCAGAAACACTGCACATACAGACTCCCTAAAAGCAGAAGTGGTCATGGTGGTTGGGTAGCCCTTTAACTTTATCACGCCAGCTGATGTGGACTCCATCTCCCACGATGCTAAGACAATTTAAAGCAGAACGTTCTTAGTTCTTTTTATATGCTGGGGCGAGGCTTCAAATATAAACCCGTTTTCAAATTATTGTGTAAATGTAGAAACGATTTTACCTCATCGGCTTCCCTTCCTGATTGCAATATTAAAATCACATGACATTTCTCCCCTTTCTTAATTTTTACGGGTCTGAATAATAAGAGCCCGTGATCATGTGACACAGGGAGACTGCATTGATTACAGGAATGTTTTTTGTGGCTTTCACCATACTTAGAACTACTGAAGAGGAAAGGAAATGACAGATCTTTTTGTTAACACAGTAGAGTGCTCAGTTAATGGACAGAATTTCACCTTTAAGTTGTTAATGACATGTTAATCAGACCAACCTTAACAACTCTGCCTGTCTCTTTCAGGGAAGGGGTCAGTACAAATTTGCACTTTTGCAGAGATCAGAGCAGTTGGTTTTCACTTCAATGACGCGTCATGCGAGGAAATCAGTTAATCAGCACTCAGCACACTTCTTTACCACGGTAATGGCTGCATAGGAAGAATTCTGCCTGTAAATCCCTATTCTCGATGTTGTGTAAGTGCTATTTTGGGATGAGAAGGGTTGAATTTATGCTTGGATAGTGTCTCTGTTGGGATTATGTAAACTTTGCATCTTAAAGTGAACCTGTCACTGAAACTAAAAATAACAGGCTTTAAACATTATATAAAATGTGTAACGTAAGATATATTGGGAACAACTAGGGCAAATGCTACATGTTTAAAATGGCTATTTAAGATCATACATGCACTTTTAAAATCGTCCAAAGGCCCTACAGTTGTTTGTTATAAGGATGCCCCCTCTGATTTTTGTACAAGAATGCACACCGATTTGTACAAATATTATTTATTTATTGATTTATAAAATATTTTACCAGGAAAGATACATTGAGATTTCTCTAATTTTCAAGTATGTTCTGGGTCCACAAAACATTGCATTGATACATTATGGTACAATAAAATACAAAAACAATATTAAAGGACCACTATAGGCACCCAGACCACTTCAGCTCAATGAAGCGGTCGGGGTGCCAGGTCCATCTAGGATTAACCCTGCCTGCTTTAAACATAGCAGTTTCAGAGAAACTGCTATGTTTACCTATGGGTTAATCCAGCCTCTAGTCGCTGTCTCATTGACAGCCGCTAGAGGCGCTTCTCACTGTGATTTTCACAGTGTGAAGATGCCAGCGTCCATAGGAAAGCATTGAGAATGCTTTCCTATGGACTGACTGCATGCGCGCGTGGCTTGTGCCGCGCATGCGCATTCAGCATGACACGGAAAGGAGGAGGAGTTTCACCAGCGCCAAGGGAGCCGGGTGCTCGAGAAAAGGTAAGGGATTAACCCCTTCCTCACCCTAGAGCCCGGCGGGAGGGGGGCCCAGTGAGTGAGGGGGACCCAAGGAGTATGTAAACGAGTATGTTTTCCTGACACTATAGTGGCCCTTTAACCCCTTAAGGACCAAACCTTTGTAATAAAAGGGAATCATGACATGTCACACATATCATGTGTCCTTAAGGGGTTTATACACAATATACACAAAGTTTAACATAGAATAGGTAGGAAATATATAATCAACCATAACACGTGCATTCTGTTTTGAGATATGTAGAGAAGTTAATGAAGTTCCTTATTGTACCTGTCCTCGCAGAGAGGCCAGAGTTTGGGTGTTAGGAGAGCCTATTTTTTGACAAACTATTTGAAAACTATTTTACCAAAAGTGAAGGGACTCATCAAAATTATACCAACACCACACGTCCCAACATTTCAAATGGACAAAGAGGGACACTTTAATTTGGGACCTGTCTGAGACATTTTAGGTAATTTAGTGGTAACAATTTCTGCAACTAAAATGTAATTTAGAACAGGAACAATGTATCTTATTTACATTGACTGATTTCTAAACACATTTACTGTAGGTTCAAAACATTATGGGGTGTTAATGATCTGTCTAGAAAAGAGGGACCTTAAGGCACAAAAGAGGTACAAAATGATTTGGACCTAAAATAGGGACTATCCATCCTAAATTGGTTACCTGAGGCTCCCACCCTGGGCTTTGGTACTCGTCAAACAGACATACTTACCATCATTACAATCTCACCGCTAGAATTTTTGATACGGGAGCTTAATTCTAGACAGTTGGGAGATGGTTGTAGTCGAGTAGAGCTTTTCATTCCCCCCCACCCCCCTTTTCTCCTCTTTACTTATTCTTCATTTTACAAATTGTGCCATGCAAGACATATGAGAAGAAATTCATACAAGCATGGGGCATGGAACTAATGCATTATGGCAAATTGCCTACAGAACTGATATGGACAACCAGCTCACTTTTAAGATGGGATAATTATATAAATCATAGGATTCCAACTAGGAATACAGTTTCTAAATCCTTGAAGCCAGTAGCAATCTGTGATTTATTTTGAGTGAGAGCCAACGGAACTCCAACATTTTCTGCAAACCTCCATGGCAACAGCAATCCCTTCCTGGGAGAATAATGGCCACTTACTGGGCTCCACTCAGTTCTATTCTACTTAAAGTACTTTTTTGTGTAATCCTATAACAGCCTTCCACATAGCTACTTATACATATTACATATGCTGTACAATGTGTACAGGTCCCAAATGAATTCATATTGTGAAGGGGAAATGCACAAAATCAATGTATACAACATGAGAGTCACTGGCACTTAGGTATGTGCTATAAACACAATATGGCGTTTTACCACAATTCAGGAACAATAATATCTCATAGCCAAATATTCAAAGCAGGATTCTAAATATATGAAATCAATATTTTGTCACCAAAACACAAAACTAAAAAGCAGCCTTGGATATCTATTCTATAATTGTTTCTTCCAAGGAAATGTCATTCGGATACACATGGTTGACAAGATCAGCTTTGGAAATTCCCAGCTACTACAAGTCCCCTCTTCTTCCCTGGCACAGACTTACTCGTCAGTGTGGCGGAATGACCAGACGCTTCTAAACCACCTGACGGCATTAGCTGATAGCTCCTAACCAATTCAGTGAAGAGAGGTTTCTGTCTCCCACTGAGCTGTAAAGGAGACGGGTCACGGTGCCCATTCTAAAACGTATAGACTACTTACAATGGGGCACTCCAGCATCATAACCACTACAGTGCACTGTAGTGGCTTTGGTGCTTACAGTTTTCTATTAACAGGACTCTTCAAAAAAGAGGTTTTCCCAATGAGACTTCAGTAAAAAAAATATTTTTTTAATCAAAATCAAAAAGGAACCGCACTTAATTCCCGTTTACATTAGGTGCACTGAAGCAGGACCAGCAAATCCCACAACGATAAGGCAAGAGAAGAAAGCGCTGGCAAGTTTATTGGATCAAAAGTAGCAAAACAACTACGTTTCAACCTAAGACATCTTTATCAACCTCTTATTAGGGTGAAACGTTGTTGCTCTGCTACTTTTGATCCAATGAACCTGCCTGTAGTTTGAACACTTCGAGGGCTTTGAGATTATTTATTGAGTGGAAAAAAATGGGCATTCTTTCAAAAGTTCTGTAGGCACACATGTGACCTCACGGCTCCCACACGTTAACATTATGGCAGCTAAAATTATTTGCATGTTATGCTCTGGCTCAGTTACAACAGCCAAGCATTTGATGTGAATTAAAAACGAATAAACAGTATTTAAAAAGGAAACAGTTAGCTAACTTTTTAGTTAGTGAACAGGTTGTGCTGAAACCCACGTGTGACAGTGTCTCTGGATATATGATGAACAGAATATTTTTTCAGTTGGCTATGTTGTCCTAAATTCTCAGTGGAACACACTGTTTTGTAATACACTTTAACAAACATTTATTGGAATTCAAGCATTCTTGACTACGAGGCTGAGTTTCTAATGGCAATACCTCCCAATCATATAAATCCAATAGGCAGACATCTGAGCCCGTTTATTGCTGCAATATCATGTCATGTTATTTCTGTTTAAGAACAAACTTAAATTATTCCAAGAAAACTAGGGGGCAGAATGAGTCCAAAGTGATGTCTATCTTTTGCATAAACCTAGCCCGGCCACAAGGAAAGCAAATTGATTGGTGGATGTTTATGGGAGATGTAATTGAAGAAACGTTAAAGGGACACTATAGGCACTCAGACCACATCATTTCAATGAAGTGGACTGGGTGCAGTGTACCTGTGTTTAAACCATGCAATGTAAAACATTGCGGTTCTATAGAAACCTCAATATTTTCATTGCAAGGTTAAACACAACTCTAGTGGCTATCTTCCTGACAGTCACCAGTGAAGCTTCCTCTGTGAGAACCAAGTCAGAATTGTTTTTTCAATCAAATGCTGATCAGAGCATGAGAGTATTTGATTGGGCATTCGTTGCTTTTTGTCGCGCATTCATATCTCTTCCCCTATGCTTCTCTTGTCTATTGGATGAGAATACGGGAGACGTCAGCTGGCTTGCTGATGAAGACGGAGGCTGAACGGACGGCGGCAGCAGCAGAGAAGTCTGGGCGCTGGAAACTAGGCAAGTTAACTTTATTAAACTTAACAACAAATAAAATAGTAATTTTTTTCAGGACTATAAGATCCGTCTGTTTCTCTGACCTCTGTCCAGTAGGTTTCCTTTAAATGTTCCAGTTCCACTAGATATTCATGGACTCACATGCATACTGTTGAGCACCACGTAAGAATGTGATATCCCGGAAAATTTCGTTTTTCCCTTTAGCTTATTAAAGGAACACTACAGCATTAGGAGCACAAACCTGTATTTCCTAATGCTACAATGTCCTTGTCCATAGATCTATGAAGGTCCCGCTCAGTTTGCCATAAAAATTTTACATTTTAATTATATTATTATTTTATTATTTATATAGCGCCAACAAATTCCGTAGCGCTGTACAATGGGAGGACTAACAGACACATAATTGAGATCAGACCACTGGACGTACAGGAACAGAGGGGGTTGAGGGCCCTGCTCGATGAGCTTACATGCTAGAGGGAGTGGGGTATAGTGACACAAAGGGTTAAAGTAGGGGAATTACATAGTTTGTTAGAGAAGGGTTTATTGAGTGCTTGGTAGGTCATTTTTGACAGTTGCAGGAAAGAAGTCATGGGGTGGGGGATGAGAAACCTGCTGACAGTTTAATTGATACGCTTTAATGAAGAAGAGAGTTTTCAAAGATTTTTTGAAGGAGTGGAGGCTGGGTGAAAGTCTGATTAAGGAGGGAAGGGAGTTCCACAGAATAAGTGCAGCCCTGGAGAAGTCTTGAAGGCGAGCATCAGAGGTGGGGAACCGGGCAGAGGATAGGCGTAGGTCTTGGGCTGAGCGCAGGGGTCTCGACGGGACATACTTGTGTATGAGGGAAGATAAGTATGTTGGAGCAGCATTATGTAGGGATTTGTAAGCAAGCGCCAGGATATACTCACCTTTTCCCAAGCGCTGAGGCTCGGTTCAGTGCTGCACACCTCCCTGCGCACTGGGGACCTAATCTGCGCGCGCAGTGAGCACCATGAGCACAATCAAGCTTTCTCATACAAAAGCATTGTATGCAATGCTTTCCTGTGGGCTTCTGCATCACTTGACCGAGTTTGACATGGTCAGAGCAGGAGAAGCACCTCTAATGTCTGTCAGTATGACAGCCACTAGCGGTGGACTTAGCACTGTATTGTAAATACTTTGGTTTCTAAAACAAACAAACAAACACACAAGCAAAAAATAAAAACATTAAGGGTCACGGTAGTGTCCCTTTAACCAGCACAGTACAATGAGTCTGTATTTGCTAGCAATTCTGTTAAATTAATATAGTGAAATTGTTTATTTCCCAATACCATTGAGATCAGGTGGTTCTACATAAAATAGTAGACACTACGAACCCTATCAATCACACACATACACTTACAATGACATGCATATATACCGGTAAACTCAAATGCAGTTTTCCCTTCAAGTGCTGGCCTCTAGTGAGAAGAGTGGGAAATGCAGGGGAATTATCCACACATCCAGCTGTTAAATGTGGTGTTAAATCTACAAGGGGCATGGAAATTGTGATGGAACAGGGTCATTATAATGGAATTTCATGGAACTTTATTGGTGAAATAAAAACTAGAGTCCAAATAATAGGCACGTGGATATATTTATTACATCATCAGGCAACACACCTGGGAGAAACACACCTTGTATGTTTATATTTGCCTCTTGATCTCTCTTCAATTACATTTTTTTTTGGGTAGGAAGCCTGAGAAATGTCTTGGTGCACTTGGTCTATCACTTGGAGTTCTGTGAATGCAGAGAAAGAGAGATCTCGGAGATCTTGGTGCCATCCTGCTCTGTCAGAATGTCAGGCTATGGATATGGCATCATAACGAACAGAAAGAGCAGCGGAGGAAGATCTGTGCCATTCGGGACACAGATCTCATGTTCACCGTGGTGTATGACTAAATAAAGGACTTGCAAAGGGTGAACGCTTCCCTAGAGCCCAGTAGGGAGAAGAATATGGAGTTAAAGACACAATGTGAAGGCAAGAGAGGGGAATTCACAGCACAAATACATAAAGTAACAGGTGAATGAAATAAAAATGAGAATGATAGATTGAAGCACGATGAAAGGAGAGAAGAAAAAGAGAGGTGAGCAGAAGACATCAATTGCTAATGAGGCGAGACTGTGAGCAATGTGGTTAGAGGAGAAATGGAGAGAAGGTATACCAAAAGATTAACACATGAAGATTAAAAAAAATATATATATAATACGGGGGAAAAAAAGCTTCATATTGCACCAATAGTAGAGTCAAGCTTTGAGTTTGGCTAAAAGAATTCTCAAAGACAACTATTTTAACCTGGATTTTGTTATTCAGTTCATTACAATTCAAAGTTCAGTGTATAAACCTGTGTGATAAGACAGGAACATGGATAAAGGGTGAAAGTGAAGCAGAAAAAAACAAAAAACATCCAACAGGCTTATGTGGATCCGACCCAAATGTAAGATAAAAATAGGAAAGACAAGCGAGTTTAAGTAAGATGGGAAGATGGCAAAAGACTGGTACCCAATGTGGACTATATGTGCCATTTTGAAATCACAAGTTATTGGTATTTTATAGGGAAGTATAAAATAAAGGGACACTTTCATTCATATAGCATGCAGGTTGTCCGTTTCAGGTTAAAAGGACATTATTGTTTTCTTTTTCCTCCACAGCAAAAACAGATATGAGAAAAGCTGAACTTGATGGATGTCTTTTCAGCCTATGTAACTATGTAACATTGTGAATATTATCAAATAATCTAAAATAAGCTAAACTTACATTAAAACGTCTTAAAAGTTCAAATACTCATCTTTACCCCTGCTTTATGTATTAAGACGGAGTCCTCATTTTCATTTTATATAAAGTAGAGATTGACACATTTATAAACCAACCTTGTTACAACCCGGCTTTTGATCAAACAACAGATCCTGTTACTTCCTGGTTTGATTAGCTCAGTGGAGCTAAACCCAAGAGGCAGCAATTGCTCAGAGCACCTATCTTGCAAAGAGGTCTGTGATTGGACAGCCACAGAAAGTCTGTGCGGGGGAAAAGGGGAAGGGCTTGAAAAGGCTGAAGACAAGAGACCTGCAGCTTTTGCAAACTGTAGTGAGATATTCCCCAAATTGAAAAAAAAAGTGCATGCTTAAATGCATGCAAGTTTACATTGGGGGTATATCTATGAAATAGTGATTTGTTTTATTTTAATTTGGGCAGTGGAATGAATTTACCTTTAAGTTTTGCAATAGATGAGCTAGAAGCAAGAGGCTATTTGGAAACATCACATTATCCTCATGTAACCCTGCTACATGTGTAAACACCACCAAACCCTGCCGACATTGGGTTATTTTAGTGTACTTTAAAAATTGTATATGTGCAGATAGGCACATGGTGATATTTCAAAAATAGAACTTCATCTAAAGACAGCGAAGTAGGAGCACTACAGAAATTCAGAGTAAATGCTTACCAGAGGCTAAATTCATCATTGCCAAAATACATGACCATACATATTATCCCACTCCAGTAATTCCCTTAGCCCACCATCTACCAAATGCATGCACATCTTTTTAAACCCAACCAAAATGTAAGCTCTCCCCACAATGCTGTTTTAGATGGCCGATACTCCTTTGGCTAAGAGAGTTCACATCGAAACAAAGATTGTTATGGTTAGTAAACACCAAATGAGTCACTTGTTTTAGGGTTAACTTTTCATAGTTCCAGGTTATGGGAGTAGAACCCCACCATCAAATCTACAAGACGGTTAAGATTACGCAGTCAATGACCTAGACTATTCTCATAAATAGCACAGCTTATTTGTACTTGGCTATCTTGGTTCAAGACTACGTCGATCCAGTTTAGTGCATTTGGCTGGAGATTGGCATTAGTTTGCGAGCAGCCATGGTAGGGAACATACAAGGCTAGTTGCTGTTTGATAAATACTGTTCTATTAGCATTAAGGCAATTCCTTATGAAAAATGCCGATACAAATACATCAAGACGGGAATTAAGACCTGCAACAAGGATGGTGTAAGCTGTGTTTATATGTTTAGCTGAACCCTGTTATTTAACACAGAACTCATCTCTGGGACATATATTTAACATGTGAAGCAAACAGCATATCCTCCATAACAGACAGCCACTGTTAGTACAGTTACAATGAGATGCTTTATAGCTTTGCGTTAAGGATGCAACTAAGACAACAAAACTGCTTTAGCCATTAGAACCTGATCTCAAATTTAAACCCAAGTGGCTGATTATCATGCCAAATATTTCACTGTATATGTAGGGGCAAGTGTGGAACTCTCAATGTTAAAAGTTCAGACTAGATCAGTCATATAATCTTTGTCAATTTGGAAGACCTTCACCATGAACATTCAAAACCTTAAAGGACCACTATAGTGCTAGGAAAACATACTCGTTTTCTTGGCACTATAGTGCCCTGAAGGTGCCCCCACCCTCAGGGTCCCACTCCCGCCAAGTTCGGGGGAGAGAAAGGGGTTAAAATCTTACCTTTCTCCAGCGCCGGGCGGGGAGCTCTCCTCCTCCTCTCCTCCTCCTCCATAGCGACATCATCGGCTGAATGTGCATGCGCGGCATGAGCCGCACGCTCATTAAGCCAGTTCATAAGAAAGCATTTACAATGCTTTCCTATGGACGCTGGCGTCTTCTCACTGTGAAAATCACAGTGAGAAGCACGCAAGCGCCTCTAGCGGCTGTCAGGACACAGCCACTAGAGGCTGGATTAACCCATTTATAAACATAGCAGTTTCTCTGAAACCCTAGCTGGACCAGGCACCCAGACCACTTCATTAAGCTGAAGTGGTCTGGGTGCCTATAGTGGTCCTTTAATAGTATATCCTATAGCGAGTAAACCACTAAAGAGGTCTCAACTTGTGGCTTCACAAAGGAAGCCTACACGGTCTGGGGACACTTTATCTCTGCTGATCTGTCTGCACATAATTTGCAGACTGTCCGTGTGTGGGATCAGTCCGATATGCTAAAAGAATAGGCTTGAGTGGGTCTTCCTAACTTATTGACAGCCAGGCATTAACTCCATGATAGCTGTGCTTAGAGATGTCTGTGAGTGACAAAGTGATGGTCTAAGCTATATTTACTCATGGGGAAAACTATCCATTCTAGATCTAGAGTATCTTAAACCTTTTGTTTTATTTAAATTAATTTAGTACAAAGCTGGAATAGTCTCAAGCAGCTAGGAAAGGGGCATTCAGACATAGGTGGAAAATGCAAGATGATGCAGGCTCTCAAGGGTAATACAGTTTTATTGAAGATTCAGTCCGTGAACTAACAGCAGCAAAGTTTTGACCTCAAATTAGATCTTTATCAATCTTGCACTGAATGTTCAATAAATCTGCCTCCTTATTACCCTTGAGTGCCTGGACCATATTGCATTTTCTACTTATGTATTGGGTCTGCCAGCCTCAGGTCTGGTTTTGCACCTTAAAAAGAGTGTGGGTTCCCTGTAACTTTAACACCATAATTTAAATACAGTAAAATCATGAGACAAAGTAGGGACTATGTTTTATGCATGTTTCCTACACTTAAAGGACCACTATAGTGCCAGGAAAACATACTCGTTTTCCTGGCACTATAGTGCCCTGAGGGTGCCCCCACCCTCAGGGTCCCACTCCCGTGGCGCTGAGGGGGGAGGAAGGGGTTAAACTTACCTCTTTCTCCAGCGCCGGGCGGGGAGCTCTCCTCCTTCTCTCCACCTGAATGCGCATGCGCGGTAGGAGCTGCGCGCGCATTCAGCCAGTCCACACTGAAAATCACAGTGAGAAGCACGGAAGCCCTCTAGCGGCTGTCAATGAGACAGCCACTAGAGGCTGGATTAACCCATTTATAAACATAGCCGTTTCTCTGAAACGGCTATGTTTATAAATAAAAAAAGGGTTAACCCTAGCTGGACCAGGCACCCAGACCACTTAATTAAGCTGAAGTGGTCTGGGTGCCTATAGTGGTCCTTTAACAAAAGTTGACAAACGCAGAGTTTTCACTGTCAAGTTTTGTCAATTCCACGTGTCACTAATGATAGCTGTGAGGAAAAAGGGCATGGTCTATGCATGTGCGCTGATGTGCACTCTTGGCAGATGAAGGCTCTCGGACTACTGAGAAGCAAGTGGCAATATCGTTATTGGGGTCTTTGCAAAATATCCAATGACCCCAGAAGGTGACAGAGTTGTTTTAGTTGTTGTACTTATTTATTTTTTAACTGTTTTGCAATCTATATTCTTATTTGAATCTATTATTAAAATAATTTGTTTATTGAATATCTTTCATTTCTGTGTTTGAACTTACATTGCTTTCAATCCCGGTTAGAGATTTATTAATATATATACATAGATTGTGTATGCTCTCATTTGTTTCACATGCTCTGTGAAAATGTAGAAAACATGCAGAGTTAGTTATTTACTAACAAAACGTCCAAGTTCCTCAGGATCCTAATATATCTCTGAAATAGGTCTCCTTCTCTTGCCTGGTTGTTCAGACCTTTATGTATATAGGAGGATATTACAAAGCTGTACACTGTATTTAGAAATGTGTTTGTTTAATTCCCAGAATAGCCCAGTTCCACACCCCCTCACCCTGCTGGCCATTTGAGGTTGGGATATAGGGTGTTTTCTACAGACTTGGAGTTTCCCATGAAGGCGAAAATATTTTATGACTGTAGCAAAAATTATAACAATTTAGCAAGATGAAAGTATTGTTGATATGGCCAGCAGTAAGTTTAAAGGAATATTCTAAGGACCAAAACCTCACATCTTAAAGGACCATTCCACTGCAGCTGATGCTCTCGTCGTGCACTGCAGGGCTTAGCTCAGGAAAGCTAATGAAGACTCCTAGCAGGAGCGAACAGGTCTCACAGGTTTACAGAAAAAAATACACATTTTGAAAAAATGTAATATATTTCATATTCTGTGTCATTATGAACAGCATGATGAAGCCGAACTCTGTTAATGTCTCTCACAGAGAAGCACTGAGTTTAACATTCCTTCAATGAAGAATGTCCCATCACTGATTACAGATCAATTTAATGGTTTATTTTCTTCTTTTACTTCTATTTTTCTAACTTTAAAAGGGGGGGTAGGATGTAATCTAAACAAAACAAACAACAAAAAAGGAAGTGTGCCTGTCATGCCAAGCACAACATTAGCTTAAATTAAACGGCAACTAGTTCCATATGTACACTGTACTAGTAAAAATGCTAGCAAACCTATAGATTTTTATTTATTGCCCTTTAAGAGTTTGGTCCCTTTCCCACCTGTCAATTAATGCTGAGATTGGATCTATATGCTCTCAGATAAGGACTGTAACTCCTAAACATAGAACTACCCCGCCTCCCTATTCACCCTCACATTTGTCCTGTTGCTGTGAGAGGGTAGTTGTCCTGGTATCCAGCAGAGGAGGACCTGTTTCTTTCTGCACCAGTGACTGCTTCAGGTCTACCTTACACTGCTGTGCAGTGTACAGACTTAAGAGTACTGGGAGGATGTGACCTCATATATTGCATTGTGTCTTTACTCTGTCTGAAAGCACACGCTCATGTTCGCCATAGCAAACCCACTTCTTTGCAGCCAGTGGGCACAGCCAGGTAAAATCCATTTCCGTGTAACCATAGCAACTTAGCACCATCGCTCTGTTGAGCCTTTTGTCCCATTCATGTCATTACATACTATGAGATATGTACACTGGTACACATACTTTTCTTCTACATGCAGGAATTTCTTGCAAATACTTCTGGGCAGTTACCGTTGTAGTATTCCATTTTTCTCAATTTTACAGTTTTCCCTGTTACCAAACCATCATCTATGTTCATGTTCTTAAAAGCTCTGTGCTCTGGATTCATCAACAGCTATAAGAACACTTGGGCACCATGACAACTTAATCAAGAGGAAGTTAATATGTTGCCTGGAGGTCCGTGGTGTCAGGTTACTTTCAGGGGTTAAACTATGAAGTAATGATTTAACCCCAAAGTCTTCTGTCCGGCGTTCAGATCTGCGTTCAGATCTGCCCCCTCCACATCCGCTTGAGTCTGAGTAGGTCCCCATTTACAAAATGGCTTGAGAACCGTATGTATTTTTCTCAACCCACCCCCTATCAACACCAATGGGGGTTTGATTTAAAAAATTATTATTATTTTTTTTTTTTTTTAAGATACTGAATTTTCCCAATATCAAAAGCTATGTAACAATGATTATAAGATACTCAAAATAACTAGTACCTGAGTATCCACTGGAATAATGAATAGTAATGATTCTATACAAAGTGAGATATAGAGATATATATAATGAGAGAATACAATAAAGGAAAATGTGTCAGGTGAAAGTAAAAAATAACTGCCTAATGGCAAAAAACTCCCTTCCTAATGTCTCTAAAAGTAGATACTGCAGTACACAGGTTTAGACTTTAATATATAATGCTTCATAGGTCAATATCTGTGACTGCAGGTTGGTATCAATACATCCAAAGAATATATAAGAGACATTAAGGACTTGCTTTTACCTAGTAAGTCTCAAAATGTGGCATTATATAAGATATAATACTAAATTGCTAGCATATTGGAACATTAGAGGCTGAGTAAGCAGAAAATTATAAATAGATACTATATGTGGGATCTATTGAAAATAATTCAATCAGTAAATTGTATCAAAAAAGTATCTATAATGTTAACTGCCATGTACTCAATTGCTAGCATATTGGGACATAAGTAACTGAATAAGCAGAAGAGTATAAATAGATACTATATATTGGATATAAAATAATCCAAAAAATAAAATGTATTAAGAGTAGTATCTATCATAATAACTGCCACATATAAACTAAGTCCAAAATTATTGAATAGACAAAATATATCCACAAATGGATCTGTTATATAATATGCCACATATTAGGAGCTATCGCTTTTTTTTTTTTTATTTTTATTTTTTTTTCCTTTATTTTATACACTATACTTCCTAGGACTTGTGGGTATTTTTTACTTTTATTGTCAATTTTTCTTTCATTGCCAGTTTAGGAACGCCCTTAGGGGATTTTCCTTTCTTTCATTTAGTTTAGTATTATATCTTATATAATGCCACAGCTTGAGACTTACTAGGTAAATGCAAGTCCTTAATGTCTCTTATATATTCTTTGGATGTATTGATACCAGCCTGCAGTCACAGATATTGACCTATGAAGCATTATATATTAAAGTCTAAACCTGTGTACTGCAGTATCTACTTTTAGAGACATTAGGAAGGGAGTTTTTTGCCATTACGCAGTTATTTTCTACTTTCACCTGACCCATTTTCCTTTATTGTATTTTCTCATTATATATATCTCTATATCTCACTTTGTATAGAATCATTACTATTCATTATTCCAGTGGATACTCGGGTACTAGTTATTTTGAGTATTTTATAGTTTTATTAATCAGGGGTTATGACCCAAGACACAACTGGAGTGTCTTATAAAGTGTGACCATCTACAGGCTAAGTGGTCTAGTCTATTTTTTAGACAGCCATTGCCTGTAGACGGCTTTCTTTTTTCTTGTTTGGTATGTTACAATGATGTAGGTGGTCTAGGTCAATGATGAAAAGGTCAATGGCAATATCGCCACATTAGAAGGGATGCAGTTCACTATAACATCCCATGCAGAAGTCGTGCCCTGTTTTAATCAAACCAAAAAGGCTCCTCACACCATAACTACTACAATAAACTGCAGTGGTTATGGCACTTACTAAGCCACTTTCGGTTTTGAAACCACAGTCGTTCTGCCATAAAAAATAAATATACAATAAAACAAAAGAAACCGTTTCATTAAACTCATTAAAGTGCTTGTTTAGTACCAAGTATTAAATACTTGTAACCCTCATTCTATTTGCTTATCTGCAATGGCAGATTGCCATCTGAAAGGACTGGGGCTATACAAATCTAGACTAATCAAGTAAGTTTTAGAAAGATTAGGAATAATACAAAACTTCAACTGATGTAAGCTGCCAGCAATGTCACACTTAATGTAGTAAGTAAAAATGGATCTCACACACACACACACCGAAATAAAAGAGGGAAGAGGTACAAATTCTCATCTATTGAATCATCTGACATTCATAGCAGTATAGAACAAAGATATTTCAACCAAATGGCGTTAAAAGCCTTAGTTTCAAAAGGCTAACCCACCCCAGCCTATCACTGCAGTTTCGGTTGGACAGTGTAGATACTGGTGAGGGCCCTGGTTTTGGTAAACTACTCCAAAATAATTTGAAAAAAAGAGGGACAGAGTTCAAGACTTTTACCACCATAACCACTACAACGAGATGTAAATGGGGCACTCTAAGCACCATAACCACTGAAACAACTGGAGAGCTACAAGCTGGCTTGCGGAGGAAGATTAGCATAGTGACATGTTAAAATGACAAATAGAAATCATCAAAAATCATTTTTTGAAGATTGACAGAGCTTAACTCCTTCTCCCTTTAAAACTGTGTGTACATATTTTAACTTTCATTAGCTTTGCAGAACATGTAGACCAGGGGTTCCAAAAAGGGGGATCCCAGATGTTGTAGAACTACAACTGCCATGATACGTTGCGTGCCTTTGCATGCCTATAGAATGACAAGGCATCAAGGAAATTGTAGTTTTCAAACAACTGGGGATCTGCCTTTTGGACACCCCGATGTAGACAAGTAAAATTCACTGCCGGGAAACCATTCCACCCATTCACTGTCTACAAAGAGGCTATAAACCTCACCACCTTCCAAACAGTGAAATATCTCACCATTCCTACAGTCAGGAAGGAGTGAATGAGATCTGTCACATCCCTATTAACTTTACAGAGACACTATTGTATGAGGGCATTATATTCAAATTCAGGCATTCCTTTTACGTTCCATAGCCAATTTTAGTAAACTGAACTGCTAGCAGTACCATCAGGGACCTTAAAAAGCATAGAAGTAGAGTATTAGACATTTTTATTTATCTACTTTTAGAATACGTACTGTAAGTGAGAAAAATTAGAGTTTAGCGTTTATGCAAATAGTTCAGAGTTTGTGTGATAGGTTTTTGATTACCATTATATAAAGGATCAACAAATAAATGAAAAATAAAAAAAAGTGTCATTTTGACAATCTAATTTTGCATGTGTTTTTTTTCTTTCAGAACAGCAATCTATACACAATTATAGTTCATGTTGACATGAAGTTTGGTAACAATATGGCTGCCACACCCGCCTGCTCGTACCCACCCACATATGCATAATAACTAGCATGCCACCTACCGCTAGTAATTATGGGATGCCACAATGACCACTTAGATAAAATGATATATTTATCTTGCATGTATCGTGTGCATAAAACATTGAGCTCAGTCAAATCCCACCATAGAAAGACTAACTATTATAAATGAATTGTACGTAAGCCATAATATAGACTTTCCTAGACTGGAATTGTCACTTCTATGGAGTTTACGCTTTTTAAAAAGTGTTAAAAACTTTTGTTATCTGATGTTCACTTGTTTTTCAAATGTATTGTAATGATTTAGTATATGACATCATAATATGTCAGCCCTGGCACAACCAGGACACATATTGCATCAGAGAAAGAGATACAGAATCATAGTTCCTGTTTCTCCTCCTCTGTATGCTTTCTCTACGCAGACTGCCAATGTCAAACACAAAGCCTATAACAATGACTGACAGGGAGCAAAGGTGGAGGCTCTCAGCTGCAGGAGAAAGATGTGGATTTCTATATTTAAAGTAGCAGTGTCACCTGAAACTTGACAAAGGAAGTGGAGCTTGCCTTAAAGCGACACGGTCACCATTTGGAGAATTTGCAAAGTCTCCCTACGGTGACATCGCTGCTGGTGGTCCAATGGAAAAGTGGGGGTAGGTAAAGATGAGATTTCTTACCTGAACTTTTCCCTCGTGGGCCCCACCATCTTGGTCCGGCGTGGTGATCCTTGGCGCGGACGTCACTGCTGTACTCTTACGCATGTGCGAGCATACAGCACTGAGGTTTATGGGTGATCCCGCAAGACTGTGGTATCCTTCATAAACACAGCCAATTCCCTGCAGCTATCACTGTTGACGATTGCAGGGATTTACACTTAGCCTCCCCCTTGTGTCACCTTGTGTCAAAGAAAGTCAGGCAGAAGAGAACTACAGAGACAAAGTAGTCCCTACTTTATCTCTGTATACCTCTTGACTGGGTTGGATGTCTAGCTTGTATGTATGAAGACCTTGAGTGTCTGGGCTACTTTGCTGTTACTATATGGGTTGAATTGTCAGTGAATTTAAGTTAAATTCCAACACCGTTATAATGAGCATTTCATAAAGAATCTATTTTGTATGAAATACTGATTTTTTTTGGGATGGATGCCGGTATCGCTTTAAACGCCACCCTTTTGTCACAATTGTCACGCGTTCGTAAAATAAAGTCCCTACCTTTCTATTTTTTAAAAAGAAACAAATTATAAATGAAGGAAAGAAGAACAGATTCTGAAAGAGGAAGAGAGGAGGAAATAATAAGAAAAGGCACGTTTGAGGTGACGGAGCCATTTTAACTTATTCTTTAAGACTTTGCAAACACATATCTATTAAATATGGGGGGAAAATACAACAAAATATCCCAAAATATTATGTAATAATAAAAGTGACAGAACCCCTTTAATGAGCTATCACTCACCAGATTGGGTAGGCAAGCTCATCCCGGTGTCCAAAGGTTGGACAGACATGAAGATGGGAAGTGGACCCCGACCCTGCACAGCAAGGCCCCAGGATGCTCTTTAGACAGGAACTCGAGGAAGGTGACGTTAGCGCTGTGGGTCTACTGAGTACATCTCTTGGTTGCTATTGTCCTGTTAAAATGAGAGGCATATTAGTACATTGAGGGAATATAAAGGAATTACAGCATTAGATTGCGTTATCAAGGCAACTATACTGGGTAACTGACCAACAACATGGGAAAGAATTGAATGAAGAGGAGAATGCTGTACAGTAACAATAGTTATACTTAGAGGTTACAAAGAGTAATAGGAGGAGTTATAGGGAGAGGTTATATGGAGTAATAGGAGGAGTTATAGGGAGAGGTTATATGGAGTAATAGGAGGAGTTATAGGGAGAGGTTATATGGAGTAATAGGAGGAGATATAGGGAGAGGTTATATGGAGTAATAGGAGGAGATATAGGGAGAGGTTATATGGAGTAATAGGAGGAGTTATAGGGAGAGGTTAAATGGAGTAACAGGAGGAGTTATAGGGAGAGGTTATATGGAGTAATAGGAGAAGTTATAGGAAGAGGTTATATGGAGCAATAGGAGGAGTTATGGGGAGAGGTTATATGGAGTAATAGGAGGAGTTATAGAGAGAAGTTACATGGAGTAATAGGAGGAGTTATAGGGAGAGGTTATATGGAGTAATAGGAGGAGTTATAGGGAGAGGTTATATGGAGTAAAAGGAGGAGTTATAGGGAGAGGTTAAATGGAGTAACAGGAGAAGTTATAGGGAGAGGTTATATGGAGTTATAGGAGAAGTTCTAGGGAGAGGTTATATGGAGTAATAGGAGGAGTTATAGGGAGAGGTTATTATTATTATTATTGCCATTTATATAGCGCCAACAGATTCCGTAGCGCTTTACAATATTTTGAGAGGGGGGATGTAACAATAAATAGGACAATTACAAGAAAACTTACAGGAACAATAGGTTGAAGAGGACCCTGCTCAAATGAGCTTACAGACTATAGGAGGTGGGTATTTGAAACATTAGGACAAGAAATATCAAGTAGGAGTGAAGCAGAGCTGGAGGAGAGAGCAAAGCACTGTCCCATAGGAGAGAGAGCAGGAGACAGGTATGTAAGGTAGAGATTACTCTGGGAGGCCATAAGCTTTCCTGAAGAGATGGGTTTTAAGGCCCTTCTTATATGATTGAAGACTAGGGGAGAGTCTGATGGCAGTAGGCAAGCTATTTCATAGGAGAGGAGCCGCCCGCGAGAGGTCCTGCAAGCGCGAGTTGGCTGTACGGGTGCGAGCAGCGGTCAGGAGGTGGTCACGGGCAGAGCGGAGGGTACGAGGAGGGGCATATCTATGGATTAGTGAAGAGATATAAGTGGGGCTAGAATTGTTCAGTGCTTTAAATGTATGGGTTAGCACTTTGAATTGACTCCTATAGCATACAGGGAGCCAATGTAAGGACCGGCAGAGGGGTGAGGTGTGAGAGGACCGACTAGAGAGGAAAATCAGTCTAGCTGCAGCATTCATTACAGACTGTAGCGGGGCAATACGGCTTTTGGGGAGACCAATCAGTAAAGGGTTACAGTAATCCATGCGGGAAATTACTAGAGCATGGACAAGCTCCTTGGTAGCATCTTGCGTAAGAAAGGGGCGAATGCGGGCTATGTTTTTGAGTTGGAGCCTACAGGACTTGGCAACAAACTGGATGTGAGACTCAAAGGTGAGACCAGAGTCAAGTATGACGCCAAGACAGCGCGCTTGCAGGGATGAACTTATGTGGGTATCACTGACTTGAAGGGAGAGCGAGAGAGGAGGATCAGTATTAGGAGGAGGAAAGACAAGGAGTTCAGTTTTAGAGAGGTTAAGTTTCAGAAAGCGTGAGGACATCCAGTCAGAGATGGAAGAAAGGCAAGCAGTGACACGTTGCAGGACGGCAGGGGAGAGGTCCGGGAGGAGAGGTATATCTGAGTGTTATCAGCGTACAGGTGGTAGTGGAATCCAAAAGAGGCAATAAGTTTACCTAGAGAGGCAGTATAAAGGGTAAATAGAAGGGGACCAAGGACAGACCCTTGGGGAACTCCAATCGAGACAGGACGAGGGGAGGAGGTATCCTTGGAAAAGGAGACACTGAATGAGCGTTGGGAGAGATAGGAGGAAAACCAAGAGAGGACAGAGTAACAGAGACCGAGCGATTGAAGAATTTGAAGGAGGAGAGCATGATCTACGGTGTCAAAGGCAGCAGAGAGGTCAAGGAGAATTAATATGGAGTAATGACCTTTGGATTTAGCGGAGATTAGGTCATTAGTCACTCGGAGGAGTTATAGGGAGAGGTTATATGGAGTAATAGGAGGAGTTATAGGGAGAGGTTATATGGAGTAATAGGAGGAGTTATAGGGAGAGGTTAAATAGAGTAACAGGAGGAGTTATAGGGAGAGGTTATATGGAATAATAGGAGGAGTTATAGGGAGAGGTTATATGGAGTAATAAGAGGAGTTATAGGGAGAGGTTAAATAGAGTAACAGGAGGAGTTATAGGGAGAGGTTATATGGAGTAATAGGAGGAGTTACAGGGAGAGGATATATGGAGTAATAGGAGGAGTTATAGGGAGAGTTTATATGGAGTAATAGGAGGAGTTATAGGCAGAGGTCATATGGAGTAATAGGAGGAGTTACAGGGAGAGGATATATGGAGTAATAGGAGGAGTTATAGGGAGAGTTTATATGGAGTAATAGGAGGAGTTATTGGGAGAGGATATATGGAGTAATAGAAGGAGTTATAGGGAGAGTTTATATGGAGTAATAGGAGGAGTTATAGGGAGAGGTTATATAGAGTAATAGGAGGAGTTATAGGGAGAGGTTATATGGAGTAATAGGAGGGGTTATAGGGAGAGGTTAATGGAGTAATAGGAGGAGTTATAGGGAAAGGTTATATGGGGTAATAGGAGGAGTTATAGGGAGAGGATATATGGAGTAATAGGAGGAGTTATAAAGAGGTTATATATAGTAATAGGAGGAGTTATAGGTAGAGGTTATATGGAGTAATAGGAGGAGTTATAGAGAGGTTATATGAGTAAAATGAGGATTTGTAGAGAGAGGTTATATGGAGTAATAGGAGGAGTTATAGAGAAGTTATATGGAGTAATAGGAGGAGTTATAGAGAGGTTATATGGAGTAATAGGATGATTTATTGAAAGAGGATATATGGAGTAATAGGAGGAGTTATAGGGAGAGGTTATATGGAGTAATAGGAGGAGTTATAGGGAGAGGTTATATGGAGTAATAGGAGGAGTTATAGGGAGAGGTTATATGGAGTAATAGGAGGAGTTATAGGGGGAGGTTATATGGAGTAATAGGAGGAATTATAGGGAGAGGTTATATGGAGTAATAGGAGGAGTTATAGAGCCCAATATGAGGGGTTATATGATGAGGTTATATAAATCAACAGGTGGAATTACAGAAACATGCAACATAGAGCACATTTTAGTTATTACACACATTTCTCTCTGCACCAATTTTTATAAAAATGGAATAGGCTGGTTCAGGCTGTCTGCCCTCCCCCTTCCAGCCATAATGTAGGGAGATCACGTCTTCATGCGTCTATGACCCTCAGCTCCACCACAGTCATTAACATTCAGAGAGCGGAGAAGAGTGTGGGTGGAAAACAGCAGTATGAATGGATACGCAGAGAGAGGGGGGTGGGGGGAGTATGAATGGAGACGCAGAGAGGGGAGGGGGTGTATGAATGGAGACGCAAAGAGGCAGAGAGCAAAAAAGAGAGAGAAAAATAGGCAGGGGGGGAATATGAATGGATACACAGAAGAAAAAAAAAAAAGCATGAATGGAGACAGAGGGGGAGAAAGATGGAGAGGGAACGCAAACCATGAATGAAAATTGGAACGGGCAGAAGAAGAGATAGAAGAGAATAAGGTGGACAGTATGGAAGAAAACAGAAAAATCAGACGAGTGGTGGGGGGGATGGGGGGTGGGGCGCGAGTGTAGAGTCAGCAGGAGAGATGTACAAATGCAATAGAAAATACTGGCTTCCCTGTAACACACGTACATAGCAAAGGGGAGGGAGTCTAGGCAGTTACATCTCCAGTGACTGGAACCCGCTCTATGAACGTCAATGCTGCATATAAATAGATAGCACACTCACACATTTATGTTACAGTCCTTAGTTTGCTTGCAGTGCAGTATTGGTCATCCCGGCAATGTAAAAAAAGGCACACAAAACCTGTCATAAAACGAACCCCGTGCATATTTAAACCATGCCAGAGGCATGTCCACAGCATTTCTCTGGCACTCTATGAGTTCTACACATGCATGCCAGGAAGCGAGCAACACTTGGAGCTAATTTTGTGAATATTCTGAAGTTTGGATATATGTCTCCAAAAATCTCTGTCCAGTTTTTCTTTACTGGAAAGAAAACCATTGTGTGTGACTAACCTATTATACCTGCTGGAACGGGTATACTTAGACCCTTTGGGGTATACACATAGAACCACATGTTCACAGTAGACAGACTGACAGGGGGCAGTATGATACCAGCACGTTTGGCGATACTGCTTTGAAAAGTTAAAGGTTGAAGAAGGGGGGGGGAGGACAGATTTTATCAGCAGAGTATTTAATAAATACATGGGGATATTTTGTTTGGTCTGAAATGGCTGAAGACCACCAGGCGTACCTACATTTCATGAATATACTATGTCAAAAAATATACTCATTTAATATTTCGCTCCAAACTCATGAGCATTGAATGGTCACTCTATGCATCACTGTTATGGTTGGATTGATGCTTTGAAGGTTATGGTGTAGATACACCCAGCACCCAATTCTCACTGCGCAGACTGGCTTATACCTACAGCAGATTGTTTACAAAAAAATGCTGGGACTGTAAGATATTACGAAATAAGATCAGACACAATAGACCAGAATGAGAGGATAATGATTAATGAAGCCACTGTAAAACTGAAACAATTGCTATCACTAACTAGGAAGCACTTGGATCTCTTATTGCTGGAATGAAGCAGTCTATCCTGAACAAAGAAAACGAGACCAAGACTATTCAAGGAACACTCTGGCCACCATAACAACTTTATCAGAATTATGTTGTTATGGTGTTAGGATGTCCCTGGCACCAGCTTTAGGGGTTAATAAAAACCAAAGTCTTGTATCTAGCGCCGTTTAGCTCTGCCCCCTGTTCCTCCATTTCACTCAGATATAGGAAGTCTCGGACAGCCAAGAAGAGGGCCGCCGCTGATTGGATAAGACGTTGACGCACTACACCAATCAGCAGCTCCCCATTAACAAAATGGCTTGCGAAACGTAAAAAAATTCTCAAGCTACTTTTATTAATGGGGAGCTACTGATTGGCTTAGAGCGTCAGCTGAGGCTCTCGCCAATCAGTTGCGCCACTTTCCACGGTTCTGCGAGGCTTCCTCTTTCAAGAATCCAACAGCAGTGGAAGGATAATGGGGAGGAGCTAAACAGGGCTGGATACAAGATCTTGGTGTTAAACTACTTGGTAAGCTCCGGGTACCATAACAACTGAATTCCAATGATGCTATTATGGTTTCCCGGAGTGTTCCCTTAATATTCCACTATAAATTTTAAAAAAAAGTATACACTTTCACACTGTCATGGAAGTTACCATTTGCAGAAGCAGAATTCTGCATCAGATTGCCAGTTGACAAAGCGTGACTTATCACTCCAGAGAATAATTAGCCATTACCGCCCAATGCTGGCGCGTTTTTACACCATTACAGCCACGTTTGGCATTGTGCATGGAGCTCTTATGTGTACGGCAGCTCAAACAAAACTTTCAATAAAAAGGTGCAAGCATAGTAAGATGGAAAACTCACCATAGAAAGTTTATGTCGGTTCAGTACTTTGAGTTAGGATGTTTCAATACGCACTAGGCATACAAACTATAATTAATTAAGTTCACTTTGCTGTAAAAAACTGATGGGTTGTGTGTCTGTTGCCAGTGGCCATGGCAACGACCGGAGTTCATGTACTATAAAAGGACAAAGAACACAAAAGACACTTAGTGGCCCACATTCCTTTGAGAATACATTACTCCTGATTAGCCAATTCCTTATTGGAGTTGGCAAGGCTCGAAGCAGATGGTGCCATGTCAAAAGAATAGAAAAGTAAAACTTAAAGGACAACTGTCCCCAGATATTTTAGTATTATAAGAATCTTTGCAGTATGCAATGAAAAGATATGACTTTTTTTTTTTTAAATGACGTAGATGTAAAAATACTTGAAAATCTGGTCCTTACTTTCACAGAACACTAGAACCCTCTGCCATATTGATACACCTTCGGTCGGACTGAGTTAGAATCTGACCGTTAGGCTCCTGCACAGAGCGGTGATGTCATCAGTCATCGCCCTGTGTGCTCTTCGAAGCAGAGCTGCTGCAATGTTTATTATTTCGACTGACATTTTTGAGATGTAGTTGACTGAAACTAAAACAATGCAGATGACTAAAATACAACAAAAACTAAAATGGCTTTTTAGTCAGAAAACTAAATTGAAATTTGCCAGCAAAAATAAAAAGAGACACAGAGGTGCTGGGGAAGGGGCAAAAAAGACAGACCAGGGCTTGGGAGAGACACCTAGAGGGGCTGGGGGCACACAGAGACACAGAGGGGCTGTGGAAGGGGCAAAAAAAGACAGACTCGGGCTTGGGAGAGAGACACCTAGAGAGGCTGGGGGGGACACAAAGAGACACAGAGGGGCTGGGGAAGGGGCAAAAAAGACAGACCAGTGCTTGGGAGAAAGACACCTAGAGGGGCTGGGGGCACACAGAGACATAGAGGGGCTGTGGAAGGGGCAAAAGAAACAGACCAGGGCTTGGGAGAGAGACACCTAGAGGGGCTGGGACACACACAAAGAGACACAGAGGGGCTATGGAAGGGGCAAAAGAGATAGACCAGGGCTTGGGAGAGACACATAGAGGGGCTGGGGGCACACAGAGACACAGAGGGGTTGTGGGAGGGGCAAAAGAGACAGACCAGGGCTTGGGAGAGAGACACCTAGAGGGATTGAGGGGGGGGAGGGGTACACAGAGACACAGGTGGGTTGGGGAAGGGGAAAGAGAGACATATAGAGGCTTTAACTAAACCCATTACATTTTAGTTGTGTTGACTAAAATCTGGAGATTTAGTCAACTAAAACTAAAACAGTTCAGATGACAAAAATACGACTAAACCTAAAATGGATTTTTAGTCAAAAGTCTATTACTAAAACTAAACTGAACTTTGCTACCAAAATCAACACTGCACAGAGGGGCTGGGGAAGGGGAAAAAGAGACAGACCACGGCTTGGGAGAGGGACACCTAGAGGGGCTGAGAGGACACAAAGAGACACAGAGGGGCTGGGGAATGGGCAAAAGAGACAGACCAGGGCTTGGGAGAGAGAGACACCTAGAGGGGCTGGGAGGACACAAAGAGACACAGAGGGGCTGGGGAAGAGGCAAAAGAGATAGACTGAGGCTTTAACTAAACCCATTACATTTTAGTTGTGTCGACTAATATCTACTGGAGATTTAGTCGACTAAAACTAGACTAAAACAAAGGCAATTCAGATGACTAAAATACGACTAAAACTAAAATGGCTTTTTAGTCAAAAGACTATGACCAAAACTAAATTGAAAATTGCCGCAAAAATGAACACTGGTACATAGTGTGCCTGGTACTTTCTAAGCAGCCTTTCTTTATAAAGCAGGTCTGTAATATACAGCCTGCTTCTAATGAGTGGCTGCTTGTTTGAGCTCTGATGATTTCTGGCTTGTCCGGTCTTGCATTATATAGAAACATAGAATGTTATGGCAGATACGAACCATTCGGCCCATCTAGTGTGCACAATGTTCTAAATACTCTCATAAGTCTCTGGCCTTATCTTATAGCTAGGATAGCCTTATGCCTATCCCACGCATTCTTAAACTCCATTACTGTGTTAGACTTCCAGCTGAAGTGGTAAAAGGTTATTTCATACATCCACTACCCTCTCAGTAAAGTAATATTTCCTGAAGTTATGTTTAACCCCTTAAGGACACATGACATGTCATGATTCCCTTTTATTCCAGAAGTTTGGTCCTTAAGGGGTTAAACCTTTGCCCCTCTAATTTAAGACTACGTCCTCTTGTTGTGGTGGTTTCTTCTTTTAAATATAGTCTCCTACTTTACAGTGTTTACTCCCTTTATGTATTTAGATATTTCTATCATATCCCCCCTGTCCCGTCTTTCCTCCAAGCTATACACGTTAAAGGACCACTATAGGCACCCAGACCACTTCAGCTTAATGAAGTGGTCTGGGTGACTGGTCCAGCTAGGGTTAACCCTTTTTTCTATAAACAAAGCAGTTTCAGAGAAACTGCTATGTTTATATTAGGGTTAATCCAGCCTCTAGTGGCTGTCTCTTTGACAGCCGCTAGAGGGCTTCCGCGCTTCTCACTGTGATTTTCACAGTGAGAAGACGCCAGCGTCCATAGGAAAGCATTGTGAATGCTTTCCTATGGACTGGCTGAATGCGCGCGCAGCTCCTGCCGTGCATGCGCATTCAGCCGAAGAGGAGGAGAGGAGGAGGAGAGCTCCCCGCCCGGCGCTGAATAAAGAGGTAAGTTTAACCCCTTCCTCCCCCCTCAGCTCCACGGGAGTGGGACCCTGAGGGTGGGGGCACCCTCAGGGCACTATAGTGCCAGGAAAATTAGTATGTTTTCCTGGCACTATAGTGGTCCTTTAAGATCCTTTAACCTTTCCTGGTAAGTTTTATCCTGCAATCCATGAACCAGTATAGTAGCCCTTCTCTGAACTCTCTCTAAAGTATAAATATCCTTCTGAAGATACGGTCTCCAGTACTGCGAACAATACTCCAAGTGAGGTCTCACCAGTGTTCTGTACAATGGCATGAGCACTTCCCTATTTCTACTGCTAATACCTCTCCCTATACAACCAAGCATTCTGCTAGCATTTCCTGCTGCTCTATTACATTGTCTGCCTACCTTTAAGTCATCAGAAATAATCACCCCTAAATCCCTTTCCTCAGATGTTGAGGTTAGGACTCTATCAAATATTCCGTACTCTGCCCTTGGGTTTTTACGTCCAAGATGCATTATCTTGATCTTGTACTTATCCACATTAAATGTCAGTTGCCACAACTCTGACCATTTTTCTAGTTCACCTAAATCATTTGCCATTTGGCTTATCCCTCCTGGAACATCAACCTTGTTACATACCTTAGTATCATCAGCAAAAAGACATACCTTACCATCAAGACCTTCTGCAATACCACTAATAAAAATATTAAAGAGAATGGGTCCAAGTACAGATCCCTGAGGTACCCCACTGGTGAAAAGCCCAAGCTTCAAATATACTCCATTGACTACAACCCTCTGTTGCCGGTCACTCAGCCACTGCCTTACCCATTCAACAATATTGGAATCCAAACTTAAAGATTGCAGTTTATTGATAAGCCTTCTATGTGCAACAGTGTCAAAAGCCTTACTGAAATCTAGGTAAGCAATGTCTACTGCACCACCCTGATCTATAATTTTAGTTACCCAATCAAAAAAATCAATAAGATTAGTTTGGCATGATCTCCCTGAAGTAAACCCATGTTGTCTCTGATCTTGAAATCCATGTGATTTTAGATGTTCAACAATCCTATCCTTTAACATGGTTTCCATTACTTTCCCCACTACTGAAGTAAGGCTTACTGGGCTATAGTTGCCCGACTCCACCCTACTACCTTTCTTGTGAATGGGCACAACATTCGCTAACTTCCAATCTTCTGGGACTACTCCTGTTTAATTTCTTTCAATACTATGGTTCTTCTATTTACATATTATTACCAGTAGATTTATGAGATAAATCATGTGAAGTTGGAGTGATTTAACACATGAAACTACTGGAAATGTGTCCGTTAGAAAACCTACACTATTTAAACACAAAGTCCTATGCCAAACAAGCCAACAAGCAGCAAGCAGAAATGTACAGATTTATTTAATATTAAGAGCTCAAGCTAGCAGTCGGGCGGCATGAATCCCCATATTTGTAATTTCACTAATTATAATTTTCATAGAGAAAATATATGATATGCATTGTGAGTATATACATCAAAGCACTGTCACTTTAATTGTTTCGTTTTGACACTGTATTTATCACAGTAATTTAAATTGTATATATTTACAATGCTTTTACAACAGATTATTAAAATTCAATTTAGGTTATTTAGCACTAGCACCATTTAATTTGTCTCCCATGTTGGAATTAGTTAAGACCCACCAATATTGAGGAACTGTGAAGTTGTGATGGGCTTTAACACAATATGGCCATACCGTGGAACTCAATCCCCAGATTTTTTTGTTAAGAGATGGGAATTTAAGTAGCTTTGTAAAATTTGAAAAACTGTATTTTTATGTGTGCACTGTTCTTTAATCTGTATTCTTTATAAAGGGTGTCCTTTTATGTTCCTCATTTGCATTGTGTGCCCTGGTTCTGCCTAGACTGAAATTAATTGTGAGGTCCCTCACTACATATTTAATATACATTTTAAAAAGTATCACATGGAGCATCATATGAAAAAAATAATCACAAATTATAGGTGATTTTCTGTATGCAGTAGTTGTAATTTCCGGAGAAGTGACAGTTGACACTTTAAATATCTTGCTAAAATATGAGATCACAAAAAAAAAATCTATATATTAAATCACACCAGTAGAGTAAGCAGTTGACTAGTACATTTCAGCTTTCTGTGCAAGACTTGCTCTCAGAGTGTTTTTTGGAGACATGTAGTTCAACTTCCAGAAAGCTTTGCTTCTTGGTGATCTGTACAACTCTCTTAACCCCTTAAGGACCAAACTTCTGGAATAAAAGGGAATCATGACATGTCACACATATCATGTGTCCTTAAGGGGTTAAAGGGACACTCTAGGCACCCAGACCACTTCTGCCCATTGGAGTGGTCTGGGTGCCAACTCCCATCACCCTTAACCCTGCAAGTGTAATTATTGCAGTTTTTTTTTTTTTTATAAACTGCAATAATTACCTTGCAGAGTTAAGTCCTCCTCTAGTGGCTGTCTATCAGACAGTCACTAGAGGGATTTCCCCATAGGAAAGCATTGAATAATGCATTCCTTTGGGGAGGTCTAATGTGCATGTGCGGCCATTGCAGCGCATGCACATTAGGTCTCCCTCGTCGGTGGGGAAGGAGCATGGGCAGCATGGGATGGGGTGTGGGAGGGAGAGAGGCACTGCAAGAACCTGCAGTGCCGGTAAAAAGGGATATGTTTTCCTGGCACCGGAGAGTCCCTTTAAGGTAAGAAACGTCGAGCTGAGAAATAAGACAAAAAAAAGGGGATTTACGTACGCACATTATACAGATAGACTAATTATCGGTTCCGCCAGTTATTCGAGCAGGTATTGAGCATATTTCTGATAATCAGTATCGGTCTTGCAATTTACTTATATTACTGATAACTCACTTAGCTCTCCAAGTCGCCACACGCCCTTCCGAATCTGGAAACCCCATCCTATGAGGCGCCATGCAGTTGCCTCAAGTTACTCTCTTCTGGGAGTCCTTGCACTCAGCGAGCGGAGACAGTATTACGTATTACTGTTCAGGAGTAACAGGAGTGTGATTGATTTCAGCAATCACACACCTATCAGTAACAGTGCTGCACATGCTGGAATCTCAGTGATGTACAGGCTGCCTGAGAATGAAAAAAGTGGATCGCTGTCAGCATGGTCAGTTAACGGGAAACAATAGGCACCCAGACCACCTTAGATAACTGAAGTGGTCTGGGTGCAGTGTCCCTATTGCAATTAGTGCTGCAATGTTAAACATTTCAGTTCCAGAGAAACTGCAATGTTTACATTGCAGCACTAAGTCTGCCTCCAGTGGCTGTCTCCCAGACAGCCCCTAGAGGGCTTCCTGGAACCTAGCGGAACTTCACGCTCTGCATGAAGACATCCAGCCTCAGCTATAGCATTTGCATGTCGCGGGACTGAGAAGGCGGAGACATGACGCAGTGCCGAGGGACATCTGCGCTGGGATCAAGTAAGTAAATAAAGGGTGGCACGAAGGAAGGGGGAGGCAGAGGGAGCTATAGATCCAGAAATACAGCTTTGTATTCCTGGCACTTATAGTATCCCTTTAATACCCTATTTGCAGCTGCGACCGGGCTTGTCACACCAGGGGCCCTGCGGACCCCTGCGACCAGGTACCCGCCGCCATCCTTTGCGGCCCCGACCGCACAGCAAACCGCTGGGGCCGCCGTCCAAGGTGCTTTAACAGTGCGACCGGGCCCCCTGTGATGAAATCACACGCTGGAAGGAAGTGACTGCACGTCACTCCTCCCAGCATACATAGAGTCCGCGCGGGAGGAAGCAGAGGGAGTCAAAGTGGGAACTCTGACTCCCACCAGCCTGAGGAACCACTGGACCCCAGGGAAAGTCACCCTCCTGCACCTAAAAAGGTAGGAAACAGGGGGGTGACTTAAACATTGTGTGTCTGTATGTATGTATCTGTCTGTATGTGTGCCTGTCTGTTTGTATGTTTATGTGTCAGTCTGTGTCTGTATGTGTGCCTGTTTGTATGTATGTGTGTCTGTCTGTATGTATGTGTGTGTGTGTGTGTGTTGGGGGGAGGGAGTGGGCCCCATGGACTGTGTGTACGCCACTGCCTATTTGTGTAGCAATTATGTTGCTTTTCAAAACTAAATGTTCAGAATATCAACACTGGTTATCAGCAATCGACACAAAAAAGCGACCCCAGTATCGTAAAAAGAACATCGGGCGATCGCTAGAACATTAACCAGTGTTTTTCCATGAAGGAGGTGGGGTAGAGAAGGCCAGGTTTAGATGCAGTATGCAACAAAGTTTAAAAAAAAAACTATGCAATATCGGACATGCAAAAATCAGCATATTATTTAGGCCAAAAGCTATAAAAGTCATAAAGATTTTGCTGGTGTTGTGTTCTGGTCCCTTTTCCTGGTACAAGCAAAGAACAATTTGTAATTTAGGCCATGTGGAACCTTTTCCAATAACCGTATATTTGGAGACCTGATGGTTGTACTATGACCCCAACGCATCTAGTTTATGTTTTAGTGTACCACCAAGCAGTAAACAATCTTTGTGTATCCTCGCTTCCAATTGTGCATGCGCCTCTGGAAGCATTTTCATACTTCTATGTTTACCTCTGAATGATTGTGTGATACCGTGCTGAGGAACAATTGTCTAGAGTGCAGTAGGAGTGTTTGTTTTAGTTAAACTGCAGGCAGACTGTGTAGGTGTATCAAGCCCTTTGTTCAATCTGCCCCGTGGCACTCCAATATTTTTCCTTCATTACTTCAACTACGCCAGTAGTTGCATCATATTTGTTAATCAGATTATTAGTTATAAAGAAAGGTTAACAAATTGAATTCTGTTTAGTTTAGAAAAACGGCACCTCAGAGGGCATTATCATATTTAAGTACCGTATTATTATGCAAGTATATTTGAGGTCAGTACAAACCATTGTCTGGGAATCAGACATATTGATAAACAGGACTATACATAGGACATGATGCTACGCATTTAGACTAGAAGAAATGAGATTTAGTCTAAGGCAAAAGGAAAGCATATTTTTGCAGAAAGACCAATAAGGAGGTGGAATTCTCTGCCTGAAGGGGTGGTTTTAGCAGAGTCTGCACAGATGTTTAAAGAGCAAATGGGTGAATACTTGCAAAAACATAATATTCAGGGATATAATTTTGAATCTGCGAGGTACCAGCTTCTTGATCCAAGGAGAGATCTGACTGCCATTCTAAGGGTCAAGAAGGAATTGTTTTGAATGAACAGCAGAAACAGATGTGAGAAAGTCTGAGCTTGATGGGTGCATAGTTCTTTGTAGAGTCACCTGTTATGACTTGGCGTTTTTACAACTTACTGAACCAGCGAATGGACCTTTCCCAACCTAACTACTCTGGATATATTTAGTCACATGGTAAGCAATCTTACAAACAAACAATCAAAAAACAAAACAAAAAAAACCCACAAAAATGGATTGGATGATACAGGTCTGGTAATCATTTTACATGCCGTTGTAAGTGATCGTTGTCAGTATGGCATACAAGATCCAATGCACTCACTTATTTACTAAACAGCCATTTCAAAGCTCACAGAATGTAATTGTTTTTTGTTGTTGTTTTTTTAAACACTTCGTCTAGGCAAACATAGTAGGGGTTTAGTTACAGCATATGATTAGACATTGCATAAGCCTGCCACAACGCCAATGTACCCCATTCTTGGCAGGTCCTACTCTAGCAACCTAATGCCTTCTCTTGTCAACAAGTTCTGCAATCCATGGGTCCTTACTAATAAGCACAGATGATGCACTATCAAAATAACTGTGTTTCCTGCTATCCTACTTACCTGCTGCAGTACCACAGAGTTTACTCAGCCCCATGGGATCTTGATTTGTATCTGAAATATAAAGACTACCAATGGAGGAGCTGTCACAACATCTTTTCAGTACAGCACTAATTAACTATTTAATTCCTCAGCTCATTCCTACACTGCCTTTTTGTGGTTATCATTAGCCCTTTAATGCGTTTTGTCAGTTTGGCGTCCTTTTTCATTTTTGACCTTGGCTTGTCAAATTATCAAATTCAGCATTTAGACATTTGCTAGTCCAGTGTTTCTGGCTTTGGCTAGTAGTGCCAACTACATGAGTATACATTGTTCCCCAATCTTTGCTTGTACTAGGTCTACTCTTTACCTTCATTGGGGTCCTACGTTTCCTGCCTTATTTAAGGTTTTCCGCCAGGCCCAACCATGTAAAAGTACCAGTAAAGCTTCTCTCTCTGCTAGTCTTTTGCACCAGTAGACGCTCTGTGTTAATACGGGACGTTACAATACCAGTTTGTTGCAGTTTTTTGTTTTTGGTATCCATTCCTTTTCAAACTGTGCAGACATCAATTTGACATATTTAAAGGGTAAAGCCTGCTTTAGAGGCTGTGATGTGAGAAGTACTCTGGTCTCATTTCCCAATAATGGCACAATCTGTTTTTGCAGCAGTTTTCCCTCTTAGTTCCTCCTGCCATGCCCCGGATCTTCTTTAAGGCTGGCTGTGACGTGCGTTCATTGGCTGAGCGCATCAACTGGCTGCTCTCAGCCAATTAGTTAAAGTCTGTGCATAGGAATATGCACAGAATTGACATTAGTTAGCCTGAACTCTATTTCCAGGCTCCATGATCACTTCAAATCACTGAAGTGGTAATGGTGCTAACTTATCATTTTAACCTATACAACTTCCTGATAACGTGTTTAGTCAATATTTAAAAATAAATATGATTTCACTACTTTGGAATCTCTAGATAAAAAAAAAATATAACTTGAACAGGAGCTATCATGTATTCTATTTTAGCGCACTCTAATAGGGATCTAAAAGTTAGCTACTGATTGTGCTAAAGTTCTTTATATTTTGCTTTATTGTGATTTCCACGTTTTGCCAAGCAATGCTAACTTTTAGAGCGCATGTTAATTACCTACACATTGTGTTATCATGTGTTGTCAGTACATGACTTACACAGATGAAAGATTGTCAGTTCCGATGATCTTAGCCAAGGAGGTGGGCCGGGGAAGGTGCCAAACACCACCGTGGCCCATTAGCAACTCCTCATAAAAATGCACAGAATCTCTCTGATTGTCAGTGCTGCACAAGCACTGCCCCAGGAAACACCTCTAGTAGCCATATGAGGAGTGGTCAGTGGAGGTGTCCCTAGGCTGTAATGTAAACACTGCCCTTTCTCTATACTTACCAGAATAGCTCCATTAAGCTGTAGTTGTTCTGGTGACTATAGTGTCGGTTTAACATAAAAACTGTAAAAAATAAAAAACCAATATAGAAGTCTGACAGCTGAATGAGAAATCCCTCAATAAACACATTCTCGTGAAACAAACAAACAATCACAGGTATCGAAATTGTCTTTTGGTTTTTTTAAACAAATAATAATTACAATCATTACATAACACATCTAAATATCATTTTCACTTCTGAATAGTGTGTATTTCTAGTTATTTAGAGCATGAAATCGCTGCTAATATGACTTACTAGAAACTAAAAACTAGCAACACTTCCTAGCAGGGCTTTGCAAAATCCATCGAACAAGGTTGTTATGGCAACACAGAAATGGGATTTAGGAATGTCTACCTGTTGGTCATTAAAGATCTTATGATCTCTCCCAACCAGTCTCTAACGGCAGATTCATGGTTTCCTCAATCCTTAGCAGTATCCTGACCAACAGTGAAAGGCTGAATACATCCCCAGCACTCTCGGACAATCACTGCTGTCCACGTTAAACCATATTAAAACGGATAATGTGAACATGTAAATTCTACAATATCAATAGAGCTGAAGTGGAGATGAACTCTGGGTGATGGGTCGAGCCTTGGATATTTAAAAAAAAAAAAAGGGGGGGGGGAAACGACCCCCAAAAAAGTGGAAAATATATCTAATAGCTGGAGCTTACAGATAAACTCATTAAAAGAATCCTATGGCATTTAGTGTATAAAAATAACATATTGAGGACTGAATTAAATTTGGAGTCAAGAAGGACTGAACACGAAAACATTTCATAACTATAAGAGTCTTTTTGTTCATTTCATATCTCCATCTTAAAGAATGCAAAGAGAATTTGGAGGTATCTTTCTATAGATACATTTGTTGACAATGTCATGTTCTGGCAGTGGTTCCTAACCCAGTTCTCAAAGCACACAAACAGTCCAGGCTTTCTTAGTATTTCCATTAGAAAAGAACTGGCACATGCCTAAATCCTGGACTGTTTGTGTCGAGAACTAAGTTGGGAATCGCTGCTAAAGACTACGATGGGAGTCTCAGAACACCATTGTCTATGGAGAAGATGCTATTCTGTAACGAGGAAACCAGAGGGCCACCAGGGTACAAAGTATAAAGAAACTGCTGAGCATGGAATGACCTGGGTCATGGCACTGCAAAGACAGATCTCAGTGTGAGCCTCTTTTCAGAGTTAACGCTCTCTCTGTAGTAAGATTAAAGAACACCAATGTTTTGTTTTTTTTATTATTATTACTATATAGTGTCCCTTTAATCACTGAATGTATGCCATCGTTATATGTCCATGTATCAATCCGTGTCCTACAATCCAAGTTCTCTGTACATGCCTTTCCCTATATCTGCAAGAATCTGCATACCGGTAACTTTATATGCTCATAATTGTCTGTCTATCCATATATCTCCTTACCATCTGCTGTTTTCCAACCTGTTTGGCAGGTGAGGCAGATAAGTAAACAGTCAGATAACTGCACAATCTATTTCTACATCCTGCGTCGGCATGCAGAGTACAGTGACTCTGGAAGCTGGGTGTGTGTGTCCAATGCTTCTCACTGAGGACCATTGCATTGGTGGTCACAGTGATAGCTACATATGCTCTGTCCCCCAAGTACTGGCATATGAGAAGCATTTTAATGGACAATAGTTATATTCAAAATGAATTGGATTGGACATTCGTCACTAAAGTTGGAACACAGCAAGGTTGGCCCTGTCCCTACTTCTATATATACTCACCTTTAAGCCCCTTGGACAGGAAATTAGGTACCACCCGGATATACAGTATATGATCATTCGATTGGGAACATGGAAAGTAAACTAAAAACCCCTTTGGAGCTGGTTTTCTGTTTACAAAGAACGGTGATGCACTTTCATAAACTTAACCCCTTAAGGACACATGACGGAAATATTCCATCATGATTCCCTTTTATTCCAGAAGTTGTGTCCTTAAGGGGTTAAATGGACACTCCAGACCCCTAAAGCACTTCGGCTTGTGAATTTATTTATTTATGCAGCATGTCTTTTTTTTTTTTAATTTACAAAAAGTGCAGTTTTTAACAGAAGTTGGGGAGACAGACAGCATGTCCGACACTCATGGTGCTTCCTGGTTTGGTTCGCTTAACTCAGGAGGCAGCAGTTATCAAGAGCACCTGTCTTGCAAAGACTTCTCATTGAGAAGTCTGTGATTGGACAGCCACAGAAAGTCTGGGCGGGGTTAGAAGGGGGCAGGAATGCAAAGGCTTCAGAAAAGAGATCTGCAGCCTTTGCAAGCAGTTTTTAGATATAACTAAATGCATATAGGTTTCATTAGGGTTCGATCTATTAAAAAGTAATTTGAATTTTATTTGGATTTGGGATTAAGTCAATCCCATGAACTAAGGCAGAAGCAGGCAGCCTTCGCCTTTAAAGTTATTGCAGACTACATCTCTCATAATGCTCGTACAGCCATAATGCTGTCAATGCATCAGGAGAGATACGTATATGGATTGACATTATTTTTCCGATGCTGGAGAAAGGTAAGTGCTTAAGACACACACACTCTCATGAACAGATGCATACACACTAGCTAACAGACACACACATTTACTGACAGAAACACACTCAGTGACAGACATACATACACACTCACTGACAGACAGACACACACTCACTAACAGACGCACACAAACTAACACACTCACTGACACACTAACACACACTTTTAAAAAAAAAAAAATTTAATCCCCCCAGCTTCCTTACCTTTGTGAGAGCGGAGGGGATTCCCTGGCGTCCAGTGGTGTCACTTGGCGTGCAGGCTGGCAGGCGCGCGGGGGAGCACTCTCCCCTGAGTGCTTCCTGTTCAGCTCCCTCGCGCGCCGCGTACTGATACCGGAAGATGACGTCATATTCCGGCTCCGGTATCAGTACGCGGTGCGCGAGGGAGCTGAAGAGTGTACATAAATCAATAAGATAATTCTACACTGTAACGCTATCTATAAGTAAACGTGGTTACCAATATTGTCATCCATACTTTATCCCGGGAATAGACTTTTATTCATGCTCATTAAGAATCCTCTGAATTGGTGCCCTTGTGCATGCGTGAGCTTACGCGCACACCCGCGAGCTGGTTTACGCACGTGCGCATGTCTGATCTGAGGTCTGTGTGGGAGGAGGCAGGCACCATCAAGTTTGATTGACAGCAGGGGGTGTGTTTTCTGGTTAATTTATAAAAGAGCTGATTTCTCATAAATTTGGGTTAAACTAGAATACTCCTCACCCCTAAGGCACTTTTAGGGGTGAGGAGTATTCTAGTTTAACCCAAATTTAACCCTAGTTTAACCCAAATGAAGAGCTTTTGAGGAATGGAGTGGTCTTTTATGCCCTGCACTCAAACTCCCAGTACTCCTGGGCAGCAGCAATGGCTATAGCATTTATCTCCCACAATATATTTTAGTTTTAAAAATATATATATATTTATTATTGGTTTTTTTAAAAAGTTACCGGCACTCTATCCCAAATCCCTACACACATTTAAATAATGGAAGTTTTTTGCTACCACTCAAAAGGCCATAAAAGTGTAAGCCCATCTGCCCCGTCAAGGCAAACCTCTTAGAGGAGTTCTACATTAACAATATACCATGCTGCTTTCAGCTAAAAGGCAAAATCTCTAATGAGACAAAAAGAGTTATTTTTATGAATCCCTCCACACTTTTAGGGTTGGGGTGGGCGGCAGTCTGTAACATGGCTGTGTAATACAAAAAAAATTACAAACATACAAAATTAAGCCCAGCGCTCAAACTCGCACTGCTCTTGGGCGTTAGCAATGGCTACAGCAAGCATGTCAAACTCACGGCCCACAAGGACCGTCTTTGCGGTCCAGCGAGCAGCGAGTACATGCTGGTGTTATAGCAGAGTGTGTGTGTCTGTCTGTCAGTGTGTCTGTATGTATGTTTCTGTATACATGTATCTGTCAGTGAGTATGTGTGTGTCTGTAAGTGAGTGAGTATGTGTGTGTGTGTGTCTGTCTGTCTGTCTGTCTGTCAGTGAGTATGTGTGTGTCTGTCTGTATGTATCTGTCAGTGAGTATGTGTGTGTGTGTGTGTGTCTGTCAGGGAGTGTGTGTTTGTGAGTATGTGTGTGTCAGTATGTGTGTGTCTGTCAGTGAATATGTGTGTGTGTCAGCGGGAGGATCAGATTTGTCACAGGGTGGTAGAGGGGGGTGCTGTGGTTTAGTAGAGGGGGGGCTGAGATTTAGTAGAGGGGGGGCTGAGATTTAGTAGAGGGGGTGCTGTGGTTTAGTAGAGGGGGATGCTGGGGCGGGGGGTTTATAATAAACCTACGTTTCTATGAAAATTTACGGTATATTTTTTTTTTTGCGGCCCACATAAACTTAAACCTTGTTTATGTGGCCGATCCAGACTGAGTTTGACATGCTTGGGCTACAGTATCCTGTGCAACATTCAAAATCCCTATCCAACACTAGTGCTCCCGCCCATAGAACCCATCCAGCACTGCTACTCCCGCCATGCAATCTATCCAGCACTGCTATTCCCGCCATACAATCCACCCAGCACTGCTATTCCCGCCATACAATCCATCCAGCACTGCTATTCCCGCCATACAATCCATCCAGCACTGCTATTCCTGCCCATGGAACCCATCCAGCACTGCTACTCCCGCCCATAGAACCCATCCAGCACTGCTACTCCCGCCACACAATCTATCCAGCACTGCGATTCCCGCCATACAATCCATCCAGCACTGCTACTCCCGCTCATAGAACCCATCCAGCACTGCTACTCCCAACCATACAATCCATCCAGCACTGCTACTCCCAACAATACAATCCATCCAGCACTGCTACTCCCTCAATAAAATCCATCCAGCACTGCTACTCCCAACAATACAATCCATCCAGCACTGCTACTCCCTCAATAAAATCCATCCAGCACTGCTACTCCTGCCATACAATCCATCCAGCACTGCTACTCCCACTCATACAATCCATCCAGCATTGCTACTCCCACAATACAATCCATCCAGCACTGCTACTCCTGCCATACAATCCATCCAGCACTGTTACTCCCAACCATACAATCCATCCAGCACTGCTACTCCCACCACACAATCCATCCAGCACGGTTACTCCCACTCATACAATCCATCCAGCACTGCTACTCCCGCCATACAATCCATCCAGCACTGCTACTCCCACTCATACAATCCATCCAGCACTGCTACTCCCACAATACAATCCATTCAGCACTGCTACTCCCACTCATACAATCCATCCAGCACTGCTACTCCCACCATACAATCCATCCAGCACTGCTACTCCCACTCATACAATCCATCCAGCACTGCTACTCCCGCCATACAATCCATCCAGCACTGCTACTCCCACTCATACAATCCATCCAGCACTGCTACTCCCACTCATACAATCCATCCAGCACTGCTACTCCCACAATACAATCCATTCAGCACTGCTACTCCCACAATACAATCCATCCAGCACTGCTACTCCCACCATACAATCCATCCAGCATTGCTACTCCTGACATACAATCAATCCAGCACTGTTACTCCCACTCATACAATCCATCCAGCACTGCTACCCCACAATACAATCCATTCAACACTGCTACTCCCACCATACAATCCATTCAACACTGCTACTCCCACAATACAATCCATTCGGTACTGCAAATCTGTGTCCACCCAAACAACCCATTCAGCACTAATACTCCCACCCATATAACAAATCCAGCACTAATACTCCCACCCATATAACAAATCCAGCACTGATACTCCCACCCATTATAACAAATCCAGCATTGATACTCCCACCCATATAACAAATCCAGCATTGATACTCCCACCCATATAACAAATGCAGCACTGATACTCCCACCCATATAACAAATGCAGCACTGATACTCCCACCCATATAACAAATGCAGCACTGATACTCCCACCCATATAACAAATCCAGCACTGATACTCCCACCCATATAACAAATCCAGCACTGATACTCCCACCCATATAACAAATGCAGCACTGATACTCCCACCCATATAACAAATGCAGCACTGATACTCCCACCCATATAACAAATCCAGCACTGATACTCCCACCCATATAACAAATCCAGCAGATACTCCCACCCATATAACAAATCCAGCACTGATACTCCCACCCATATAACAAATGCAGCACTGATACTCCCACCCATATAACAAATGCAGCACTGATACTCCCACCCATATAACAAATCCAGCATTGATACTCCCAACATTATAACAACTCCAGCACTGATACTCCCACCCATATAACAAATGCTATCCATTCAGCAATACCAATACCATTTAAATAACCCCTGCACCAGTATTACTCCATCTGTAAAATCCCATTAATACTATTCCTCCCATCCACACATTTACATAATAAATCAAGCCAGCTCAATTTCAAAAACAGCCCCTTTAACCAAGCCATCAACATAACCAACTATCAATAAACCCCTCCCCCATTTCCAATACACCTATTCAAATGACACAAATCTCAATAATCAAATCAATATAGCGTGCGTAAACCTTACTGACATCTATCTAGCCCAGGGGTATCACTCCAGCAGAACTACAACTCCCATGATGCTTTACCAGACTAGCCAAAAATTACCGAAGTTGTAGTTTTATATCAAATACACCCATCTATCCCTAATTCTCAATCTCCATATAACAGTCATATGCACCTGCTGATGCTATTATTTAATTAAACTCTAATACGAACACATATTTTATTTTTGGTCATTTTTTGGGGGAGAATCATATCAATCATTACAGCAATATAGTCCACTCGAACCACAGAATTTAACCCCAAGTGTCTTACCTCATGTGTATTTATGAAAGCATGTATGTGTGTATGTGTATATATATATAAATTAATGTCAACAGCCCACCACCCCCATGTTACCTGGTTACTCCTCTTGGATATCTCTCTCTGGTCCAATCTGTAGTGTCTCTTCCAGGAGGTGTCTCTGGTATCTGCAAGGGGTGTCTCAGGTGTCTCTGACTACCTATACAAGGCTGATTTGTTTTGAAACTCAGCAGCTAGATGTCTCTCTTAGTCCATGTGTCACTTGTCACTCAGATTCTTCTTCAGCCCTGTTACTGGTTTCTCCTGGAGGTTTGGTACCCTGCCTCACTCAGTTGCTGTGTTATCACTTGTCTCAATGTATCTCCTGTTTTTTTCAGGATGAATGATGACCTCTCGGTTTGTGGCTAGCTATCTCTTTTTGTCGCTCTCGGTGGCTGTCCCTTAGAGTGGATGATGTCACTGGTCTCTCAGTGTCTGGATGCCTTGTATTTCCTTACAAAAGATGATGTCACTGGTCTCTCAGTGCTTAAATGTTTCTTGTTCCTTCCAGCTGATGAAGTCACTGTTCTCTCAGTGGTTGGATACTTAGTGTTCCTTAATATGAATGATGCCACTGGTCTCCCATTGGCTAGATGTCTCTTCTTCCTTACAGTGGATGATCCCACTGATCTGTCAGTGGCTGGATGTCTCCTTTTTCAACAGTGGATTGTGCCACTAGTGTTTCTCAATTGTGAATAGCTTGTGTTCCGAACAGTGGATGATGCCACTAGCCTTTATTGAATTCCTTAAAGTGTGTGGTGCCAATAGTCTCTGTCTGTGGGATTTAGGTTTTTTTAATTAATTTTTTTATACCGTGTCTCAGTGGCTAGGTATATTGTGCTCTTTATAAACAATAGTCTCATGTGGTCCTTGGGTATCACTTATTGCATACAGTGGATGCTGTAATTTGTATTACCTTTGTGGAGTCTAGTTATCAGTGATGCATTCACCTCTCTTGTTTTGTTGGATGGTGAACTCTTAGGTGAGTGTCTCCTGTTTTCCTCTGATAACTAGGTTCTCTCTCTCTCAGTGGTTGTCTCTCATTTCTCTCAATGGATGATAGCTACTTGGTGGATTTCTCTCAGTGAAAGGTGGACTTTGTTTTTGCTTGTTTCTTGACTGTCACCCTGAATGGTGGACTCTCAGTATCTCAGAGTGACTCTCTTGTTTCTCTCAGTGTCTGTCTCTGGTTTAATCCAGTGGATGGTGGGCTCTGTAAGTACCCTCTTTTTCTCAATGGCTGATGGGCTCTCTCACGGTGTACATGCCGTTTCTCTATGGATGGGGGATTCTCTCAGTGGATGGTGGACTCTCACTGACCGTATGTTTTTTGTTTCTCTAAATTAATGATGGACTCTATTAGTATGTTTCTTGTATCTCTCAGTAAATGATGGACTCAGTAAATTTCTTCACTTTCTCAGTGGATGGTGGACTATCAGTATATTTCTTGTATCTCTCAGTGGATGGTGGACTCACTCAGTATAATTCCTCACTCTCTCAGTGGATGGTGGACTATCAGTATATTTCTTGTATCTCTCAGTGGATGGTGGACTCAGTATAATTCCTCACTCTCTCAGTGGATGGTGGACTCTCAGTATATTTCTTGTATCTCTCAGTGGATGGTGGACTCAGTATATTTCTTGTATCTCTCAGTGGATGTTGGACTCACTCAGTATAATTCCTCACTCTCTCAGTGGATGGTGGACTATCAGTATATTTTTTGTATCTCTCAGTGGATGGTGGACTCACTCGGTATAATTCCTCGCTCTCTCAGAGGATGGTGGACTCAGTATAATTTTTCACTCTCTCAGTGGATGGTGGACTCTAGATTTTATCTCTTTATGTATGGCAGACTCTTTCAGTGGATGGTGGACTCTCAGTATATTTATTTTTTCTCAGATTATGGTATACTCTCAGTATAATTCCTCGTTCTCTCAGTGGATGGTGGACTCTCTCAGTATAATTCCTCACTCTCTCAGTGGATGGTGGACTCACTCAGTATAGTTCTTGTATCTCTCAGTGGATGGTGGACTCACTCAGTATAGTTCTTGTATCTCTCAGTGGATGGTGGACTCACTCAGTATAGTTCTTGTATCTCTCAGTGGATGGTGGACTATTTCAGTGGATAGTGGGCTCTCAGTATATAATTTCTTACTTTCAGTGTGTGTCACTTCTCTCTTGGCTCTGGATTGTGGACTCTCTCAGTTGGCAGTCTCTTTCACTGATCTCTTCTCTCAGTAAATGATGGTGGACTCTCTCAGTAAATGATGGTGGACTCTCTCAGTAAATGATGGTGGACTCTCTCAGTAAATGATGGTGGTCTCTCTCAGTAAATGATGGTGGTCTCTCTCAGTAAATGATGGTCTCTCGGTAAATGATGGACTCTCTCAGTAAATGATGGACTCTCTCAGTAAATGGTGGTCTCTCTCAGTAAATGGTGGACTCTCTCAGTAAATGATGGACTCTCTCAGTAAATGATGGACTCTCTCAGTAAATGGTGGTCTCTCTCAGTAAATGGTGGACTCTCTCAGTAAATGATGGACTCTCTCAGTAAATGATGGACTCTCTCAGTAAATGGTGGACTCTCTCAGTAAATGATGGTCTCTCTCAGTAAATGATGGACTCTCTCAGTAAATGGTGGTCTCTCTCAGTAAATGATGGACTCTCAGTAAATGGTGGTCTCTCTCAGTAAATGGTGGTCTCTCTCAGTAAATGATGGCCTCTCTCAGTAAATGAAGGACTCTCTCAGTGGCTGTGTGAATGGATGGATGTATTCCCCTCCTGTAGTGTGTTCTTGTCTGTCAGTTGATTGCTGTCTCACAGTGGAAGACTGACTGTCTCTCTGTCTGGCTCCCTGGAGGTCTCTCAAGGGGGAGTGTCCATGCCTACATGCAGCAATCTGTCATCTCCCTCCTTGCAAACGGCTAGCTGGCTCCCTCCTACAAGCCCCTCTCATTTCAAGTCTAAGTGCATGGTCTCCTTCCTCCCTGCTCCTCGCACTCTCCTTCTCCTCGCCGTCTCTTTCGTGCACTCTCTTCTCCTCAGAGCAGTCTCTTTCTCCACCAACAACAACATTCAGTGACGTCACTCACCGACCACGTGACCCGCAGAGCCTAAAAATAGCCTCTGCTAGTGGGTGGGCGTGCCGTCCGGCACTAGTGGGCGGGCCCGAGCTGTCGCAACGCCCCCTTTTAAAGGAGCCGCGTCCCTTTTAAATCCTTATGTGTCTAAACTGTCAAATTATAATAATAATAATAATTATTATTATTATTTTTATATATATATATATATATAAGCTCCATAAGCCTAAATAGTATTATTTAAATATTCCCAATTTAGCTCAACAATAAAATATTTGTACAAACACACACCTGTATGCCTATTACTATAGCTCTGCCAATAAATAATTCAGATTTACACTTTATCAATCCTTCATCATGACTCAGTGTCTCTCACTCACTGATCTCCCTTATTCCCCTTGTCCATTTATAAAGGGTACTGGGGGATTGCTTTGCTGGGTCACAGAATCTGTTTCCATGGTAACAGCTGGCCTTTTCCTTTTTCTTTTTTTTTTTTTTAAATGTGGTTATAATAGTTTGGGGTTTTTTTGTTGTTTTTTTAGAAAAAAATAAAATAATAATAAGTTTTCTGGAAAAAATAGAGGGGAAGGCAGGAAAGTTGGAAAGCAAAAGGCTGTGTTCTCCTCTCCCATCCTAGTCAAACATGTATTTAAAGGGAATCACTTAAACAATGACAGATGTCTAAATAAATATCATTTATCAAGGTAACTACAGGTGGTGCCCAGCAGTATGCAGCATTCACATGCTGCCAGAGCTCGTATTAGAGAGACTGCATGAATAATTATACTGTACTACTACAGTAGGGAGCAATATATATATATATATATTTATTTATTTATTATCAATGCTGGCATTTTTGATGGTCTGCCTGTCTAGAATCCACAGACCACAGGCAATTGTCATGACACTTTCTGGTGTACTGCCTTGCAAGTTAATTAAGTGTCCAGCAGTACCTAATCATGGGGGAACTAATACACACCATCGCTGAGAATGCAGTGGTTATATTATTACTATTATTACTGTTTATTTAGTGCCAACAGATTCCGTAGCGCTTTGCAATATTATGAGAGGGGGGATTTAACTATAAATAGGACAATTACAAGAAAACTTACAGGAACGATAGGTTGAAGAGGACCCTGTTCAAAAGAACTTACAATCTATATCTACAGAATGTGATATTTGAAATGTTGCTGCCTTGCTGCACTCTAAATTCTTTTCAGATCTCTGCTCATTCTAGCAATGGCACCCGGAGATGCCAGCCTGGACCGTCTTATTACTGCCAAGTACAATTCTCTGCCCTCTCTACCTCGGCTCTTTCTGGAGCCATCCAGTTAAACACTGGTTCAAGTACTGTGTTAAAATCAGAGAATTATTAAGATCGCACGTGGCCCTAGGCAGCCTACTAGTTTGGGGTGCCCATTCACTCTTAGCATAGAGATGGAGAATGGCATAAGGCTTGGCGGCCCACTCCAATTCAGTCATGTCTGTCAAGTCCTGTTGCCTTACCGTCGCTGTCACAGTCTTCTTCTCGCAAAGTCTCAATTTAAAACATGCAGGGTTATTCACTAATAACCACATACCTGTCTTTTTAGTTGTATGGCAGTGTGTGTGTCTATGTATGAATGTTTGTCTGTGTGTATCGATATGTATCTGCGTATATTTGTGCATCTGTGTCTGTGGCATTCTGTATCTTTTTGTATGTCTGTGTTGTATGTATGTGGCAATTTATATCTGTGAGGTTTTTGTCTGTTTGTGCAAGTGTGTATCTGTATGTGTGCGTGTGTCTAGAAATTCGTATCTGTTTGTGTGTCTCTGTGTATGGGTGTGTGTGCGTGGCGCATTTGTGTCGGCTAATATATGCTGGGGGCCCCAGCCTATTTCTTTGTAAGTGGCCCCAAGTGTTCTAAAGGCAACCCTGGGTAAGTGTAGTAGTGAGTGTAGTAGTGTTTAGCTAGTTGTGTGTAATAGTGTGGATAGTACTGCGTGTATGTACCTGCAAGTCGGTATAGAAGGGCGTCATTTTTACCCCACACCTCTCCATCCTCTCTGCAGGATATTGCTATGTTGAATCTGGAGGGAAGAGGGGGTGGGCATGCAGGTATCAGACTCCCTGAAACTTAACAAAAACATTTATTAAATTATTTAAAAATTTCAAAAGTGTCATAGAAAATACAAAAAATAGATGTGTGTGATAGTGTGCGCATGCGCGGGGGTGGGGGGTGGGAGACAACTTCAACCAGCTCATAATAACATTGGACATTAAAGCGTTTAGACTGAAATGCATATGATTTTCAATACTTTATAGCCAGCCACAGCATCTTCATCTGCAGAGTCTCAGAATGTCTTCCATCCTAAAGCTTTGTGTCTGCTGTCATGTGTCTTCCAGTAGGCAATAGCACTACCTAGCGGCAGACTAGAATCATGACATATGTACAGAAACCCTTAGAGTTCTACCCATCCATCAGGTAATTGATTGTGTAATTATCTGCTAGTCAGTGGAGTATAAGCCGTGAATAATTGATATCTTCAGACTATCGATAATGCGGGATTATCCAATGATAAAGCTATTTCATTCTCCATTTTTCACACATAATACTTTACTCACTCTCATCTTGTCATATTGTATCCCTCATTTTTCACAATTTGCCTCACGTAGCAGTTATTTATTTTCCATAGTCCCCCCCAAACGTGCCATATATTATAACATTGAGCAACAAACATATTTTAATATACTTTTGATAACACTTACTTCGCATAATAGTTGACTGCATCCCAAACTCTTTCATCCACAGGAAGGCTTGCGAGAGGGGAACATGAGAGGAATTATTCACGTGGCTACTTTTTTTTTTTTTTTTTTTAAATTGGGCCACTAGTTTTGGAATTCTATGCAGTTCCGAATATTAACATGTGGCATATCTCTGATCATATTTATCCGTATAGTCATTTTTTTAGGCACTGTTTATTACTTAAAGGGTTTCTCCAAGTACCATGACCACTTCAGTAATCTGTGATCAGAGATTAACCTCTCTGCTGCGGTGGCAGTGTCACACATTTAAGTGTCATCAGCCAGCTCAGAACTTTCCACGTTGGCTAATGTCAATTCTGTGCAGCTCTCAACCACTTGAATAGTGACAGCCATGGCTTACGGTTTCTACAGCCCGGCAGAACCGAGACGTGCTTCCCTGGACCACCGCCTTGGAGCATTGAGAAGATAAAACTATTGATAAATTACCATTACCGGGGACCAGTCCAGAGCAATGTGATCCTGTCCTTTTTACCTTGAGATCTTTTAGGTAACAATCCTGATAAATTATTATCATACTGAATAATGGTTCTGCTGGGGGGGCAGCCTGGCCTTGAACACCCAACCTTCACCAGCACAACTCCAGGGCTTGGTCGCAAAGTGACCATCACAACCACTCCAAAGCCAGGTCGCAATAGTGACCGTAACAACCACTCCAAAGCCAGGTCGCAATAGTGACCATCGCAATCACTCCAAAGCCAGGTTGCAATAGTGACCGTCACAACCACTCCAAAGCCAGGTCGCAGTAGTGACCGTCGCAAAAACTCCAAAGCCAGGTCGCAATAGTGACCGTCACAACCACTCCAAAGTCAGGTCGCAATAGTGACCGTCGCAACCACTCCAAAGCCAGGTCGCAATAGTGACCGTCGCAACCACTCCAAAGTCAGGTCGCAATAGTGACCGTCGCAACCACTCCAAAGCCAGGTCGCAATAGTGACCGTCAAAACCACTCCAAAGCCAGGTCGCAATAGTGACCGTCACAACCACTCCAAAGCCAGGTCGCAATAGTGACCGTCGCAACCACTCCAAAGCCAGGTCGCAATAGTGACCATCGCAAAAACTCCAAAGTTAGGTCGCAATAGTGACCGTCGCAACCACTCCAAAGCCAGGTCGCAATAGTGACCGTCACAACCACTCCAAAGCCAGGTCGCAATAGTGACCGTCACAACCACTCCAAAGTCAGGTCGCAATAGTGACCGTTTCAAACTTGGTAAAAATTCTCCAAGTCAAATATACTTCCAGTTAAGCTACATTGGTCTTAAATTTACTGTTAATTCCCCAAATTTCTAATTTCAGTAATTAACCTGATGGTAATCATTCCTGGAACAGTTGGTTTGATAAGCATGTCAGTATTGTATGGTTTGTGCACTCTGTGGGGGCCCTATATATTAATATTAATGATGGTGTCCCTGTCACTCACTGACAGGTCCAGCTGAGCAGCAGCTAGAGAGGCGTGGCTAGCAGGGGGCGTGTCTCAGAGGAGGCGTGTCTCAGAGGGGGCGTGCCGCGAAGTTTTGAAACGCACGTTGAATCCGTGCATTCCAAATACCGGAAGTGGCTAACCGGAAGTGCTGGAGTTTGGCACAGTTGCTGCTCTGTGTGGCTCAGGATGTGCTGTAGGTAGTTGTGGTGCAGTGTCTCCATCCCAGCCAACTGAGAGAATATGGTGAGATTCTGGGAATGGGGATCTCCTGCGTTATCTGTTGTAGCTGAGCAGAATCTCATCTCAATTCTCCCACTGTGTGATCAGTGCTTACTAACTAACTTACTACTGCCCCCTCTGTACCCAGTGCCCCCTCTGTACCCAGTGCCCCCTCTGTACCCAGTGCCCCCTCTGTACCCAGTGCCCCCTCTGTACCCAGTGCCCCTCTGTGCCCAGTGCCCCTCTGTACCCAGTGTGCCCCTCTGTACCCAGTGCCCCCTGTACCCACTGCCCCCTCTGTACCCAGTGCCCCCCTGTACCCACTGCCCCCTCTGTACCCAGTGCCCCCTGTACCTACTGTACCCAGTGCCCCCTCTGTACCTACTGCCCCCTCTGTTCCCACTGCTCCCTCTGTCTGTGCCCAGTGCCCCTTCTGTCTGCTCTGTGCCCACTGCTTCCTCTGTCTGCTCTGTACCCAGTGCCCCTTCTGTCTGCTCTGTGCCCACTGCTCCCTCTGTCAGCTCTCGTTCACAGTGCCCTTTCTGTCTGCTCTGTGCCCACTGCTCCTTTCTGTCTGCTCTGTGCCCACTGTCTGCTCTGTTCTGCCCATTCTGTCTGCTCTGTGCCCACAGCCCCTTCTGTCTGCTCTGTGCCCAGTGCCCATTATGTCTGCTCTGTGTTCAGTGCCCATTCTGTCTGCTCTGTGCCCACAGCCCCTTCTGTCTGCTCTGTGCCCACAGCCCCTTTTTTGCTCTGTGTCCGCAGCCCCCTCTTTCTGCTCTGTATCCTCTCTTTTTGATTGTGCCCAGTGTTCCCCCACACACACTTTATGCACTGTGAGCTTCCTATGCCTCCTCACAACTTTCTCATTCTACCAAGTCCTTGCGTTACCTTCACCCCATGTTGTTTTACACCCTCACTTTGACTTAAAAAATGTTTGTGTTTTTTTCCCCTCCTTTTCTAGGCTATGAGTTACCAAAACCTCTTTTCATTAGAATCTGAAGAATTTGATGATGAGGTAAGCCCTTGATAGTATAATGATTTCACAAATAATCAAAATGATATGAAACATGCTTTATTTTACTGTCATTGAAATAATAAAAATCATTGTTACCCAAGCATACTTCACTTTCTGGAATGTAATCCTGTGAGCACAGGTGATAGTCAATTAGAAAGGAGCACAGGAAGAGCCCCAGTGTTAATCAAAACACACCTGTCTTCTTATTTACAGTCGGTGAATTGCAATTTATACTGTGCCCACGTTCATTATTAATGGATACTAACTACATTTTCATACATTAATGGGAAGCTCCAGACTGAATTTAACCCATTTAGATGCATTATATAGCTAAATATAGTATATTTTGATGTGTAAGGCTAGGCATCATTTGAATCTGATATTTGTGGGAGTTCTAATCACTTTGCAGCAAACATTTATGTGCCTGAAGTAGACCTTTAGGTTATAAGTTCACTCAGGGTTGTTAACAAAGTGTATTTAGATTTACAATTGATATACATAGCTTAAAGGGACACTCCCGACACCAATCTTTATTGCATTTCATATATTTTGTATCTTATTAAAATCCTGTTTTTTGGGTTTTTTCTGCATGCTGAAATCTATAGTTTTTGCACACAATAAATGTTTAGCAGAATTCTGCACAATAAACCCGCCTCTTTAGCCACACACCCTCAAAAAACTTCCTGTAGCTAATAAAGCAGCTGTATGGTGCAGAATTCTGCAAAACATTTTTTTATTTTATGTAAAAACTATAAAGATTTGAGCATGTTAACCAACCCCCCACCCCAATGGAGTGTCCCTTTAATCCTGCCAAGTCTGTATTATTAACACTAAAGTGCCTCTGTGCAGCCCCCTCCCTCCAGTCATGAGTGCGGTAAAAAACATTTCACTTACCTGATTTTAGCTCAGAGGGACTTGTCTACTCCTCCCGCAACGTCACGGCGATGGAAGACCAAATGCGCATGCACAGCAAGCACCTTGTGTGTTTTAGACCTTCTCCATAGGAAAGCATTGAATCAATACTTTTCTATGGGGATTTTCAAGACGCTTGTTGCCCTCTTGCAAAGCGTGAGGACGTCCAGTGGACACTGCACCCAGAGTGTACAGGAACTTGACCCAGATCACATCAATCAGATAAAGTGGTCTGGGTGCCTTTAGTGTCTCTTTAAGCTGAATGCCTCCAGATGTCTTGTTAGGATTCTAAATTATATGCTGCCACTATTTGCAACATTTGGCCTGTCTCCATGAATTATTTAAACCATACAAAATATGATGACGTCTATCAATTGTTGTATATGTCTCCACTTTAAATTAATGTATGGATGGTTCTTTTTTTTTTTTGTAGGACTTTGTTTCTGTTTTGGAGGATGCAGAGAGCAAAACCCCCACCTTGGTGCCCCCTAACATCAAACTTCTAAGACCCATCTCTCATAATGCCTGCCAGGCCCTTGAGAACCCTCACGGCCGTGGGCTTCAACCTTGCTTTCAACCTTGCTCCTCTACTCACACTGCGTCGCCTGTTGCTCAGGATGTTGATGATGAAGAACTGTTGTCTATGTGCAGTGAGTTGGAGGAGGTGAGAGCAGGACCTGGACAGCTTTCCCAATCTAGGAGTTTCACGGAGATGCCTGTTGGTGTGTCTAAGCAGAACTCTTTTTCAAATGTCTCCTCTACCAACCAATGGTGGCCAAATGAAAATACACACTTCCAGAGTCCACGACCATGTTTGCGGGATATACCTGGGGCTCAGCCTGGCATGGTTAAAAGTTTCAATATTCATACCAGTTCCCCGCGTATTCTACAGGAGCATTGTGTTGGGGGGAGTTTTGGACAAAGTGTAAACACTTCTTCAGTGGAACCCTCAGCTAAGAGACCCTGTTTTAGGATCATCCCAGAGGCATCAGCAAAAGGCCCAGCTGTTACCCATTCTTCGCCACACCTGCAAATGCAGCTATCTGAGCAACACATGAATCGTAAGGTTCTAACTGGCTGCACGTTACTAAATGTTAACGACCAGGCTGGTCAGCATGTCACTCCAATTAAGCATCTACATGGAACACCCCAAATGTCAAAGACAATGTTTTCCTCTCCACATGTGACCACATCGAACTCTCTGCAGACACCCTTAGTCACCAATCACTTGGTGCAGTTGGTCACAGCAGCTAATCAGACTTCACGGAGGTTATCTTGGGAGACTGCTTCCCCAAAGGAGAGAAAGTTCCCTGGTCCTGCAGGTCTTCTCCCACAACAGGTGACAATCCTGTGACTCAGTCTGTAGTGATTTCATTAGGGTAGAATGATTACATTTAAAATGTTGCTGCTTGAAACCTTCAATATTAGAAAAAATATATATTTAAAGGATTACTCCAAGCATCATGACCACTTCGGTGATTTTGTCTAGAGTTTGTGTGTGCAGTAATTCTCTATAAAGTACTGCAAAAACTTTAACTCCTTTGCTCCCGGAAGTGTAATGTCACCTCTAAAAGCTCAGAACAGAGTTCTGTGTTGACTAATGTCAATTCTGAAAAACAGATGAAAGAACATGTTTGTATATTTGGAATTGGCTTAAAGGGATACTATAGTACTAGGAATACAAATCTGTATTCCTGGCACTATATCTCTCTCGTGCCTCCCCGTACTGTAAGGGTTAATAAACTCTTACTGTTCTTAACTATTTCCAGCTCTGATCTCCCTCACTACTCTGCCTTTTCCAATGTCACCCGATGGGAGACGCTAAGGTGCATGCGCGGCAAGTAATGTGAGCGCTTTAAGCCCTCCCTTTTTTGGAAAGCATTGCTGCAATGGGGATTTTACCAACGATGGATGTCCTCATGCAGAGCGTGAGGACGTCCAACATCAGTTAGGTGACCTAGGTCTCCTAACAAGCAGGAAGTGTCTCTAGTGGCTGTTTGATTGACAACAACGAGAGGCAGTCTTAACACTGCAGTATAATTATTTAAGTTTCTCAGATACTGCAATAATTATCATGGCAGGGTTAAGGAGACAGGGACATTGCACCCAGTCCATTTCAATGAATTGAAGTGGTCTGGGTGCCTATAGTGTCCCTTTAACACTATATGGCCATATGGTGTAACCAAACCCTATTGTGCTAGGGTGTGGAAATGTTAAAAAAAAAAAAAAAGTACTTGTCCATGGGGCTAAAGTGGAAACCAAATCCACTTGTCCCTCATGACATGCTACAAAAATAATTTTAGTTGGCAATACTGGGGCCCCTACAATGTTTAGTCTGCCTGGCTGTGTTTAGTATGTGGTGTGCCCTGGCTGTATGTAATATGTTTGTAATGGTGATCTGTGTTGTGCCCCCTCCCTCCTTAGTGCTTACCTTTCTTGCAGAGGTGAGGCTATGATCTCTGGTGGTCCAGCAGAGGGTAAAAAAGCAGAGGTTAAAATTACAGCAGTGATTAGATTGGAAAGCAGATGCCGAGCTGACATTAGGTGGTCGGCAGCTCTTTAGGGTGCAAAGCACAGTCATTGCTCCCTCACATTCCAGTGCTCATTAGTGAGGGCAGGACAGTGAGGGGGCGATTACTGTGCTCTGTACCTGATGGAACTGCACACCATAAGCTGCTCCTTTAAATACATGTCCTCTCAAATGTCATTTTCCAACAGGTTACCGCAAGCACTCTTTTCCTGCTAAAAAAACTGAATTCTAGAACTGGGGTTTCCTGCAGAATGACCATAACACACATGGGAACTATGATTTCTGGAGCAATTCTTTGCACAATGTTTTATCCTTGGTCTAACATGTTCTCACTATTGTCCCCAGGCCAGTGGCCGCATGTTGGAAGAGATCATGGTGTCTGCTCCTCACACACCAAACCACGGAGCAAGATCCAAGCTATGCAGCAAGGTACTCCAGTTTCTGCTTAACTTCTTCTGCACTGTTCTTTTCTGTACATTTTGAAGTATTCGCTAAAGCGGGTGCCTAAAACTCTGTGAAGATCCTGCCAACAAGGCCTCTTGGTCTCAGATGTTCAACTGAGATTCAATCTCAGTTGAACTTCTCATACATTTCCTAAATTAAAATAGATCCACGCACACTCATCTGACGGGTACACAGTCCTCAGTCCTGGAAAGAATTAACATGCGCAGAGTCCATAGTAGTGATGGTCCCTGGGGAGATCACTTACGAACCTGGCTACGCTGTGCTAATACTTCACTTCTTGACTTGTTAGCCTTTTTCTAATGTGAAGTTCCATTTTCTTTTAAATTTATATTAAGGATTTGTCAGTCAACATCTCAGTCCAGGCACAGCCAGGGCACATATTGCATTGAAGGAGGAGAAACATTCTTTCTGTTTCTCCTTACTCAACGTTGACTGACAGGAGCAAACAGCAGAGCTTATACAGTGATTGACAGAGGACCAAGATGGTGTCACACAGTTTCAAGATAAAGGGAAAAACAGAAGTGTGAAATTCTACATTTAACTTTGTTTCAGACCTCACAGTCACAAATATGTAACTCGTCTGCTTTCATAGAAACATGGAATGTGACGGCAGATAAGAACCATTCAGCCCATCTAGTCTGCCCAATTTTCTAAATACTTTCATTAGTCCCTGGCCTTATCTTATAGTTAGGATAGCCTTATGCCTATCCCACGCATGCTTAAACTTCTTTACTGTGTTTTTTCAGCTGGAAGGCTATTTCATGCATCCACTACCCTCTCAGTAAAGTAATACTTCCGGATATTATTTTTAAACCTTTGCCACTCTAATTTAAGACTATGTCCTCTTGTTGTGGTAGTTTTTCCTCCTTTTAAATATAGTCTCCTCCTTTACTGTGTTGATTCCCCTTGGTTAATAGACCTATAGACTTTTTTACGACTTCTATTGCTTCTGTCTTCATGCTGTTATAGTTATTTATGTAGCACCAACCTATACCGCAGCGCTTGTGCAATAAGTAAGCAAGGGAAACCTTTATTTCTAACAAAGCATGTTTGACATACGGCAACAATAGGTGAAGAGGGTCCTGGCCAAATGAGCTTACACTCTAATCTATTGTCTTGCCTTTAACCTGTCCATAGAATAGCTCTGGGGAAGGCTGCGAGTGGTTATTTTCTTTAAAGACATTTGTTTTGCAGGAAGAGGTGACGTCCCAACAGCCAGTGGAAGAGGATTTTATTAAAGGTCCGTGGGCGACCATGAAAGCGGAATTAGCTGTGGATGAGAATGATCCCAACTGCTTCCTGCGGACGTACAGTGTGATCATGGTGTTACGGAAGGTAAAAATCCTCAGGGCAGTATTTTATTTTCCTTGGCAAATGACTGCTCACTATTTACATAAGAACCATAATTTATTCCTGTGACACTTTGAATTCATGTAAAAGATTATGGAATTGGCTTTTTAAATAGATTTCACTAGGATTCCATTCTTTCTCATTACTGTCTTAACACATAATGGGTAGCATTGAAATATACAAGTAACTGCCTACTAATACAAGGAAAAACTTGGCTGAACCCATTAAAATCTCTAGGTTGTAGATTTGGTTCTCTTTGGGGTGATTCAGATTTTAAGGGGATATTTTACTCACTATAATCACTACAGTTCTCTGTAGTGGTAAACTGGTCAACAGTCTCCAGGACCTGTGCTCTGTATTTTTATTTATTTTTTCCAAACTGTTTTAAAGCAGTTTGACAAAAATCAGGTCTCTTGGAGATCTATTAGACTCATTGCCCTGTATCCCCTGGCAGGCAGCCCTGAAGCAGCTCCAAAAAAACAAGGTTCCCCGAATGGCAGTGACTCTTAAATCCCTGACCCCAGCTAACGGAGACGCGAGTGCAGTGTTCAGAGACCCCACAGGTAAGGATGACGCGAGAGGAAGACTGTACTTGGCTTGTGTGTTGCATCACCAAGTTTACCAGCTCTCCTATCTTTGTACACGTCCTCTCCTTTCCCTCTTGGTTTCTCCGTAGTGCCTGTGTGGAATGAGATGGGACATAGATGGGATTATTTTTTGGTTTCAGGACGTGACCTCTTGGGATTCGCACTTGGTGAGAAATAGTAACTGTTCTCTATGTCTTCTTTACTAATTCTTCTCCAGGAGACATTCAAGGAACAATTCATCACATGCTGCTGGAGGAGCGGGAGAGTGAGTTAAAGATTGGCAGTGTGCTTCTCTTACAACAGGTACAGCCAACAAACAACTCAATGCAGCGAAGAAACCTATCGATAGGCTGGTTCTAGATCGCTGTACAAGTATACATAGGGAATGTAAGATAACCAATGAAAAATCCTCCCAACCCCACTTTATATAACTGGGAGCTAAATGGCTAAATCGACTTTGTGTTTTTACTAGTCATCGCACTGGTAACTTACAGCATATTGATTCTAAACCCAGTCTTCAAAGACTAACAGTGTTCCATGATTTGTGGAAATGTTGCTTCTTAGAAAATTGTCAATTCCTAAATAATTTGATACCAATTCCAGCACAGTGATTTTTTTTTTTATATGTAGATCTTGAATGGGTGCTATGTCTAATAAGTTACCCTTTAGTTAAAGGACCACTATAGTGCCAGGAAAACATACTCGTTTTCCTGGCACTATAGTGCCCTGAGGGTGCCCCCACCCTCAGGGACCCCCTCCCGCCCGGCTGGATGGAGAGGAAGGGGTTAAACTTACCTCTTTCTCCAGCGCCGGGCGGGGAGCTCTCCTCCTCCTCTCCGCCTCCTCTCCTCCCATTCAGCTGAATGCGCACGCGCGGTAAGAGCTGCGCGCGCGTTCAGCCGGTCTCATAGGAAAGCATTTACATTGCTTTCCTATGGATGCTTGCGTGTTCACTGTGATTTTCACAGTGAGAATCACGCAAACACCTCTAGCGGCTGTCAATGAGACAGCCACTAGAGGCTTTAGAGGCTGGATTAACCCATTTATAAACATAGCAGTTTCTCTGAAACTGCTATGTTTATAAAAAAAAATGGGTTATCCCTAGCTGGACCTGGCACCCAGACCATTTCATTAAGCTGAAGTGGTCTGGGTGCCTAGAGTGGTCCTTTAACATTATTATTTTCTAACATTCTAAGGTTACGTTTAGCCAATTCTAGTTGACATTTGATAAAGCTGTCTTGCCAACAATATGGTTTCCTGGACACTGCATGTAATGTACCCCACACATACTGGATCACAGAAGCGTATCCCCAGATGCCTATAGTGGGCCAAGTCCTTATCAAAGGAATATGATTTACTTAACGGATCCTTCTGTCCTCAGGTTGGTGTCTTTTCTCCATCGCATCGTAACCACTATCTTAATGTGACCCCCAGCAACATTGTGAAAATCTACCCTCCGGGGCAGGAAGGCGGGTGTACAAGGGTAAGTAGTGATAGCATTACTGTATGGTGCAGCACTTCAAATGTGTTGAATAGTGCAATACATAAACAATACTATAATGAGCTGTTGTATTGGAGTACCATTGTTGTTTAATAGCAATAAGACCGCACCATGGGTTGGGGAAATAAAGATGTTCTGTTATTATTTTGCACTTACCATCTGCTCTCCTTTCAACATTATGTAGAAATATTTTGCCATTGTCCTCTTAGCTTACAGTACCACCAGCGTCTGATGGCAAGATTGATATAAACTCTAACAGAACCCCATCACGACCTCCGCCATCTTCAAGCACAACACTGAATGAAGCTCCCCAAATATCCGCCCCTGAAGACTGGGGAGAGGGTGAGTGCGGCCATACCTAGTATTTTCTCCCTGTCTGCCTTCCTGATTTCGGTCAGTGGGATTGTAGATTAAAGTGTAAATTCAAATTGAACGTCAAATCTGAGACCCAAGTAGTCAAACAGGTAGCATATCTAACTTAGAGAATGTTTTCAGTTCAGCTATTTTTAACTTGAATTTGAAATTCACTTTGAATTCTCACGTTAGTAAATAACCCTACAGGTGTAGCTGGAGATCATCTCTTTGATTTACTAGAATATTATTATACAAAAAGTATTTCCCTGGATCCTGGAATTGTCAAACAGATTCTTTCAGCATGCCCTTCTTCCTTGACCTGCTTTCGGCTAACCTTTCCAACTGTCTGAACTTCTTCGTTGTTTTATCTGTCTATGCAGATGACCTCGACGCTCTCTTATGGGACATGTCTGAAGATCCAGGGGACTGACATCTCTAGACCAACTCATCCTTAAACCCTGACTGCAACAACGGGATCTGTTACTCTTTCTAAGACTCTCCCAGCTGTAGAAGAGGTTACTTTAGGATCTTCCAAATATCAGATGCTAACCTTCCCCCACTTGCTGCAGAGACCGTGCTGGATTGGGTTCTCCCTACATGATGGCAATTAGATTTGAACTATTGGGTCATCAGAACCAGACAATATTGCTGCAGTTTGTGAAATCAGACTTCAGGCCACTTGGTTAAGATTTAAAGGACAGCATTTGTATTTGTTGCCTGACTGGCCATCAAGATGAATCATTTTGAGCACCTTACCCAACTTCGGACTTTAATTTTTGCCATCATTTGCCTAGTGTGATACCATGTCATTCCTTTTACTGCCTGGTGGTACAAGGCAAACATTTTATAAATGGTACTGGTGCTTAAAAATAAAAGTATTTGCAATTATTATAGAATTCACATGCAGGGTAAGGCATGGAATGCTCTGAGCGTCATATCCAGTTAGAGCAACAGAATACGGAAAGCCCTGCTCTTGTGCAATAGGAGGCCAGATCCATCCCTTTTAATTTGTTACCAAAACTGGATGTAATCACAGCACAACAGATATTTCTAGATCTCCTAGTCCTTTTTATTTTACCCGCTCTATTCGTTTAGTTTTGTCTTCTTGTTTTTTTTGGATTTTGTTTAGTTTAACATGTCTCTGATGGTATTTGTTACCCACGTTTCAAGATACATTAAAAGGAGATGTATTGTACTCAGAGCTTATTATATGGAGCAGATACATTTATTTGCACTGTTCAAGTGACACAAGGAGGTGAAAAATTCATCTTTCCCACATAATTAACTAACATGAATACATACAATTGTACATGAAGTCATTTTTTTTTTTTTTTGCATATTTTGATTTTCTTACATCTGAGGTTTGTGTTTAATTGATTAATTGGTTTCTGATCTGTCTGGGGCACAGGACTCACTATTTAATTCTGCCAATGGTTCAGCTTGCCCGTCCATGTTAAATATGTCTTTCGTGTCCTCTCACTTTATTCCTACATGGGACCTAATATTGAAAGCATTAAACAGGTCACTGTCATTAAGGGGTTCATTTACTGATCCTTTATCCTCTTAAAACGTTCACTCTGTTCTAACCACTTTTAAAGGAACACAATAGCGTTAGAAATACATGTATTCCTGAGTTGGCTAATTAGTTCAGAGCCCCCATTCCTCTGTGTTTTTCTTCCAGTGCCAAGTCTCCCTTAGTGCTGCCACTTACTTCTCCTAGCTGATGTCATCCGAGAGGAACAATGGGGACTGTAAGCACATTAGCTCACTGCGATGCACCAATGATTCCGCCATAGATAATCATTAAATACCTGATTCTCTGTTGCAAGCCGTGACATCACAGTATGTTTCAGAATAAGAGCATAAGGTAATAGTCTCTCAGGCTCTCATACCCAGAGGGCTTAGATGCTGTGCTTCCAACTATTAAAGGACCACTATAGGCACCCAGACCACTTCAGCTTAATGAAGTGGTCTGGGTGCCAGGTCCATCTAGGATTAACCCTTTCTGCTGTGTAAACTTAGCAGTTTCAGAGAAACTGCTATGTTTACCTATGGGTTAATCCAGCCTCTAGTGGCTGTCTCATTGAGAAGACGCAGCGTCCATAGGAAAGCATTGAGAATGCTTTCCTATGGACTGGCTGAATGCGCGCGCGGCTCTTGCCACACATGCGCATTCAGCCGATGACGGCGAAAAAGAGGAGAGTTCCCCGCGCCGAGGGAGCCCGGCAGGGGAAAAAGGGAAGATTTAACCCCTTCCACCCACTATAGCCCGGCGGGAGGGGGGCCCTGAGGGTGGGGACCTAGAGACCCTATAGTGCCAGGAAAACGAGTATGTTTTCCTGGCACTATAGTGCTCCTTTAAATAAAGGATTTGGGGAGGGGTAGAACGGAAGGCACGATAACTTCAATAAGATTAAGTTGTTATAGTGCCTACAGTGTTTCTTTAACTGTAGCTGGGACTGCCTGTTTAATTCAACAGTTAGCTCTCAACTGTTTGAATTCCATGTTGTTTGATGCTTTTCCAGGGCTTGTTTGGAATAATGGTATCTGGGCACTGTAGTTGGCATAATTCTACAATGACTTAGGAGCTACTTCCTTTTCTTTTCAAGCTTTAACCCATTAACAAGGTCATGAAAACAAACTAAACCTCTAGCGCCTTAGACCAGGCATGGCCAACCAACCAATAAAATACTGTGAATTTGGGAAAGCTGTGGAATGAATTTCTACATTACTTGGACCTAAACTGTTCTCTTATCTTGAATTACACCTTGGAAGACGTGAAATGGTAATAACCCCTATATCCGCAAGGAAGCTAAACGTTTATTTTAATTCAACTTGAAGATACATTGATCAATGACGTTAATATCAAGTTATTTGTATATAATTCACTTGCTTGAAACCAGGCCACAATCATTAATATGGGTTGGATTTCCCAATGTTCCAATTCCACTACATGTTGTTGGGTGTCTTACTTCAATATTTTTGGGGTTTTTTCCCATTCTTTATTCCAAGACACATTAAGAAATACAGTACACACATAGCAAAGTATAATTGCGCACAATCAAAAATGCTTCATATGTACAGTAACAATATTCATTGACTTAATGCCAGCAGAAACATGACTGTGAATAATTTGACAATGGTAGTCTTTGACTGCGGCCATGACTGAGTGTCGTAAAGTGAATCTTGTAATAACGGACAATCCGTTTTGTTTTTTTTAGTTTGAGAGAAGATAAAACTTTACACAACCATACAAACATTTGCCGAGATATATAGGAAGGTCCCTTGATCAGTGGTTGCATGCCGTTAAAGAGCCCCAGAAGACATTGTTGCGTCTAGACTTGCTCACTTTTCCTCCTTGCAATACTTTAGCAGTCCTATGTTGTATAGTTGTGTGTAGTGGATAAGTAAGATATAGGTATGAATAGAGAGAAAATAAAAAAGTCTAATTTCAATTCCACTTGGCTATAAGAAGATCATAAATACCCAGAACCATAAGCAGAGTTAAAACTAACTTTGACTTACGTAATATAACACATCTCTTTTTGCAAGTAGAAGTTTATTGCAAAATAGCAATACAATGAATAGTGAGAACAAACTAGAGGTTGTATGATGGTTAAACAAAGACACGGAGTTCTCACATTGCAAATGAGGTGCAGGCCAAAAAGGAACAGGAGTTGCGAGCTGAACAAGTTCCTGGTTCAAGAAACAGGGATCCCTAAGGGGAAAAAGAAAGGGTGAAGAACACCTACCTGCACCTCAATCCAATAATCTTGCCGAAATGGACCGGGTTACCCTGCAGATAGACCATCATTTTATCTGTTGTCAAAATGTACTGTTCCTTATGTAATATCTTGGAGTAAACTTTGAGTTTTAATTAATACACTTTCTTGTTGCTATATATTTGTGTGTGATCAATTTACGCCTTGAGAGTGGATAGGCATCAGAGAAGGACAAACCAAAGGTTTGGCTCAAAATCCACTGTGAGAGAGACACTAATCTCACTAAATAGTCATCGTCAGAGATGATCCACCAGCGGACAGGTCCACCACATGTGTAAGTAAGAACCTTCCTCTCTGTAGCCACGGAAGCACAGGGATGAGTGAGAATAGGAAGATGTGGGATGTCTAGAAGGAGATAGATACCGTCTAGCTTGGCAGACCATTACATCGGAGGTGTTTTTAAAAACCATTGACCAGTTCTTTGGATCCAAATATTCCTTTGAGTCGGTTTCTCAATGTAAGACCTGGAAGGGAGTTGGATTGGGGAATAAAATACTTAAAAGGTGGACAAAGAGGATGGAGTTTAAACCGGAGGATCTAACTGTGTGTCTGCAAAGGAAATAATTTTATAAAGCTATTTTTTTTCTTTTTAAAACAATCTTTCACACCACCTGTTTTTTTAAATAGGTTTGTGGAGGAGATATAACAAGGGTTGTCCAATAAAGAATTTGGCGTTTTCCAAGTGGTGCAGGAAATATGCAGTTGTCAGGCCATTCAATACAATTTTTCAAACAAGTGCTAGTTGTATTATGATGGCAATCTATGACTATTTTCATAATGAGAGCATTACATGCTGGCATCATTTGAGGAACATAAGGAGATATTGTTCCAAAATGAAGCCCAGCAAGCTTTCCATACCCTAAAATTAGTTTTCTTAACCAGTTACTAAGTTACTATTGGCTGATACATTTTATTGAGGAGAGCTATCCAAGGTGAGAATGTTGGTCCCAATGACCTCCCACATCCATTCATGGTTAAATAAATATGCATTAAACCACTGGGGTACCATCACCACAAGAAGACTTAAACACCAATTTGTTGATTAAGTTATGTCGTAACCTGGTGTTAGGGCTGTTTGTCCATGTTTCCAAATCCAATGTTTCTCCTACCATGTGAGACGTTGGCCTGTGAGGCGCAAGAGCTGCTTTCTACAGTAGTGAATTATCCCAGCATGTTTAACAGCTAATGGGCTCAAATTGGCTTTATGCTACAACAAATCTAGTTGATTTAATAGGCCTTGACAAAATGGGGGATGTCAAATAGTATCGAACATTCTGTACATGATAGGCAAGAAGTCCCAGTGACTGAGTGAGTCCCAGACCATCACACATTTCAATATCCAAATATAAGTCTTTGTGATCAGATTCCACCAGGAGCAAATGATTATTAAAGAATAATTATTGGTTTACATTTTAAAGCTGGTATCGAAAAATACGTTAAACTATCTGCTTGATTTTCTTTCTTTTTTTTTTTAATAACGTTTTTGAGTACCCAGTTTATACTCCTGTACAGCATCTTAAAAAATGTAAGACATGAGTAATACTTATATGCATTTTTTTTTTTAAATTCAATACAATCCTTCATTATCAGGGGGCTCCTGATTTATATATATTTAGATATCAGGTGCTCTAATTTCACAGAAATTGATCTGCTGCGCCCCATATTTTCTAGAGGAAACAAACTTTTAATATCAGGAACTCTCTATGTTAAAAAGCAGACCGGCCTGTGGGGGACAAAACCAGCACTTTATTACTGGGCGAACATGACACTGCAAAAGTATGTTTACCATGCTGAGTATCAGATGGTTGTGTTATAAATAGGACACACGGCTTCCTTCACTTTGACAGAGAGATTTGCTGTAGACCCTACAATTTATTTTATACAACCCTTATACTCCCCCGCCCCCCGTAAGATGTCTAGGGATACTTTCCCCTTCACTTCTGGAACTTTACGATCTCTTGAAAGACAGAAAGAACAATTGGAATGTCAAGATCGTCAAAGAGCCGTCAGCAGGGAGTATCTTACCCGTAAAGTTCTGACTCCTAGCCGGGCAGTCCGTCCCTCGATGTCTCGGAGACACCTGTACTGTAGAGATGCTGCCATTCACAATGCCCTTTACACAGGAGATATTGAAAGGCTTAAGGGGATATTCAGGGAAGACGGATCAGCAGAAGTCCTGGTAGAGACAGTAAGCGAGGAGCTACAATGGTCTCCAGATGTGGGTAAGAAGTGAAATTGGGTTTGGCATTCAATGTTTGGTACTGAAACCCACAAGTCAGTCACTATTGAGAAGTTTTCATAAAACCCTGGCTTTATTTTACTTAGTCCTCGGTTTTATTATCTTTCAAATAATTGAATATTTTTGGATAAACTTTTTTCAGAAATGGTTTCAATATATAAAAATATAAAACGAATCATATATAGATAAATATATATATTTTAAAAAAATCAAAATATGAAATCATTTAAAAAGTGTATCCAAAATGATTAACTTGAGGCCTTAATGAGATTTAAAATGGTACGAATCTATATTTTATATATTGTTTCTATATATTTTTACTGTATGCAGTTGAAACTCTAATTCTGTTGACGTTTCCAAGAGAAATAAAAATTGTCAGTACTCCCTTTCGCAACTGCATCCAGTTGGATATAATGGTTTCAAACTGTTACACTTGGCTTGAGTTCCTCAACCAAAGCCTGAATTTGCACAAGATAATTCATGTTTATTTAGTTGCTCGTTACTAAGTTGAACCCAGTTCAAACCTGGTGGGACCTAATGAACTTGATAAGGACACGCTTCTCAATAAGACTTTTCTGGAGACATTGGCAAACCAAGTCATAGGGGCATGAACTGTAAAACTGTTACATACCTCTTCGGCTAAAACGTGATATTGTCAACTAATGATCCTGTCTGTTCCCGGAATGTTTACTTTACTGAGAGAAGCCGGTCTACACCAGAGTTCTAAATTGCAAGTCCTACACTATTAGACAGGCATAAAGGTTACTCGCTATTTGCAAGCCTAGAGGGACCATGAAACACCCATCAGGGGGGAATTTTTTACTTGCTAGGGCTGAATTTTCACTTGCCAGTTGGCGAATGGTAATTCTGAGTCTTGGTTTACACTGTAAATATAGTATTTTCAAAATTATTAGTATTTAAAAATTTACAACAAACCTATTTGTTGATGGTAAATTAAATGAGAAATGAATAGGTTAAAAAAAATGCATTAGACACACAGCTTGAGAATAATCCTCTTTGGCAGCTTGTCTGTGAAATGCATTGGATGGGCTGTGGGAGCGTGACCTCATACTTAAGGTCAGAGAGATGAAGATTGTCTGCTAATGTAACTTGCAGATGGATCCAGAATGTTCTGAATCTTCATTGACACGGAGCAGAACCGAACACTGCCTCTGGGCCTCTATACTGCATGATATCCAGTCAGTGGGCTGGTACAGAGGCGTAACTAGAAACCACAGGGCCCCGGTGCAAAAATTGTCCTGGGCCCCCACACCCATGCGTCTACCTCCCACCCCACATGTCCCCGTCCCCATACATTGACCCCCCCACCCCAAACATCCATGCCCCCACACATGCAGAAAAACAGATACACACGCATGTGGACACACATACATACAGACACACATACATACATATATACACACACACACAGGCACGTACATAGACACACATACATACAGACACACACACACCCATATATACTGATACAGACATTCTCTATCACACACACAAACTGTTAAAAAAAAAATTGTGACTTACCTGTGGTCCAGTGGCTGCCTCATGCTGATGTGAGTCAGAGCTCCCACTCTGACTCCCTCCTCTCCTCGTGCGCGGTGCTCTGTTGGCTGGGAGGAAGTGACAGCTGACATCTTCACTCGGGCCCGGTCGCGCCTTTTAAGCCCTGCAGCGCTGACCGCGCCCCAGGAAATCCATTGCCGTCAGGTGTCCCCAGAAGCATGGACCACCTGATGGGCTCCTTCAAAGCGGGAAAGGCGTTTTTTCTGCACAGTTGGGTCGCACCAAAATGCTGGGGGGCACTCCCCCTGGAGTGATGTGGCCAGTCACAGCTGCAACCGCGGTAGTTCCGCCAGTGGGCTGGTGAGATAGGGGCAGAGTCCTCTCAAGGCTTACATACTCCTGTTTCATTTCTTGCAGAGTCATCTGAGCTCTTCATCTTTCCATTGAATTGGGTAATAGCACCTAACTGAAAGAATTGCATTAATCAGATAATTGCCAATGTATCCTTCCTGGTAGAACATTTAGTTTTAGAATTATTATTACTTAAAATTATGTGTTATTTTAATTTGTCTGTTTTTGGCTTATTTTCATATTATTGTCAATATTACTGATTTTTTCGGGGGGGGGGGTTTCTCTTCCTGCTTGCAGTTTCAGCGAATATATTGATTTCACCTGTCATCAGAATTTTTTCTATTATAAGAACCCTTGCAGCATGTGATGAAAAGAAGTGGTGTTTTTTTTTTAAGTATATATAAAAATACCTGAAAATCTTGCCCCTACTTTCCCTAGATCCCTCTGCCATATTGATACACCTTCGGTCGGACTGAGGTAGAATCTGACCGTTAGGCTCCTGCTTCACTCCATGCCCTGTGTGCTCTTCTAACCAAAGTTGTAGCAAGGTTATTCCCTATATAGTGCATTTTGTCTGAATGGACAAAATCTGGTGAACACGACTGAATCCCGGCCACATTGGCAATTCAAATACATACTAAAGCCAAATGGGGTCAGAATTCGGTTGTTTTGTAACATTGGGCCAGATGAGTTCGAAAAAACCTACAGTATCAGAATTGCAGATTTATCAACGACAGCATGGTGGCCAGTGATAAGCCGCATGCGTCCAACAGGTTTCCTGTTCACAAATGATCATTTACTTGTTATTTTCCAGTGAAAGATAATTTGAAGAACTGCTTGCCCACTGACAGCAAATAGTGAAACACCCTCGGCAGCGCCAGGGTTAATTATGTGGTGGCTAGTCAGCGTTTGCTTGCCGGCCGCCACATGGAAAAAGATAAAACAATAAATAAAAATCGTATGGGGGCTTCAATTTTTGGATACTTTATATATATTTTGAAAAAAAAATATTTTAAAAGTTTATCAAAAATTATTAAATCATTTAAAATGTTTAGCCAAATATATAAATCGTGGACTGTGGGAAAGCATTGTGATTGGCTTTGATCAACACTTCTGATGATCAACACTTCATTAGAAGTGTTGATCAAAGCCAATCACAGTGCTTTCCCATAGTCAGCCAAGCAGGCAGATTAAGGACAGAGCCTGCAGCAGCAGACTGGAATAAAAGTAAGAGTTTACTATATTTAGGGTGATCATGGGGGCTAGATGGTGTTTTTAACACTATAAGGTAAGGAAAAATATGCTCATTTGGCTGTTTGATGTGGGAAGAAGTGTTCTCAGTACTATACTGGTATTGAGATGGTCTTAGGGACCTCCACAAATGTATTTAGCATCTCACTTCCTCCATACGGAATATTTTCTTTAAAGGGGGAGCATTTGCGGGTGGGCCTCGTGCTATGTGTGAACTTGTGTATGTTTTTATTTATTAATATATCTGTGAGAACTTATTTATTATTATATATTACATTATATTATTATACTTAATATTATAATTAAACTAATATTTTTAGGATTCCAAAATAATTCCACATTATAGCCAAATCCTGGTGTGAGTAATAGGAATTCCTAGTAGTACTTACGGTTGCTGGCAAAAATTTATCCCTGAATGTGAGAGTAACTGCAACTTATACCTACAGGAGTCTGGACTCTGACCCCCAAAAAGTTTCACACTTCCCCCCTACGTATCACTGCTGGACGAGGATACGCAGATTGTGTTCGCCTCCTAGTGAATAGAGGAGCTGACCCTAACGCTAAAGCAGGAGGTCGGGGGGCACTACATGACTCCTCTGAGAGTCACCATGCTGAGTGTACGCGTCTTTTACTGACCCGGGGGGCTGATCCCAATCTTATGGATGAAGATGGTCGAGCACCCCTCCATCTCTGTACTACCCCGGAGACATATGAGTAGGTACTCAGTCAAATGACTATTATCCTTGAATAGTTTGTAGGATGCTATCTAAATGTTGAGGTAGTAGGCATAGTTGACAATGGATGGCATTATAGCATTGGCAAAGCAAAATCTAAGAAGTCGAAAGTTGGTTAGACTGGCACTGTTCCTAAATTAACTCACTAGACTAAAAATTGAGTGATATTATAGATGACTTGTTCTGTGTTCAATAATCGACAATTCGTGGAGTCATTTGATTACTCCCTATTCTAGAAAATACATTTGAAGGCCAGTTATATAAAAATGATAAATAAATGTGGGCTTTGTATTGTATGTATACTTGGATCTAACTCACCATTTCCTGCAAAATTTCAGATGTGCAAAGTTACTACTGGAGTATGGGGCCTACGTGAATCTTCCTTGTCACTACACGCGAGTCACCCCACTGCATATAGCGTCTGCAAGAGGCCTAGAACAACATGTTTCTCTCTATCTGAGCCTTGATGCTAATCCTTCGGCCCTCAACAGGGAAGGTGAAACACCACTTAACGCCGCTTGTGCCGCCTCAGATTCTCCACAGCACTTTGGTCGTTATTACAGAGTGGCGGAAATGCTTCTCAAATCCGGTGGAAATCCTGGTACCCCAGGAAAGAAAGGACACGGACCTTTACACAATGCCAGTGCCAACTGTCATTTTAGACTGGCACAAATGCTGTTAGACCATGGGGCATCTGCGAATGTGACCAACAGTGCTGGATACAATCCCCTGGACTGTGCCCTACAAGTATGCACTGATTATCCAGAATGCCAGCCCCACCAGCTAGTAAGAACTCTGCTTAACCATGGAGCCAATCCTCCAGGTGCCAAGGTTAGTAGAGACCTTGGTTTGACTTTGGTTTAACTGATAATGATGTTCAACCCACATATCAGTGAACTTGTTATCAATAAGTTAAAGGATATTTATTTGTGGCCAAAAATTACCCATATCTACTAATCGGGGCACAGATAATTGCATGGCCAAAAGGAAACATTTCCAAGTGTGTCTTCAATATAATTTCAACATCTTGGGCTATTTGAGGGTCATTTATACACAGTTTGGTGAATCTAAGACAGTATGCCATCATATTTTATTGTAGACACCATTGCAACCATATAACCACAATACAGTTCTGCTTTCCACATTAGAAGTAGCCTTTTGAAAATGTAAACAGTACATGGTGGTAGACATGTGTGAATTACTTACCTTGGCCATTAATGGCCGTATATTTTATGTTTTCTGCACACAGCTAACATTTTTAAATTCTCTTCTCTGACCACTCATAAAGAACACTGAAGCGATAGGAATGGAAAGCTGTACATCCAATGTTTTAGTGTCCCCGTCCCTAGTTATATAAACCAGCACCCCCATTTGTCTCGTAACAATAACAAAATATAGTTTTACTTACTGGTTTACAGCGCTGAGGCTCCCTCAGCGCTGCCCACCGCTCTTTCTCCTACGACATCATGGACTAGGCATGGCCTTCCCTGGCATGGTCCAATACAATGAACCTGACAGTGGCTTATGGCAGTGTTTTATCTTGAAGGGTTAAATTGACAGGACCACTGCACCCAGGCCACATCGGTGAGATTAAGTAGCCTGGGTGATTTTAGTAGTCCTTTAAATAAATAGTGGACAGGTGAATAATTCCTGTACTGATCTCTTACTTGACAATGGAATGTTGAAAATATTGTTCTACACCACATCTGAAACAGAAAGTTGGCTTGGTGGTACAGGAGGAGATGTAGAGCAGACCGAGGCCTAGGACTTCCATATGAAACGTAGAGGGAAGAAGACAGTAGGATGCATTCCTTCTTTAGAAGATGGTTTGTTAAAACAGAACTGTCACTTCTCTGGAAATTATACGAATGAATAATCATTGAAAATAACCTATAAAATGTTATATATATATATATTTTTTTGGAACATCTCAATCCAGTTCAGTGGAGGCACAGGTATGGCACACAATGCAAATGATGAGGTGAATATTTTTTTTCGTTTCAGTTTCTCCTCTTCCACTAACTATGTTCAACTGCAGAAAAGGGCAAAATGAATAACAATGAAGACAAGGTGTAGGCGTAAAGTTCCAAGACAGATGTGTCTACATTTACATCTACATTTACAGTGCTATTTACTAAACATATTTTCTGGAATAGCTCCCTTTTTAAGCTAGAATAGATGATGGAGAGGCTTGCTAGTGTGGATAGCGGAAAATTGAAAAAAAGTAATAGCTAGAGAAGGCAACATGTGGGCATTCATCTTTGTATGAAATGAATATTTAAATGACTTCATACAAACCATTGGATGGAAATCTATTCATAAACTGGACTATACATGTCACACATTTAAACTGGAAGAAAGGAGATTTAGTCTAAGGCAAAGAAAAGGGTCTTTTACAGTAAGAACAAAAAGGATGTGGAATTCTCTTCCTGAAGACGTGGTTTTATCAGAGTCTGTACAGATGTTTAAACAGCAACTGGATTAATACTTGCAAAAACATAATATTCATTACATTTTAATTTGTTAGTTATAACTTCTTCTTGAACCAAGGAGAGCTCTGACTGCCATTCTGGGGTCAGAAGAATTTTAATCCTAGTTTGTCACAAAAAAAAACCAACCCAGTTTGAAGCACTTTACGATTTTGCAACAAACTAGGGGGAAAAAATCCTTCTTGACCCCAGAATGGCAGTCAGATCTCTCCTTAGATTTAAGAAGCTATTTTCAAATGATTTATTATTTTGGAAAAACTTATTAAAATATATTTGATATACTGATTTATACATATATAAATCAGTATAGCAAAAAATATCAAAATAGATAAGATAGTTTTCAAAATATTATTATTTTATTTGAACTGTTTATCCAAAAATATTACATCGAGACATATGTAAGAAATGAATAGTTGCAATAAAATTAATTAATAAATGTGTCTGACGTGCGTATAAATATTTTGTTTTAGATGTGGAAGTTCTGTGCTGCCTGCCCTCTAGCTTTTGAGATTCTCCTAAACTCCTATGACCGGATTCCTCTTGGAGATGCATGGGTGGAAGCTGTGCCTGCTGAAATTTGGGAGGTAATTTATAGCACCTATTTTGCTACTGCACTGAATCCTACTAACCTTCACCTTAAATGGTATCTGTCATGACAAATACAACTTACTCTTAAATGATTGTGGCAGCCTACACACAGGGGACCTGAATGGCACACCTTTACACTTAGGTCCCCTACAAGAGGTCCCCAGGAGAACAATAGCTATTTCACAATACCTGGCGCCTAGGTGTAAGTACTTGATTAGATCATTTTATTAGCGGCCACATACCTCAATGCGGAATAACAATTTTAACATACAAACTGGGTTACCGTGCACGTTTACACAAACCATTGCCATCCCCGGATAGCTCTCCCGGTGCGTCTACTTTGCCCAAAAAGTGCTTGGTTTGCAGGTGCCTAGCCCTAGCAGTCCGGATGTAAAGTTTGAACAGGCCGTGAGCATCCTCTGATCCAGCATAGAGTTCCAGAGTGCTGGGTGGAAAGTCGCTCTCACTGCTCAATTTGTTGCCATTTAGGAGTTAAATCACTTTGTTTTGTTTATGCAGCCCTAGGCACACCTCGTTGCATGTGACTTGCATAGCCTTCCTAAACACTTCCTGTAAAGAGTAATCTAATGTTTACACTTCCTTTATTGCAAATTCTGTTTAATTTAGAATGTCTTATCTCATGCTCTATTAATAGCTAGATCCTGCAGGAGTCTGCTGTATGTCATTAAAGTTCAATTTAGAGAGAAGGAGATAAAAACTTTTAAAGCTACTATCTTACTGAAAATGAAACGATTGTTTTTTGCTTGCAGGCTGTGTCATCAGGGCTGCGTAACAGAAACAAAAATTATTTAACTCCCCTGGTTGAAAAGGTGATTTTACTTAACTTTCTCCAGCCCCATGTGGATCTTCTCGGGGCTGGCACCACCCCCCTGGCTGAGATCATCAAACTTGATGACTTCAGCCAATACCATAGGAAAGCACTGGGAGATTATTGTCCATGCACAGCAAAAAGAGGTGTCCCTAGGCAGTAATGCTATAGACAATACAGACACCAGAATAACTACATAAAGATGTAGTTGTTCTGGTGACTAAAGTGTCCCTTTAAGTCAACTTCTATGCCCAGAATTATTCTCTCTCTCCTATCCACTAATGCCCTCTCATAATTTATCATCTGTTAATTTTCTTCTTTCTTTGCAGGAGCATCGTACGTTTTATGAGTCTGTCTTGAACGCTTCAAATCAACCGCGTCCTTTACAGCATCTTGCACGCTGCACACTAAGAAAGCACTTTGCTGGACAGTGCCACAAGGCATTCCCAGACCTCGGTTTACCCCCTGGCCTCACTGCTTACCTTCTACTGCAGCCTGAAGGCACCATCCATTAAATAGAGAAATAATATGCATGTTACTATCTAGACGAGTATTACTTTGCAATTAGAGTATATATATCACATAGAACACTTGCAGCTAATGAGTGATCATATATTTCATGCCTGAGGCTCTTGGTTATAACATGTTTGTAGTCCCCAGTTCAATATGTAGTTCTCTAAAAGTTTTAGTCGGTGGAAATAACGGTGAGAACTCATTAATTATTTTTATTATTTCTCCTATATAAGAAAACTAAACAAAAAAAAGGGTGAGTCTCAGCTTTAAAAAATGCAATGTTTAATAGATAAGAAACAGAAAAGGCAATGCCACAACAGAAAAGAAAGCGGATTACTTTAACCACTGTAAATGCACATACAAAGATGTCTATTCAATAAACTCTGATCTGCAGAAAATTAAAATATGTGTGGCAAAAAAAGGCTTACCAGGAAACATGCTCAGCTATAGTCACTGTATTAGCTTTTGGGATTTTAAACTGCTATAATTTGGAGTTTGGTGAAAAGAAAAAAAAACTCATATATTGCACCAGGGAAAAAGCAACAAGTTAAAACACAGGGTGATCACACATGGATCACACAGACTTTCTGGGGTTATTTACTAATCACCGCAATTTTGAGAAAAATACTAACTGAGCTATTGTCCCAGCTTGACTATGTTAGCCAAAATGTTACATTTCGGTTTTAATGTCACAATTTGGTGAACAGATACCTATGTGTTTTACTGGGCATAAGGCATGCACTTTAATGGATTCCGGGCAGACAGAATGCACGCCAGAGCTGGTATTTATATGCACAGAGCTGACGTGCTCATTGGTGATATGAGTGTAGCAAAGATCATGCACCAAAATCACATATATCGAATGTTATTTATGTTATAGTTTGGGACACTATAGGCACCCAGACCACTTCAGCTCATTGAAATGATCTGGGTGCATATTCCCAGGTCCCTCAACCCTAAAGCCACTAGACGAATTTCCGGGTCGTTAGGCAACTTTTGATCGCCTAACTGACGCTGGACATCCTCATGCAATGCATGAGCACATCCAGTGTCACCCGAAAGCCCATAGGAAAGCATCGTATAATGCTTTCCTATGGTGCTGTCCTAATGCGAGCACAGTCATTGCCACACATGCGCATTTGATCTTCCTCTGCCGGCTGACGTTGGAGGGGCAAAGGCGGACCCTGAGCAAGCGCACAGGGACATTGGCGATGGAACAAGGTAAGTGACAGAAGGGGTGTGTAACGGAACGCCTGGCACCCCGACCGGGTACCTTCCACTGACGGATGCTCCTAGTGCTTTCCGAGGTCTCCAAGCACTCCACCAGACACCATAACCACCGCAGACCCGACAAACCGCCGCAGCTTGGTTGGGGTCTCGTCGTCTCCTACCCACCCTGGACCCAAGACCAGGGTCCAGCTCCCAGTGGGTAGACTTCTCTTAAATCCAGACAGCAGGAACAGGAACAAGCTCTTACCAGAGCTTAGTGATTATACCCTGGGGAGTATAGTGATTATAGCAATCCCCAGAGTGTAGGTAGTTCTCCAATCCCCCAAACATGAGCCGAAACTTCATGAAGGTGCAAGATGATCTGTTTAATGAGCACAAAGGCATTCCTTTTATACACATTTCAGGCCAGAGGACCACCCCCTGGACCTAGTGGTAAACTGGTACAAAAGGGACACAAACCAATGGGAACAATAATTAACACAGTAACACTCCCACATACACAGTAAAATCCCTCCCCTCTATCCTGGAGATAATTGGCTTAAGTGGCTGTAGTAAACTCAATTATCTCCAGGTACAGAAAATATTCCTTAGTTAAAACTGTAACGAAAACACATTAAAATACATAACTTATGTTTCACAGAACTGAACCCCCACATGTGACTATATCCCCATATAGCTTGGATCTGAGTGCCCAATATATCCGAACAGAGCTCAGATCCCACGAACATAGTCAAATTGCCATGGGTTAAACAATAGCAAGGGCTGATGGGAGATTGAGGAGAGACAAAGCAGCCAGTTTCAACTGGTCTGGCAGTGTCCCTGGGACAACGCCTTGCTGGAGAACAATAGGAGAGGAAAAAGGGGGAGTGGAAGAGGCACATTTTCCCATGGAAGTCACTTTTTAGCCTGTCTTTTTGCAGGGCCCATAGTCTTGGGGCAAGAGGCTGGCAAGCAGTCCTCTCCAAATCCTAGTGACATAGGTGCTTTCGTCACAGGGTGTTTAACCCCTTCTGCACCATGGGGGGTGGGGCATGCTCTGGTATGAAGAGCGTGAGGTGGAATAATCCCCATAATAATAATCCACAATGATACTATGATTTCTATACTTGATACTGCCTTTGTACCGTATGTATATTCTATTTTACCTTTTGCGCTGATCACCTCCGATATTTTATCTTACATTCACATATGTCCTGTCTCTGAACATGGGCTAGTACAGTGCAACATTACACATCAACTAGAAGTATATTCCATTGATTTCCACGATGATTCTTTAGAACGTTGACCCTCGAATTGCTCTTTTTACCCAAACGCCCAACGTAGGGCTTTTATTTAGCAATACTTACAATGGTTTAAATTGAATTGGATCATCTAATTTGAACTGCCAAGAAATTGACAAATTTTGAACTGGCTTTTTCATTTGTTAAAATTTTTTGTCTTAAAACAGATCTTCATAATAAAAATGTAAACAGCATAGCTGTGATTAATTTCTTAAAAAATAAATCTATCAACTCTAACAAATACTGTACATGTTTTAATATTCTGACTGTGACGGTAGGTTATGCAGCATTGAAATGGTAGACAATGGTCACTTTTTCAAATATTCTATTTCAACAATATTTTTAAGGGATCTCACTAAGCACCATAACAACTTATGTTCCACGAATAGGTTATAGTGCGTAGTGTACCCTAGTCTCTGTCTCCATGCTATAGATATGTTAACAATTGCTGCATATTTGTGACTTTGTACCTTTGGTTCAGTGAAGTCAAAGAAGGAATTTTAATTGTTTGCGTCTCAAGATCAGTCCAACTTGTGAGATGCAAAGAGTGCTAAACCATCCGGCCGGGAACCTTCAGCATCTCAGTCAACCTCAGTCATTCAGCTAACAAATCATGGAGCCTTCATTGGTTTTAATATATTTTCTGTTCTAGTCAGCAAACTTCTGTGGACACCTTTCACAGAAACTGTGGACACAGAGGTGTCCGTAGAAACGTTTGTATAGGCAGTAAAAGCATAATGTATAGGCGATTCGGCGATTATAGAACGATTCGGCCTATCTAGTCTGACCAATTTTCTAAATACTCTCATTAGTCCTTGGCCTTATCTTAAAGGACTACTATAGGCACCCAGACCATTTCAGCTCAATGAAGTGGTCTGGGTGCCAGGTCCCTCTAGTTTTAACCCTGCAGCTGAAAACATAGCAGTTTCAGAGAAACTGCTATGTTTCACTGACGGTTAATCCAGCCTTTAGTGGCTGTCTCACTGACAGCTGCAAGAGGCGCTTCCGCGATTCTCACGGTGAAAATCCCAGTGAGAAGACGCTGGACGTCCATAGGAAAGCATTGAGTGATGCTTTCCTATGGGCGGTTTGAATGTGCGCACGGCTCTTGCCGCTCATGCGCATTAGGAGCTGACGTCGGCAGGGGGAGGAGAGGTCACCAGCGCAGAGGGAGCCCGGCTCTGGAGAAAGGTAAATGGCTGAAGGGGTTTTAACTATATGGCTGTCAGTGGGGTCTCACTATATGGCTGTCAGTGGGGGTCTCACTATGTGGCTGTCAGTGGGGTCTCTCTATGTGGCTGTCAGTGGTGTCTCACTATGTGGCTGTCAGTGGGGTCTCACTATATGGCTGTCAGTGGGGGTTTCACTATGTGGCTGTCAGTGGGGTCTCACTATGTGGCTGTCAGTGGGGGTCTCACTATGTGGCTGTCAGTGGGGGTCTCACTATGTGGCTGTCAGTGGGGGTCTCACTATGTGGCGGTCAGTGGTATCAGTGGCTGTCAGTGGTGTCTCACTATGTGGCTGTCAGTGGGGGTCTCACTATGTGGCTGTCAGTGGGGGG
>OW240917.1:238096084-238145209 GCA_933207985.1 Pelobates cultripes | reverse complement strand
ATGTGGCTGTCAGTGGGGGGGGGTCTCACTATGTGGCTGTCAGTGGGGGTCTCTCTGGGGGGGTGGGGGGGGGTCAGTGGTGTTGCCATGGCAGGTTAGCCGGTTCCTGCAGCCAATCACAGTCCGCGCTCACCCAGTGACTATAAATAAGGTAATGACCCTCCCCCGTTTCCGATTTGGCTAGTCCCTACTTCCGGCGCCGCTCTCTGACGTCACGCTGTCAGACCTTCTCCAGTCGTGCCTGGCGTGACGCAACGCCTTCCTGTGTCGGGCTGGGCCCCCTGGTCTGACAGGACCCCCCTCTCTCCCCCCCCCTCCCCCCGAGGTGGCCGGCGGTAAGTGACATCGTTACCTTCCTTACCTGTGACGTCACCCTCGCCCCCCCTCTCTTCCAGGCCGTGACGTGGAGGGTGTGACGTCACAGAGGCAGGGTGAACCCCCCCTTCTCCTGTGAAGCTGCTTTGCAGTGGGGGCGGGGTCAGCAGAGTGCTGAATGTGGGGGTACAGGGCACCCCAATGCCTGGATACCCGTGACGTCATACTGAATGACGTCACGCAGCATTGTCTGCCATGCTATGCTGGCCAGTGTGACGTCATGGACCTCCACGTGACCCCCCCCCCCCATGCCTTTGGCCAGCCTAGTTTATGGCTGCTTGTTTATATGTCTTGTGAATATTGTAATGTTCTGTTTCTTGGGGTCCTTTTTATTATGGTTTTATAAGGCGCCAACATATTCCGCAGCGCTGTACAATATATAAAACTGAGTTGATTAGGAGAGGCTGCGCTGTGTGTCCCCAGTAGATTGTGTTTGTTTCTATCTATGGTGGTGTGTTTGAGGAGTCCCCAAGGGGTGCTCTTATCACCTATATTAAGGAAACATTATAGGGTCAGGAATACAAACTTGTTAGGTGGATGTCACCATTGTGCAGCACTGACTCAGGAAGCACCTCTAGTGGCCGTCTGAGTGACTGCCACGTGAGGTGTTCCTAGGCAGCAATAGCTGTGTTTGCAGCAAAAATCCTGCAGGCTATACACACTAGAATTACATTAAGCTAAGCTGTAGTTCTGGTGACTACAGCATAGGCAACCTTTGGCACTCCAGATGTTTGGACTACACCTCCCATGATGCTTTGCATTATGGGTGTAAAAGCATTGTGGGGGATGTAGTACACAACATCTGGAGTGCCGAAGGTTGCCTATTCCTAAGCAAATATGTATTTGCTTGCTTCTACACTGCTGTATTTCACTCCTTACATACTGGAACTGGGCGATTCCATCTTGGCACACTGTCACTTAACATTATAAAATTTGCCCTTTGTCTGCCATTGAGGTTGGTGGTCGAGAATAAATCGAAGCAATGTTTCTATGCTCATTTGCATTGTTTTCCCTGAATGTTTTTGGTCTGAACTGGCTAATGTCCATTGCCCAACTGTTAATATAAATGTAAAGTAACTCTCCCACCCCATGACAACTTATCTCTGTGAAGTTATGTGGATTGTAATGCATGGCTGCCGTTTCAGTTAAAGTTTGAAGTTGGTCCCCTGTCAGCACTGCCTCCTCTGGTTATTGTTCAATTCAGGAATGTTTGCTGTTGTAGTGACAGGCTGACGGTCTCAGGTTGTCACCAGCTGCAATGGCAAACTTTCCTGGACTGAATGGTGTTGGAGGATGCAAAGAGGTTAACTTTGAGGTTAAAAAAACTTTTTAAAAATAGCTTTTCCCTCAAAAGGAATACCATGCCAAATGACTTCAGCCCACTTTTTTGTATTTTTTTTTTTTTTTTTAATACAGCATTACGTAATAAAATATATAAAGTTACAGTGGTGTAATTTTCAGAGAAGTTATGGTTCCCCTTTAATGGAACACTCAAAGTGTGCTGTAGTTGTTATGGTGCCCTGACACCCTCCCCAATATAAGTCCTATTAATAGAAGTCCTACTAGGTGCTCCGGTTAGCTTTCCTGAGTTAAGACTTACAGATTGCTCTCGGCCAATAAGCTAAGCTTTGTGCTGCTGGGCTTAGGTCATTGATGAGAGCTTCCAGCTGTAAAGGAGTCATAGAGCAGCCGACTCCAGGTAAGAACGGTTGTCAAACCATTGGCAACAAATTTTATGTTTGTTCTCTTGGAGAGAGCAAGAGATTTTACAGTTCTAAAGTCTTCTATTATCTAAGCTAAATGTGCATTTGTCCTAAAAGACAAAGTCCAGTACTGTATAGATTAAAGGTAATGCTTTTAAAAATAAAAAATAAAAAAAAATTGACACACACTCACAAAGTTACACACCGTGCAATCTGTTTAAATCTGCTCTGTCACCTTTTGGCATATTTGCATATTTTGGTGTGCGGTGGCCTGGAGATGCAATGTTTGTGGATGCAGTCCCCTGTGGGCGTTTGTTTTGTTGTTTTTTTTTTTATGTGCCTGGTGCTTTGCTTGCCAGGGGCCCACGTCAGTGCTGTACTCATGCACATGTATGAGTACAATACTGATATCTGTGGAAGATTCAGTGAGACTGCGGGTGCCTCCATAGACATTCAGAGAAACTGCTATGTTTATAAATGGGTTAATCCAGCCTCCAGTGGCTGTCTCTGTAAAAATCAGTGAGAAGACGCCAGCGTCTATAGGAAAGCTTTGTGAATGTGCGCGCGGCTCTTGTCGCGCATGCGCATTCAGCTGACGAGGAGAAGGAGATCTCGGCGCTGGAGAAAGAGGTAAGTTTAACCCCTTCCTCTCCCCAGAGCCCGGTGGGAGGGGGACCCTGAGGGTGGGGGCACCCTCAGGGCACTATAGTGCCAGGAAAAAGAGTGTGTTTTCCTGGCACTATAGTGGTCCTTTAAGACCAATTATTCCTTATTTTGTTTTATGATGTTCTTTGGCTGTGTTGTAATTTCAGTGAAAATCCAACACCGTTAATAAGGATTTCATAAGCATATTATCTTTATGAAATTGTATTTATTTTTTTAGGGAGGTGGGTTAACAGATCCGCTATAAATTTGTTAATACTTTGGTCACTAACGCATCGGTCCTCTGTGTTTTTAACCTAAATTTACCTTAAAGTTGGATAAAATGTACAATATGGCAGTAGCATAAATTCTGCTTTACTGAAGTAGCTTAATATAGGATAGTAAGTGGTCCCCTAGGATAGCCCCAATTTATGTCAAATTGGTCCTTTAATTTCAATGTATTTTGGCTTGTTGTCAAAAGTGTGTGTGTGTATATATGTGTACACACACACCATCCCCCCACTCATTTCTCCCCCCCCCCCATTCTTAATACATGACCTGATGCATAACTAACTAATCCATGAGCTATATGTCCGTTATTGTATAGAGGGGTACAGTCCTGGACATAGCACTATATAAATATGGGCCAGGGCAGAGGTTTTGACTCTATTGCTAGTCTTTTGGTGTATGCTTGGTTGTTTACAATACAATGTTCACCTTTTTGTCCCCCTTTTTTTTTTTTTGCCACAGGAAATGGGGATGGAGTTGCCCCCTCCCACCATGATAGAGGGCCTTGGTGATGAGGTGACTGTAGCAGTTGGGATTTTCATCTTATTCTTGGCACTAATCCTAGCATGGTTGTCCACTTATGTGGCAGAAGGGAATGATCCACTTCTGGGTAGCCTAATGCCTATTGGGCGCAGGGAGCCTGTCCTAGGACTAAGTAACTCAGCTCCTCCCACGCCTGAACCTCAACGTTCTCCAGAGCCTCAAGTGGAAAAACCAGAAGAAGGAGAGCAAGGTTCAGGGGACGAACAGGGTGCAGGCAATGATAGTGCCAACCTGGACGAGATGCTGGATATCCAGGCAGTGCCAAACCGTGACCGTTCTGTGCCTCAACAAACGCATGAGAACAGAGTTGGGCAAGATGAGGGGCTAGAACATAGCAGAGACCAAGAGAGTGGACAGGATCTTGGCAAAGAAGAGGATGAAAGCTGTATGCAAGAACTTGGCGTGGAAGAGCAGACCGTGCAAGAAATTGCTGGGGGACAGGAACTTACAAAAGAACGCGTAGAAGAGCCCCAACCGGAAGAATTACTTATCTCAGTTAGACTCAAGTTCTTGAATGACTCTGAAGAGGTGGCCCTGGTGAGACCCGATGACACAATTGGAACTCTGAAAAGGTAAACTTGGATGGTGTGCTGGGGTTGGATGGAAGAGGAGATAACTTAAGAATACATCCATTGTGATTCGCAGTTATGTCAATTCCTAAATTCTTTTATGAAATACTTATATTAACTGTATTAGAATTTCAGTGATGGCTAGGGGTGGGAGAGGAGGGGGGAAGCATAGTCTATGGAGATCCCTGCAATTTAACAGGATCCTCCTTAGACCTCTGTGTTGTACTCTGCTCATGCACAAGAGTACAAGACTGATATGGAGGACCCACCGGACTAAATGGCAGTGGCCACGAGGGACAGCTTTGGGTCAGTAAAACAGTTTCCTGTGCACCCACCGGTCACTGCAAAGTGTAGCAATCACTATTAGGTGGGGTGGGGGGGTTAGACCCCCAGACAGGGACAGAGCCACTCAGAACACTCTTAAGCAACTGTAAAATGTATATAATTAATGATAACTAGATTTGCAAGTAAAGCATTTTTGTAATCTATATATGTGACAATTCTTTCCTCTGTGTATATTGCTGTTTTTATTTTGTTTTTTTTGGGGTGGGGGCTTTTGAATATGAATGTTGGTGCTTCAGGTGAGCCTCCAAATAAACTGAAACATATGAGACTTAATAAAACTGATGTATCCATGTTACTTTGGAAGACGTCGTAGATCTTTAATATAAAATAATGAACTTATTGGAAGGTTGACTTGGGAAGCTCTAGAAACGTCTGAAGTAGAGAAGTTTCTTTTCTATAATTCCTTGTTTTACTTTTTCTTTACCCTTTGTCTCCTAATGCATTTTCTCTTTATTTTACCATTACAGTAAATATTTTCCTGGTCAGGAGTCACTGATGAAGCTTATCTACCAGGGTCAACTTCTCCACGACTCCTCTCAAACCCTTCGCTCCCTCCACATTACAGACAACTGTGTTATTCACTGCCACCGTTCTCAGGCTACCGTCCAGTCCAATCCAGCTGGCCCTGAGTCAGGGGGGTCCTCTCCAGAACATGCTGGCCTTGCACCCCCCATCGGGAACCTGATGATCCCAGTCTTTGTGGTTATGTTGGCTCTGATCTGGTATTTCCGGATCAACTACCGTCAGTTTTTCACTGCGCCTGCCACAGTCTCATTGGTTGGTGTGACAGTGTTCTTCAGCTTCTTGGTTTTTGGCATGTATGGACGATAAAATGAAGAGTTGTTCAATTCAGGTGGAGAGTCACGCAGGACCTTTAGGACTGGTGCAATTTCAGTACTATATGGGGGAACTTAAACATTAATTCTGTATCAGATCACCAATGCTCTATGGGATTAACTACGCTTAGTCCTGCAAATTCTTCATTTAGTTTATGGAATAAGCTTCTCAAACTACATCTATATGTTGGATGACATCACATGTGTGAATGATACAAATGTATCTTCACCCTGTTGATTGTAGGACACAATGCTGGCATTGCGGTCATGAGCAAGCACTAGTACTTAGTTCACCGTGGCACCACTAGAAGTTAACAGGAGTCACATATCCCATCGGAGATTCTATGTTTGGTGGCACAAAGTGACACTAGGTGTGGAAATGGCCATTTTCCTTTGTTTCATGCAGTGATTTCATAGGATGAGGCACGCCATTCTATTTCAGGATAATACATTTTGAGGTTTCCTGTAATACCGGGATAGTAATTTATAAATACAATGTTAATTCCTACACCTAGAGTCATTTTGTTTTCTGGTCATTGGTAACATTGAAGTTCCTCGTTGTACCATGTGAGCTTCACGCACAATATTTTTTTGCCATTTGATTTTAAAAATGTGTATATGATTGGGGTTGTGTTTTGTTTTTTTTAAATCTTTATCTATTAGGTCTTGACTGAATTCAAAATATTACTTCTTTTAACAAGGACAATATGGCTATATGAGAACATCATTCATATCAGGCCAATATGTATTTTATGGTTCACTGACAATTTAGTATTGATTTGCACATGGTGGTATATGCATAGATACTCATAAAAAAATAATACATTTCATTTGCTCCCTAAAGCTGGAGGCCCAGCTGAGAAGTATGCAAGCTTCTCCACCACGTGTCCTTTGCTTACCTTATCTTTGCTGTAGACCGAATCTAAAAGGATTGGTTGAGTCTGTCATATATTTAACTCTAAAACGGTTTGATCCCAAAAAGTTGGAAATAACATCACAAAGTCTGCTACTTTCAAACAGGCCAGAAAAGGAATATACTTTTACAAAATCTCTCCTGCAATCTATTTTTTTTTTTTTTTAGGACCTGATAGGGGTGGAATGAACTGTAGATAAAGGAATTGCAACAGTTTGAACTATGAAGTCATCTACTCTCTACTGTGCTCCAAGAATGGGCTGTACTATTTACAAATCAACATTGCAGCGGGATACAGGCTCATCTTATCACCCAACTATTGGCTGTGATAGGGTAGAAAGGGATTGCCTTGGTGTCGTAAATTCCCTATACCTATATGAATGATTAAATCCTTTTGCTTGATTAACTAAACTTAGGAATGATGAGGCTCACTTTATTCATGAACCATTTGCACCATTTTAAATCCTGTTTATGTTGAAGTAATTTGGTTTATGCTATAGATAATTTGAATGGGAAAATAACAATGATTACATGGAAGTATATTGGTGATACTGGCACAACAATAAGTTTTCGAGGGGGTGCACATGTGAATGAACCCCTGCATTCCATTTGGGGTACACTCTGAGCTCAAGCTTGGGGACCCCCACCATCCTATAATTATGCCTTGCAGACCAAGAACGTCCCAACTGGAGGTACATAGCGATATCTTGGTAATGGTGCTCCTTAAAATGAATCTATAATTTAAAAAATGTTCGAGAAACTTGTTTGTGTTTCTAATGTTACATAAGAATGCTCTCTGCATTGTGCGGTAAGAGAGGGACGAAAAATAGATTTTATTGAATATGGGGTGGGGGGCAATTTTAAAGTAACTGCAAGGTCCCTAGCAACAGGACATTAAGAGGGTTTTTTTTTTTTTTTTTCTTTTAGCATAGCAGATATGGTTTGCTGAAAGTGTGGGGTAAATTGATATATTTGAGTGCAAATTAAAAACATTATAAAGTTTTTCTCACTTGTAATTCTTTTTTTTTTCTTTTCATTTTTTAAAAATGTGTTTGCTACAGAAGGAGCAATAAATATAGAGTTAAACTATGCAGCTGTGCTCCAAAAAAGTGTATCTTCATCAAAGTAAAAAGATCTTCTTTAAAGGATCACTATAGGTTCAGGAACACAAACCTGTGTTCCTGACCCTATAGTGTTAACACCACCATCTAGCCCCCTTGGCCCCTCATGCCTCCATAAATATAGTTTAAAAAAAAAAAAAAAATCTTACTGTGTTCAAGACTGAAGCTGTAACTCTGCATGCTGTTAGACTCATAAAAACAAGCAGTCTGCTGACATCATTAGAAGTGGTAGTCTGATCCAATCACAATGCTTCCTCATAGCATTGGCTGAGACTGACAAAGAGGTAGATCAGGGGCAGAGCCAGCATGATTCAAACACATCCCTGGCCCATTCAGCATCCCCTCATAGAGCTGAATTGAATCAATGAATGTCTATGAAGAAAGTTCAGTGTCTGCATGTAGAGGGTGGAGACACTGAATGTTTGGAACCATTTTAGGCAGCCATGACCCAGGAAGGATCTCTAACAGCTAAATGAGGAGTGGCCAGTGAAGTTATCACTAGGCTGTAATGTAAACGCTGCATTTTCTCTGAAAAGACAGTGTTTACAGCAAAAAGTCTGAAGGTAATGATTCTACTCACCAGAACAAATTCAATAAGCTGTAGTTGTTCTGGTGACTATAGTGTCCCTTTAAGTAGTAGAAATGCTATTCCAATGCCAAATGTTGCCATCAAACTACATTTTACCATAGCCACAGGCAGCTAGAAAATGTGAAGAACTGGGAGCGGAGAATTAGGGAAATAAGGTATGAAGAGGGCACTATAGGATGAAAGAAGACCCAAAGACTAAGGTAAAGTTGAGAGTAAGATATAGGAAAGGCAATTTGAGGCAAAGTTTGGAGATCTCAACTTTTGGAAGTGAAATGCATTTCAGTCTAAGCAAAGGGCCATGTTTATATTTTGCTTTATGTGTGTGTGTTCCATAATGGCACACAAATCCTCAATCTCAGTACTCGGGTGATAAGTGCCATGTTTAAAGGTTGTGATTTTACCTTTTTTCTTGTATGATGATTTTTGGGACACTGATATTTGCCTAAAATCTTGGTCATGAAATTTTTTTTTACATTTTTTTTTTATTCAAGTAACATTGGGCATATTTATCAGACTTGCTATAAGACTGGGAATTAAAAGCAAGTGATTGTAGTCCTAGTATAGAAACCAGGGTATGTATTGTCTCGAACCTGGGTTAAGATAAAACAATGCTAAACACTGGTCAGAATCCACACACAGACTTTGTGTCCAATGGTACACTGGTTTGCAAAGAGTTAGACGTACAAACTGAACAATCAACATTTTATCCCCATGTCGGTCAGTACATGCTATCCACCTCTATAAGCCATAATTAATGTCTTAATCAATATGTCCCACTGGACTTTAATATCCAAAGGCTGAAGCTGGAGTGATTAATTTGGAATTCTATTATTACCGTTATGCAGGGGAGTTTATAAGGCGCAGTATGCGTTGGCAGAGTGATTTTTAATGGGCAGTGTGAGCACTGGGCCACTATAAGCACTGCAATGCGTGGAAGTCCATGCCATGAGTCTCCTTTTTGTTGTCCCATGGTAAGCAGTCTAAAGGTTTTGAATGGTTTGATTTGACACTTACCTGGGTAACTCGTCCCTTCTATATTTTTTTTTTTTCCCATTCCACTTTAGCATCAAAAATTTTGTTCTGATTAGGACTGAATTAATTGGCTGAGAGTGTCAGTAAATGATGTCCTTCCTGTTAGATAACATTCCTTACTGCACTGCTCACCAGGAGATAATGGGCCATTGTGAAATGTCTTTAACACAAAAAAAGTCAGGAACATTTAAAATAAATAATTATATGTAATTATAGGTTGTACATATTGTAAAGGTAAACCCTTTAAAATTATCAACATAAAGCAATGGAAGGTCCATTAAGGAGAGCATAATAAATAACCATTTAGTAAACACATGGGAAATTGTCATGATTGACCAGCTCTCCAATCTGTGTGAAGCAGCCTTTAATAGCTCTATTACTATACCTTGCAGCATTCTGTATTTGTCACTAATTTGTCTAAGGGGAAACCCAGAGAAGAGCCACCCCAATACCGTAACTGAAACTGTTACATAGTTACATAGTTACATAGCTGAAAAGAGACTTGCGTCCATCAAGTTCAGCCTTCCTCACAAATGTTGTTGCTGTTGATCCAAAAGAAGGCAAAAAACCTGGTCTGAAGCACTTCCAATTTTGCCACAAACTAGGAAAAAATTCCTTCTTGACCCCAAAATAGCAGTCAGATGTCTCCTTGGATCAAGCAGCTATTACCCCACTAATTAGAAATTATATCCCTGTATGTTATGTTTTTGTAAGTATTTATCCAATTTCAGTTTAAACCTCTGTATGGACTCTGACAAAACCACCTCTTCAGGCAGAGAATTCCATATCCTTATTGTTCTTACTGTAAAAAAACCTTTTCTTTGCCTTAGATGAAATCTCCTTTCTTCCAGCCTAAATGTGTGACCTCGTGTCCTATGTATAACCCTGTTTATGAATAGAAAAAGATTGAGCTGTGAGGATATTGGGTGTATTAACAGCAATACACCTATAAAGTAGTGTGCATTAGATGTTGACACAAAGCTGTATACATTCAGCACATTTAAAGGTCAATTACATTATTATTATTTTTTTGTAATATTTGTAGCTCTGCCGATCTAGCAACGTCCATCAGAATGACCAATGCTGGAAATTCTACAATTCTTTTCTCCATTATAAATTCCATTCTTGGCGTGTAAACATCCATTTTCTCATCAGCTGAATTTTCTAAGTTGGCGTTGTTGATATACAGTTTGGGTGGACCTCTGCACTCAGCAATGGAGGCAGCCATTTAAAAAAAAAACAAAAAAACTTTTTTTGGTCTAATTGCTCTGAAGTCATTTAGTGAACAGACTGTGTGCTGCAATATCTAGAACTGGTTCACGGCATGATGACTCAGTCCAAGTTATGCATGGAAAAAAATAAATATAGGCGGCTTAGAATAAAGAGTTCTCACTGCCTGACTGACAGCTCTGTTGGGTTAACAAGAATTAAAAGAAAGCTGTGCAACATTAACTTACAATAGATTTTATGTGGAGGACACCGCAATTGCAATGTTTCGGCTAAGAAGCTTTATTAATGCACGGTTAAGGCTTCATAGCAGAAACATTGCCCTACAGGCGGTTCCTTTCTCACAATAAAACAAATTCCATTGGCAGTTTGTGGTCCTCCACTTGGAGCATCGTGTGTCTGGAGGGGACCATGTTTGGGATATCCTGACTACGTGGTGGATTGTTTAGCTCTGTTGGGCAGGCTTACTACTGCAGTGTTTTTGGTCCACGTTTTGGTGCAGTTATAGGGCACTTTTACTTACGAGAGAAGGTAGAAGGTATACCCTGTACCATCTTGTTCTGGTGCTTAGACTGACCCTTTTATTTAAACATAAACTGTTGCTACTACTAATATTATTGTTATGTGTTTTGTATGTTATTCTGGGAATTGGTGAGCTGCCAGCATTAGACAAACTGGTCAGTACACATAGCAGAACGCAACACCTTCTCTTGAGTCTGTTTAGTTTAGACATTCCTAAAAATGTTTTTCATTGTCTGTTTGAAACCCCATAACTTGCTCAAAACATACTCTGAGCGACCAATGCCCTGAACCTCAGGGCTGAAACAAAGACACCCCACCCATACTTTAAAAACAAAAACTTCAGAACTTGAAATATTTAGAAAATAGATGTCTTTCATAACTCGGAAGTGATTGGTCTCTTACTACGGTATTCCTGCAGCTGCTACCTTCATATAATTTTGAGCTTGCTTTACCAAAATACAGAACTCACCAAGTCAACCAACCAGTTTGGAAATAAATATTGTTCTTGCTATTTCATAATACTACCTGGTACCACTAAACAGAAAAGGAGAGCCAATTCTTTATAAACACTACTTTTGGTCAGTGTTTACCTTGATTCCTTATAAACACAAATCACCTGACAAAACCCAGGCAGAGAAGACAATGGAAGCAATAATTATCTAACTATAATATCATTCTTGACTGTAGAAAACCAAATATAAAAGCCTATACCATCACTATATATTTTTAAAGGCTTGGCCTGTAGTTGTGGGAGGGGCTTGATTCCCCTTTAAAAGGGCTGCCAATCCACTCTCACCTTACCGTTGCTGGTCTGGCGAGTCTGAAACGTTTACTTCCAGTTCAGACCGCCATTTTTGATTCCTTACCTGTATTCCTTGTGGTCTCCTGGTCCGGTGCTTCCCTGCTTCTGCCACTCTCCACGCAGCCCGTTCTCAGCTCCAACACCGGGCTTAACTGTAAGTCTGCCCCCTTTGTAAATCAACAGCCGCAAAATTTCTACCTTTCACGGCGGGGCTCTGTTCGTGTTTTTCTTTCATGTATTTCAAACACTCAAGCCGTTCGGCTAATTCCCATACACATATCCACCTATGCATCACATGTTTATTTCGTTTATTTATACGAACGCGACCGTTCGTTCACTTTCTACTGTATTAATCTTTTCGGTATTCGAACGGCACTTAGGGGACGCATTCATTCGTATGATTAAGCTGTTCATGCATTTCTTTTCCTTTCGGTAATTACGGCCAAACTCACGACATACGCACGAATTTCACCTAGTTCGTTATTATACTTCCGCCGCTGCTGGGAACAAATGATACTACAGTCTTCTAAAATTCCACTTAGGGGTTAAAATATAGTTGATGAAATCTGAATGTTAGAAACTAATATTCCTGACCTTTTTCCACAGGTCCATACCTAGGATCGCATACTTATGGATTCAAAATTGTGATTACTGACATTTGTGTCAAATTGTGTTTTCTAGGTTGGTTGAAATTTTGATTATTATAAATTATGCTTTTAGATGAGTTATACATGTTAAATTAGTAAGCATGTAAATTACTCTTCTAGGTTCCTGAATTTCAGGCGGTTGCTTTTACAAATACAAGATAGCCGTCATCATCCTCTGTTTAATTATTACCCCCTGCATAGTGTCTGGTAGGTTCATATGATTTCGGGCCCACGATCTGGCCAGCTTATACCGTAGGCACAGACACTTCTATATTAATTTTCATGTCCATAGGTCGCATCACAATACTATTACAACTGCTGTTTATCTCAACATTGACAGCTCGTCCTGACTCACAATCAGGTACGACGCCAGAACCCAGTACTTTTCTGGTTTTAGAGTGGTACTGGTCCAAAGTTATGTAGCCCAACTAGGAATAATCTTCTGGTCTTAATCCATAGGCTAGTGGTCCAGCGAGGCCAACAGCCTCATCCTCGGAGGTATACGTCCCTCGGGCCAAATCATAGCTAGCCGCCTCACACTGTCGCATAGAGAGGGCCTCACCTGTCACTCCCCTTCTATCTTATGCTTTAATTGCCACCAAGAGGCCAACACCCCGCCACAATGTTCGGTGGCCTCATACTTCCCCCTCGGGCCCACGCATAGGTAGTGCCTCTCAGGCTGCTTGGCAATTAGCAGGGACTCATCTGTCACTATCACAAAATATAATTATTTCACCGCTGGGTATCTAGCTAGCCTCACCAGTACCCACGCAATTCATTACAGAGTGATTGATTAAGTTACTTTATATTTTTCAGTTGTCACAAACGCCTGATATCCCTAAGGAACTTTGCTACCCAGCATGCCCGCTAGGCCTGGTACCCCTGTTCCTGGAATGGATGTTAATAGTCCTTGGTCCCTAAGATCATGGACCATCCCACGTCTTACTGCAGAACTAAGAAGACGCTGCATCCCTTTCCAAGCTACCGCTAGGAAAGCAGAGTTGTTCAGATTATTAAACACTACTACTGACAACTCCGATGCAGGGGAAGGCCCTAGTGGGACTCAGTTGCCAGCATTTCACGCTATGATGACTTCACTTATGTCATCCATCGGCACAATAAGCAATAGACTGGATAAATTGGAAGCAGGTGGTGCCAACCAGACCGCTGCAAATCCAACTGTTACCAGTCACCCATTCGCTGATATTATGCCCGGTAATACTTTGGAATCGATGGTCCCATCTCGCCTTAAAAAGGACATTCTGGAGGGCAAGGATGTAAACCTGCTTTCATTGTTCATTGCTTCCCAGGATGTCCTAGAAAACAGGACCTTTGCATACGGGGATATCTCAGTGGTTCTAAGAGCAAGAGAACCCCGGCTGAACAAGAAATTGTCTATCCCTGAATTTGTGCTGGGTTTTGAAATTTATAGAGATATCTACTGCTCAGTTTACCCGGAGAAAAGAGCGGAGTTGTATGCATACATGCACAAGATGGTGGATCTGGGGCACAAATACGGTGGTACCGCTTTTTACGATTACCACCGTTCCTTTTCTGCAAAGGTGACTGCGGCTCTGACTCAGTTCAATTTAAGCATAAATTGGAGCAAATTGGACACAGAGTTATTCTGCAGGCACTTTGCAGGCCTCAGGCCCCCATCTTGTGCAGTGTGTGCATCTACCGCACATAGCACCAATTTCTGCCCAAATACGGCAGAAATTGAACAAGGCCAAACTCCCTCTAATTTCCAAAGACCTACTAGAGGCCTAAAAGACAAACTGGGTAGAGATGTATTTCTAGCCCAAGATTTGTAACAATTTTAATGCGGGTAATTGTGGTTTCAGCTCTTGCAGGTTGATGCATGTATGTTCCCACTGTTTCAGGGCCCATTCTAAGACAATGTGCCCAAATAAAGCTTTTCCCAAACCGTATCACACGTGCGTGAACCTCACATTATTGACCACACTGTTACGACAACACCCATCACACCATTTCGTTGATTACCTTATCACGGGACTGACTGAGGGATTTCACACCGGGTTGGTATATTTACCTACCCGCACGCTGGAATGTGACAACCTACAATCCACATTAGATGATCCACGGTTGGGAAACACACTTATCATGACCGAGGTGACACAAGGGTTTCTGTTGGGCCCATTCTTTTCCCCACCTTTCACATCTTTGAGAACCAACCCCATAGGAGTTGTCACGGGGAAGACCTCACTCAAACCTAGACTGATTATTGATTTGTCTGCACCACATTCCTCCACTGTCCCCAGCCTTAATTCACTCATACCTTCCGAAGAATTTTCACTACACCACTATCGATCATGCCATAGGGGCCATTCTTAAAGCTGGCACGAGGCATGGCTGTCACGTATTCATCCGCTTATAGAAATGTGGTTAATGACATTTACTGTCCACACAGGAAAAGTTGTGCCGAGCAGCAACCTAATCCACAGAAGGGTTAATGCTGAGCAGCAATTATGCAAATGAACCGTAGTAACTGACTTTGGGGTCAAAGGCCGGTTACAGCCTATCAGAACTAAAGGAGGGGTATTTAGGCCCAGTTCTCAGCCTGCTCAGTGCCCTGTCGTGGTTTCCCTTGTGGTTGTCCGAGAGCGCGTTCCTGTTTATAGTTTTCTACCTGGTTTTTTACTTTGGCTTTGTTTATTGACTTCTCTATATTCTGGTATCCTGACTCCTGGCTTTCCTCATCGCTGTGTCCCTTTCTGTGTTCCCTGACCTCGGCTAGTATTTTTGACTATTCTTTGTACGTTAAATCCGGCCATTCTAAGGACCGGTAATACGTTACTTATTTGTCATCCGTGCTGTACAGTTCTACGTGCTGGATCAAACAGTAATCCTGACATTACGACATGGCCATAGATCCTGTAGAACTGTGTCAGCACATAGCTGCTTGCGAGAGGAAATTAGAGGAGAATGATCACCGCATGGATCAATTCACTCAGGCTTTAAGTACGCTTCTCGCTAGAACGGAGCATCTGCAGCCTGCAGCGTCTCCTCCTATAGCACCTCTACCCTGTGTACCTCCACCCACTGTTAATAGGACTCCTAGCATCTCCTTATCACCATCCCTACAGTTTGATGGCAATATCCAGGAATGCAGGGGTTTTCTTAATCAGGTGGAGTACCATTTTGAGGCCTCACCAGGGTCATTCCCCACGGACAGAGCAAGAATTGGTTATCTAATGAATCAATTAAAGGGCAAGGCCCTTGCCTGGGCTAATCCGTTGTGGGAGAGTAATCGGAGCATAGCTCATAATTACCAGGAATTCCTTGCCGAATTCAAGCTCACGTTTGAGCCATTGGGTAGAGAGGATGACGCCTCCACTGCCCTAATGCACATCAGACAAGGTAACCGGTCTATCTCGGATTATGCTATTGAATTCCGTACCTTAGCTTCCGAGGTAGACTGGACTAACAATGGGTTAATCTCAGCATTCAAAAAGGGTCTCTCAGAGACTATACTAGATGAGATAGCCGCTAAAGAATTACCTAAGAGTCTTAACGAATTTATTACGTTTGTCATGCATATTGATAATAGGTTAAGACTCAGAGAAGTCACCAGAAGCAAGACCAGACGTACGGCTATGTCCCTAGCACCTCAATTCTCTAAACCTGTTTTGTCTAACCTCCCTGTACAGTCCGAACCCCAACCTATGCAGTTGGGGGTCACTAGACTGTCAGAGGCCGAAAAACAGTATAGGAGAAGGGAGGGGTTATGCCTATATTGCGGTAGAAAGGGACATATGATAACTAATTGTCCAGTGCGTCCGGAAAACTTCCGCACCTAAGAACCTTAAGGGGACAGATCTTAGGTGTGATGGAGTTGTCCTCTAACAAAAACAAAAGTAGATTCCTCCTTGAGGTATCTATTTCCCTTGATAACAAGAAGTTTTCTTGCAGTGCCCTAATGGACTCAGGTGCTGCTGGAAATTTTATTGATGTCCAGTTTATTAGGGGTAATGAGATACCGGTCAGGGAGAGACCTACGCCGCTAGCTGTAGAGGCTATTGATGGTAGACCACTCACACAACCGCTTATAACCCACGAAACTGTCCCTATTACGATCTCCATTGGGGCCTCCCATAGGGAGGAGATGACGTTTCAGGTTATTACTTCTCCATCATGTCCTATCATATTAGGGTTTCCGTGGCTGAGTAAGCACAATCCCTATATTGACTGGGCTAATGGGGAGATATTAGAATGGGGTAAAGAGTGTATGGGGAGATGTATAAAACCAGTACTAAAGAGATTGGATACTATTGACCTTCCCACTACCACTCCCCAAACTCCTGGAGTTCCCATACAATACCGAGAACTTCAGGAGGTGTTTAACAAGGCTCAATCCGATGTATTGCCTCCCCACAGAGCATATGACTGTGCCATTAACCTGTTTCCAGGCGCTATGCCACCTAAGGGGGCAGTTTATGCCTTATCTCCCCAGGAGAGTAAAATAATGGAGGAATACATCAAAGAATCCTTGAGCAAAGGGCACATAAGAAAGTCATCCTCACCAGCTGGTGCAGGATTCTTTTTTGTTGAGAAAAAGGGTGGTGAGTTACGCCCTTGCATAGACTACAGGGCACTTAATAAAATCACTGTAAAAAATGCATACCCTATCCCACTCATTTCCGAATTGTTCGATAGACTTCAGGGAGCTAAAGTATTTACTAAGCTTGACCTTAGGAGCGCTTACAATTTGGTTAGAATTAAAGAGAATCATGAGTGGAAGACGGCATTTAATACCCGTAGTGGACACTATGAATATCTGGTAATGCCATTTGGGTTATGCAACGCCCCGGCCGTATTCCAAGACTTTATAAATGATGTACTCAGGGAATTCATTTACTCATTTGTCTTGGTTTATTTGGACGATATTTTGGTGTATTCCCCTGATCTTCAAACTCACCACTCCCATGTGAAACAGGTTCTGCAGACGTTGTTGAAAAATAAACTTTATTGTAAATTAGAAAAGTGCATATTTGACCAGCCTGAAGTCCACTTTTTGGGTTACAACATCTCTGCATCGGGATTTCAAATGGATCCTAAAAAACTAGAGGCTGTACTACACTGGCCATTACCCTCTGGTTTAAAAGCCATTCAAAGGTTTATTGGTTTTGCCAACTATTACAGAAGATTCATCAAGGGATTTTCTTCTGTAATAGCCCCAATCACAAATATGACTCGCAAAGGGGTTAGTAGCACGGTATGGTCCAAAGAGGCTGTGAATGCTTTTGAGACTCTTAAACAAAGATTTGCCTCTGCGGACATACTAAAACATCCTGACACCAGTAAACCTTTTATATTGGAGGTTGATGCATCCGAGACAGGGGTAGGGGCTGTTCTCTCTCAGAGAGAAAGCCAGGGAACACCATTGCATCCTTGTGGCTACTTCTCCAGAAAGATGTCTCCTGCTGAGCGCAACTATGATATTGGCAATAGAGAACTGTTGGCCATTATTCTTGCCCTCAAGGAGTGGCGACATCTTTTGGAGGGTTCCAAGGACCCCCTGTTGATCATAACCGACCACAAAAATCTGGCATATATAGGGGATGCCAAACGTTTGTCTTCCAGACAGGCTAGATGGTCACTGTTCCTTTCACGTTTTAACTTTCTCATTACTTATAGACCTGGTTCTAAAAATACCAAGGCTGATGCCTTGTCCAGGCAATTTGATAATGAGTCAGCTCCGGAACAGATGACATCTCCTATTATTCCAGCAGAGTGTATTATTGCTACTACTGTCCTCTCACTGTCTTCTCCACTGCTTGGCACCATACTGGAGGCCCAGCCTCAGGCGCCCAGTGGTAAACCATGTGATAAACTGTTCGTTCCCCTATGTGAAAGGGTTAATATCATGAAAGTGTTCCATGACAATATAACTGCTGGACACCCGGGCATCAATAAGTCCACTGCCGCGATCACTAGATCATTTTGGTGGGATTCACTCAGGAAAGATGTAAAGGAGTATGTGCAGGCATGTTCTGTGTGTGCAGTTTCTAAGGTGACTCATGCACTTCCTTGTGGCCTGTTGCAGCCTCTTCCTGTTCCTGAGATTCCATGGTCCCACCTATCCATGGACTTTATTGTTGAGCTTCCTAGCTCTGCTGGGTTCACTACTATTCTCATGGTTGTAGACCGATTTTCTAAGATGGCTCACTTCATTCCTCTCAAGAAGTTGCCATCTTCGCAAGATTTGGTCCTAATTTTCATACGTGAAATTGTCCGTTTGCATGGCATCCCCCACAATATTGTGTCTGATAGGGGCTCTCAGTTTGTGTCCAGGTTCTGGAGGGCGTTCAGTAAACAATTGGGGATTGATCTCTCCTTCTCCTCCTCCTACCATCCACAGACCAATGGTACAGCTGAGAGGGCTAACCAGTCATTAGAAGTTTATTTGCGTTGTTTTATTAATAGCACACAAGACAATTGGTCTGAACTACTCCCGTGGGCCGAGTTCGCTAGAAACAATGCTGTTCATGACTCCTCTGGGCACAGTCCATTTTTGTCAATAATGGTAGGCATCCTACGGTTCTCCCTGCGGTATTTTCTGATACTGCCATTCCTGCTCTGGATGAGCGTCTGGCCTCCATTCGGGATACCTGGGTTAAGGTTCAAACTGCTCTAGGGGCTGCTGCTGAACGCTTCAAACATTTTGCTGATAAGCGTAGGAGTGCCAACCCGGTGTACCAAGTGGGGGACCGGGTTTGGTTGTCATCTCGCAACATCAAGCTTAAGGTCCCTAGCATGAAGTTTGCCCCTGTAACGAGAATATACCCCAACACGCAGGATTTAGCTAAACAAAAGACAACACAGAGGAGAGATACGTCTACCGGACCTTAGAATGGCCGGACTCGACGTATATGAGAGGAGACAGAGTCAGGAACAATCCGAAATCAAGGGCACAGAGAGACAGCGTAAACTAGGACAAGCCGGGGTCTGGTACACAGTAAACAACAAGCCGACAACCAGAACAGATAAGGATAAAGAGAAAACGTAGTCAGAAACAAAGCCAAGGTCAATACGGAGAAACACAACTGAACACAACAAGCGCTAAAGGGAACTGATACAGAAACCACGATAGGGCAAGGAACAAAGGAAAGAAGGTGAGTATAAATACCTAAACATCTAATTTGATTGGTCCCTGTCACATCCACGCCCCCAAAAGGTAAGTGTATGGGGAGTGTGGCATGACAGGGACCAATGGGATGCCTTTTCCAATTTAGGCACCCACTGTCCCTTTAAGAGCGCGCCCGATACCCGCGGCGCGCTCTTAGAGTAGGTGGAACATGTGACCGCTACTAGTCACAGCGGTCGGCTGAGCCGCGCGCGGCTCGTGCAGCAGCAGGACCGCGCGCGGCTCGAACAGAGGACCCCGGCCGGCCCCTGGAAAGGGTAAGTACCGCTACATTACCCCCCCCTGAGGACACGCCCTCCGGGCGGGGAGGGCCAGGCCTGGCAGGAAAACGAGAATGGAAAGAGCGCACAAGACGAGGAGCGTGAACCGCATCAGCGGAAATCCAACTATGCTCCTCAGGCCCATAGCCCTTCCAATGCACTAGGTACTGAAGTCGGCCCCTAAGGAAACGAGAGTCAAGAACTGCAGAAACTTCAAATTCCTCATGACCCTCCACAGAAACAGGAGGGGGAGGAGGTGCATGTCGGGTGTAGCGGTTGCGTACGAAAGGCTTCAACAACGAGGTGTGAAAGACATTAGGAATACGCAGATTCTTAGGGAGACCCAAGGCATACGAAACAGGATTAACCTTATGCAGAATACGATAAGGACCAATAAAGCGGGGAGCCAATTTCATAGAAGGCACCCGGAGGCGAATGTTTCGCGTAGAAAGCAGAACCCTGTCCCCCACAACATAAGAAGGAGCCGCCCTGCGATGCTTGTCAGCCTGCACCTTCTGGCGAGCAGCGGAATCCACCAAAGAACGCTGAACCTGCTCCCAAGTATTACGCAAATTAGCCAAATGTTCATCCAGAACTGGCATGCCCTGTGAGGAGAAAGCAGCCGGAAGAACAACAGGATGTTGGCCATATACAACGTAAAAAGGACTCTTGCCGGAAGAATCATGAGTAGCGTTATTCCGAGCAAACTCAGCCCAAGGAAGAAGGTCAGACCAATTGTTCTGATGGTGGGATACGAAACAACGAAGGTACTGCTCCAGAGATTGATTGGCACGTTCGGCAGCTCCATTAGACTGGGGGTGGTAAGCGGAAGAAAATGAGAGAGAAATACCCATTTCCGAACAAAAGGCTTTCCAGAACCTGGAAATAAATTGGCTACCCCTGTCAGATACAATAGATACGGGAATGCCGTGTAATCGAAACACCTCTCTGGCGAAAACAAGTGCTAGTTCCCTGGACGTGGGCAACTTGTGAAGAGACACAAAGTGAGCCATCTTGGAAAACCGATCTACTATCATTAGGATAACTGTGTTACCATTCGAGGGAGGTAATTCAACAATAAAATCCATGGACAGGTTAGACCAAGGTCTCTCGGGAATAGGTAACGGATGCAACAGCCCACAAGGAACCCTACGAGAAGATTTCATACAGGCACAAGTAGTACAAGCACCTATATAGTCAGTGACATCCTTGCGTAAGGAATCCCACCAAAAATACCGAGAAACCGCTGACACCGTTTTGGAAATACCAGGATGTCCAGCAGTCTTAGTGTCATGATACAACGACAGAATCTCCCGTCTCTCGGGAACATCAACGAATAGTTTATCAGTAGGTCTCTCGCTAGGTGCCATGTTTTGTTTCGCTTGTATGGCCTGCAAGAGGGACGAAGAAATAGACAAAACAGTGGTAGCGATTATCCTTTCTGGGGGAATCACAGGAGTAACATCAATCTCCTGTTTGTCAGCAGTTTCAAACTGTCTAGACAGAGCGTCTGCTTTAGTGTTGCGGTCACCTGGCCTATAGGTGATAATGTAATTGAAATGGGACAAAAATAGTGACCACCTAGCCTGCCGAGAAGACAGTCTTTTAGCCTCACTAAGGTAGGATAGTTCTTATGATCCGTAAATATGAGAATAGGATCTTTAGTTCCTTCTAACAAATGTCTCCATTCTTTCAGTGCTAAAATAATAGCAAGGAGTTCGCGATTACCCACATCATAATTCTTTTCTGCTTTGGACATTTGTTTGGAGAAGAAGCCACAAGGATGCAATGGCTTTTCAGGCGACTCTCTTTGGGATAAGACAGCACCTACCCCGATATCAGAAGCATCAACTTCAAGAATATAGGGCAGTGTGGGGATAGGGTGCTGTAAAATAGGTGCAGAAGCGAATGTGGTTTTAAGAAACTCAAAAGCCTGAAGTGCCTCGGGAGACCAGACACGAGTATTGCCTCCCTTTCTTGTCATACGGGTGATAGGCGCTACAATAGAGGAAAAACCTTTAATAAAGCGTCTATAATAATTAGAGAAACCAAGAAAACGCTGAATGGCTTTCAAACCTTGTGGAAGAGGCCATTCCATGACAGCAGAAAGCTTCTGGGGATCCATACGAAAACCTTTAGCGGAAATTAAATACCCCAAAAACTGGACTTCGGATTGGTCAAATAGACATTTTTCCAGTTTACAATAAAGACCATTAGCAAGAAGGGTCTTCAGAACTGTCGTAACATGCCTGTGATGAGTGTGTAAATCTGTAGAGTATATTAATATGTCGTCTAAGTACACAATTACAAATGTGTGAATAAAGTCTCTTAAAACGTCATTGATAAATTCTTGAAATACTGCTGGGGCATTGCATAGACCAAATGGCATAACAGTATACTCGTAATGGCCAGATCTAGTGTTGAATGCCGTTTTCCATTCGTGGTCTTTCTTAATACGTATTAAATTGTATGCACCTCTAAGATCCAATTTAGTGAATACAGTAGCATGTTTGAGTCTGTCAAATAATTCCGTGATTAAAGGTATAGGATATGCATTTTTGATGGTGATTTTATTTAGACCTCTATAATCGATACACGGTCTTAAATCACCTTCTTTCTTTGATACAAAGAAGAACCCCGCTCCAGCCGGAGAAGAGGATCTCCTAATAAACCCCTTTTCTAATGATTCCTTAATATACTCCTCCATGACACGGTTTTCTTGAACAGATAAAGGGTACACCCTGCCCTTTGGAGGTATTGTGCCAGGCAATAAATCGATAGCACAATCGTAGGGTCTGTGAGGTGGTAATTTGTCAGCCTCCCTTTTATCGAAGACAGTTTTGAGAAATAAGTACTGAGAGGGTATAACAGTGGACAAAGGAGGAGTTGTAGGGACATTAATAGAATTCAAAGGGGTGACTTCAATAGTACAGGACTCATGGCAGGCATCGCTCCATGATTTTATTTGCCCTGACTCCCAATCGAAAATGGGATTGTGAGTACGTAACCATGGGTACCCTAACACAATGTGAGAAGAGGGAGATGTGATAACCTGGAATCGAATGGTTTCAAAGTGTAAAACCCCTGTATACATGTGTAATGGTACAGTTTCATGAGTAACAATTGGAAAACTTAATGGTCTACCATCTATGGCCTCAATGGCCAAGGGTATCTCCCTTTCTCTGACGGGAATGTTATTTTTCGTAACAAACTCAGAGTCAATAAAGTTCTCAGCAGCCCCAGAATCAACCAAGGCTAATATGCATTCTGCTATACAACTCACCCCCATATGAAGGGAAACAGGGAGAAGCAAACGATTAGGAGGCAACTTAGGAGACTTAGAGATCACACCCAAGGCCAGTCCCCTATAAGGTCTTAGGTGCGAGAGTTTTCCCGACGCAAAGGACATTCCCTTACCATATGGTCTTGCCTACCACAGTATAGGCAGAGTCCATTCCTTCTTCTAAGTAGTTTTTCAGTATCCGAGAGTTTGGCAACCCCTAATTGCATGGGTTCCTCCTCGGGTACTTTAACACTCTCAGGTTTATCAACTCTAGGGTTAATAGATGTGACCAGACGCCTATTCTTGTTTTTGGTATAGAGCCTGTCGCGAATTCTATTATCTATATCAATGAGGTAGTCAATAAGATCCTCTAATGGGATAGGAAGCTCCCTTGCCGCTACCTCATCTAATATAGTGTCAGATAAACCTTCCATGAACGCAGTAGTTAACCCATTATTGGTCCAATCTACCTGTGAGGCAAGGGTACGAAACTGAATAGCATAATCCGCCACAGACCTAGACCCCTGTTTAATCCTCATTAATGCTCTTGCGGCATTCTTTGACCTCTTTGTTGTGTCAAAAGTTCTACGAAAAGCCGCAAGAAAACTATTGAAATCATGAACCATAGGTCCATTGGCCTCCCAAATAGGATTTGCCCACTCTAGTGCTTTGTCAGTAAGTTGATGCATCAAAAACCCCACTTTAGACCTATCAGTGGGAAAGGAATGAGGATACATCTCAAGGTGGAATTCTATTTGATTAATAAAACCTCTGCATGTCTTGGCTTCCCCTCCATACCTAGGAGGAGGTGTTAAATGGGGCGAAGCATTGGTTGAATTGGATACTTCGGGAGGATGAGGTGTAGGAGGGTTAGGTGCGGTTGCAGGAATGGTTCTAGACAAGAGCGTCTGGAGAGCCTGTGCTATCTGATCCATACGGTGATCCTGCTCTACAAACCTTGCCTCGTGAGAAGCCATTTGCTGAGCCAAATCTGCGGGGTCCATGGCCCTATCGTAATGTAACGAGAATATACCCCAACACGCAGGATTCAGCTAAACAAAAGACAACACAGAGGAGAGATACGTCTACCGGACCTTAGAATGGCCGGACTCGACGTATATGAGAGGAGACAGAGTCAGGAACAATCCGAAATCAAGGGCACAGAGAGACAGAGTAAACTAGGACAAGCCGGGGTCTGGTACACAGTAAACAACAAGCCGGCAACCAGAACAGATAAGGATAAAGAGAAAACGTAGTCAGAAACAAAGCCAAGGTCAATACGGAGAAACACAACTGAACACAACAAGCGCTAAAGGGAACTAATACAGAAACCACGATAGGGCAAGGAACAAAGGAAAGAAGGTGAGTATAAATACCTAAACATCTACTTTGATTGGTCCCTGTCACATCCACGCCCCCAAAAGGTAAGTGTATGGGGAGTGTGGCATGACAGGGACCAATGGGATGCCTTTTCCAATTTAGGCACCCACTGTCCCTTTAGGAGCGCGCCCGATACCCGCGGCGCGCTCTTAGAGTAGGTGGAACATGTGACCGCTACTAGTCACAGCGGTCGGCTGAGCCGCGCGCGGCTCGTGCAGCAGCAGGACCGCGCGCGGCTCGAACAGAGGACCCCGGCCGGCCCCTGGAAAGGGTAAGTACCGCTACAGCCCCCAGATTCCTTGGTCCCTATAGAGTGCTTCGTAGGATCAATCCAGTGTCTTACTCTCTGGCTGTTCCTGCATCTTTAGGGATTCCCAACACTTTTCAAGTGTCCTTACTCAAACCTCTTGTCTGCAATAGATATACTGTTCCTTGTGTTCCTCCCCCTCCGGTGGTGGTGGGTGGTCAGGAAGAGTATGAGGTATCTTCTATCGTGGATTCTAGGTTTTCTCGGGGCACTTTACAGTACTTGGTTGTTTGGAAAGGTTGCGGTCCTGCTGATCGTTCTTGGGTTTCGGCTCCTGACCTGCATGCGGGCCGTAAGATCCGCGCTTTTCACGCTAAATTTCCTCTCAAGCCTGGTCCTGTCCGCCCGGTGGGCGTTCTTCAGGTGGGGGGTAATGTCACATATTCATCCGCTTATAGAAATGTAGTTAATGACATTTACTGTCCACACAGGAAAAGTTGTGCCGAGCAGCAACCTAATCCACAGAAGGGTTAATGCTGAGCAGCAATTATGCAAATGAAACCTGGTAACTGACTTTGGGGTCAAAGGCCGGTTACAGCCTATCAGAACTAAAGGAGGGGTATTTAGGCCCAGTTCTCAGCCTGCTCAGTGCCCTGTCGTGGTTTCCCTTGTGGTTGTCTGAGAGCGCGTTCCTGTTTATAGTTTTCTACCTGGTTTTTTGACTTAGAAACATAGAAACATAGAAACATAGAATGTGACGGCAGATAAGAACCATTCGGCCCATCTAGTCTGCCCAATTTTCTAAATACTTTCATTAGTCCCTAGCCTTATCTTATGGTTAGGATAGCCTTATGCCTATCCACGCATGCTTAAACTCCTTTACTGTGTTAACCTCTACCACTTCAGCTGGAAGGCTATTCCATGCATCCACTACCCTCTCAGTAAAGTAATACTTCCTGATATTATTTTTAAACCTTTGTCCCTCTAATTTAAGACTATGTCCTCTTGTTGTGGTAGTTTTTCTTCTTTTAAACATTCTTTATTTATTGTTTTCCAGTGTGGAAAAAGAAAACATTAGGGTACAGAAATGAAAGAGGGAGGGGGTGATACAGCCACAATGATACAGGAGCACAATATTTTACTTGTCTTTGCGCCTTAGGGTGTTGCGAACAAGTAGTTGTGTCTTGGTGCGGTCCGTTGGTTAGGCGTTTATCGTGCAATAGTGCGGGGTTCAGGGATTTCTATTTTGGACTTATTCCCTTTGCCCAATTCGTTTGGACCAGTCTGTATTGGTGGCCGTATGAGATTTGCGGCTCGTCTCGTTAACAGTTTTGTGGTAGGGTGGGATGCCCCCTATTGACTATTTTTATCGTCCTCGTTGCGTACTAATGGGCGCCCCTGCGTCTGGGTAGTCAGTTGGGGGGGGGGTGGAGAACCTATGTACAAGGGTGAGAGTACCATGGTGGGACACTATTTCGGGAGCCCAGTAGACATCCAATGGTTCGGGTTGGGGTAATATTTGTACTGTGAGTTTCCGTGCGTTGGTATTTTGATCGCTATGTTGGAGTAGCGGGCCTGGTGGGTGAGGTGGAGGCTGTCCGTGTGCCCTTATTGTAGGTGGGGATCGGATAACCAGGGGTCCCAGATTCTGTGGAAGTGTTTAGAGGTCTCATGAATTATGGCTGATAGCCTATCCATGTGTATTGCTTCCTTGGTTTTGCGTATGATCGTTTGCAGTGTGGGGGTGTTTGGCGATCCCCATACTTCGGCTATTGCCCGTCTAGTCGCTAAGGCTATCCGGTTTGTCATTTTGTTTTGGGCTCTGGTCAGGTCCTCTCGTGGTCTGGAGAGGAGCCAGGTCCAGGGGTCTAATGGTATGGTGGTCTGGAGGAGTGTTGAGACTAGGGTAGCTACTTCCGCCCACAATGGGACCAGTTTAGGGCAATGCCACCATGTGTGTATGTATGTGCCTCTCTGCCCGCAGTTTTTCCAGCATAGGTCCGCGTCTGCTTTGCCCATATGGTACAAACGTACCGGGGTTAGGTACCATCGGAGCAGTGTTTTATACGCTTGCTCCTTATGGTTAACGCATATGGATATTGAGGCCGTTGCCTCCCAGATATCTTGCCAGTCCGTGGGGTCGTCCGGTGGCCCTAAGTCCCTCTCCCAAGCCGCCACATATGCCGAGGCCCCCTTGGGTTGGTTGGTGATAAGAAGTGTGTAGTTTTCCGTGATTTGACCTTTGTGGAGTGGGTTATGTAGGCATGACCTCTCAAACCGTGTGAGCGTGGTGGTGGCTGCTTTGGCATTGTCGGGTTGCTCTAAGAAGCTTCGTAGTTGTATGTAGCGAAAGAAATCGTGAGTGGTATATGTTGCCTGCGTGTTGGGAAGGTCGTTGTATGGGGTAATTTGCGTTCCCGTGTAGAAGTGGTGCAGTCTAGACAGGTCGTTTTGCTCGTAGTGTGCAAAGTCTTTGGGTGTTAACCCTGGGGGGAATGCTCTATTGCGTAGTATTGGCGTCAATGGTGTCGGGTTGTTTATGATGGGGAATTTCCGGGACGTTTTATCCCACAAGTCTATTGAGTTTGTGATTGCTGGGGGCAGTGGTGGTGGTAGGGGGCGTGATTTCTTTGGTACCCATATGTAGAGGGATGGGTGGTCGCGTCCAAATAGGTCATGTTCCAGGTCCGCCCATCGTTTGATCCCCTGCGGGGTGTGCCAGTGTTGGATCTGTGTGAGCTGTGCGGCGTAATAGTAGTTTTGGAGATGGGGTAGTCCCAGTCCTCCCGTCCTATTGGGGATGTACATGGTGCTCCTTTTTATTCTGGGTCTTTTATTTGCCCAGATAAAGTTGTCTATTAGTTTTTGGACATATTTTGCGTCTGTTGTGGGGAGTGGGATGGGGAGGGTTTGGAATAGGTAAAGGAAGCGGGGTAGGAGGTTCATCTTTACTGATGCAATGCGGCCTAACCATGAAAGTGATAGGTTTTGCCATCTTTTGAGATCGTCCGTTGCTTTCTGTATCATTGGAGTATAGTTCAGGGCGTACGTGCGGTGTAGTGCTGCTGGTAGCTGTATACCTAGGTATGGGATGTGGGATGTGTTGTAGCGAAACCTGTATGTTTCCAGTAGTGTCTCCATCGTGTCTTGGTCGATATTTATGCTAAGTGCCTCTGTCTTGTCCAGGTTTAGTTTATATCCTGAGGCTGCTGAGTATTCTTTCACCAGTTTAGGAGTGGTGGGAGGGCGGTGAGGGGTTCAGTTAGCGTTAGGAGCAGGTCATCGGCGTACGCCGCCACCTTGTAAGCTTGGGAGCGTACTGTAATGCCCGTGATGGTAGCGGTGGTGCGTATGAGGTGTAAAAGTGGTTCCAATGATAGGGCAAAAAGGATCGGTGACAGTGGGCAGCCCTGCCTCGTTCCGTTATGTATAGGGAAGTGGGGGGGTTGCGCATTTGGGATGAGTAATTTTGCTTTTGGGACTGAGTAGATCGTTTTGAGGGCTGTCATGAATGGTGTTGGGAATTGGAGTTTCTCTAAGGTGGCGAAGAGGAAGGGCCATAGTAGTCTATCAAATGCCTTCTCGGCGTCAAGGGATAGTAGGAGGGTGGGGATGTGACGGTGATTGGCTACCCATATGAGGTCTAAAGTCCGTCTGGTGTTGTCGCTCGCTTGTCTTGTGGGGACAAATCCGACCTGGTCGGGGTGGATTGTCGATGGAATGTAGGGGAGCAGTCTGTTGGCAAGGATTTTGGTGAAGATTTTGATGTCTACGTTTAATAGGGAAATGGGTCTGTAGTGACCTGGTTCTGTATGCGGTTTGCCAGGTTTGGGTAGTAGGCAAATGTTTGCCTCCAGCATGTCCTCGGGCAGCTGATCTCCAGTCATGAGCGAGTTATATAGCTTTGTCATGTAGGGTAGCAGGTTGTCTGTGAATGTTTTGTAGTAGATGCCCGAGTATCCGTCCGGGCCTGGGCTTTTGTTGGGTTTCGTGGTGCCTATGACTCTCCTCACCTCCTCCTCTGTAATTTCTGTAGAGAGGTGTGCTTGAGCCTCCGTCGTGAGTGTCGGAATGTGGGCCTTTGCTAGGAGGGTTTGTATGTTATCGTGTAGGGGGCCGTCATCTTGGCGGTGTTGAGGGGAGTGGTCGTATAGGTCAGTGAAATACTTCTGGAAGGTCTCGGCTATTTTATTGGGTATGTCGGTTGGTTGGCCTGTGGGGGTATGGATGGTGGTGATTTGCTTGGCTTGCTGGCGTTTGCGTAGCCTTCGGGCCAGTAGTGTGTCTGCTTTGTTTGATTTTTCGTAGAACATTTGTTTTGTCCATTGTAAAGCTTTAGTTGCGTCTTTCGCCATGGCCTGTTTAAGGGCCTGGCGCTGGTGGTGCAGTTGTGTTGTGAGATCTTGTGTGGGGGTTAGTTTGTGTTGTGCTTCGAGTTGTCTGATCTGGTCCAGTAGGGATGTTATGTGGGCTATGTGGTTTTTTTTTTCCGCCGTGGCTATGCTGATCAGGGATCCCCTGAGCACTGTTTTGTGTGCTGCCCAAAGTACCGCGTGTGATTGCACCGAGTCTTTATTGGTGTCGAAGTATTGGGTGAGTTCTGTCTTCAGTTGGGCAACTATGTGGGGGTCATGGAGTAGTATAGGGTTGAGCCTCCAGGTCCAGGGTCGTGAGATTTGTGGTGGTTGGAGTTGTAGTGTGATGTCTGCGTGGTCAGACCAGGTAATGTTGCCTATTGCAGACTTTGTGACGTGGGGGATTAGGGAAGGTGAGATGAGAAAGAGGTCAATGCGGGAGTAGGTGTGATGGGGGTGCGAGTAGAACGTGTAGTCACGGTCTGTTGGGTGTTGAGATCTCCATATGTCTATGAGGCCCGTTTGGTTTATGAAGTCGGCCAACATTTTGTCCGCTCTGGAGGGATGGGTGGGTTGCTGGGTGTGGGGGGAGTAGCGTTGTCTGTCTATGGATGGGGAGATTGTAGCGTTGAAGTCCCCCCCTATTATTCTTTGGTAGTTAGGATGTTGGCTAAGGTGAGCTTGTATTATCTGCCAAAATTGTGGGTCTGGAGTCGTCGGTGCATATATGGAGGTCAGAGCTATTTTTGTGGGTCCAATAGTGCCAAGTGCTGTTGTATATCGTCTTTGTGGGTCTTTTTGGACGTCTTTAAGGTGTATAGGGCAATTTTTTTTCAGTAAAATTGCCACCCCATTATGTTTGCCTGTATGTGAGTTGGCGAGGTGACAGGTTTGGTAGTGACGGCTTAGGAGAGGGAACGGGCGTGTATGAGCGTAGTGTGTCTCCTGGAGGAAGACCACGTCTGCCCCCGACCTGTTGGCCCAGCGCAGGCGTTTCGAGGGGTGGTTGAGCCCCTTGCAGTTAATGGATATGCATGTTACCTTAGCTAGCATTGTGGTGTGAGGGGTACTGCGGTGTCGATCGTGCCTTGGTCCTGCTCCCTGTGTTGTGGGTGGAGGTTTGGGGATGTTGCGTCGGGTTTCTTCCCGTTTTGGATGTGGTTCTAAGGTCCCGTGTCCCGCCATGGTACTCTTCGGGGGTAAACTGTGGGTACAAAGAAAAATAACTGTGAACATATATACAACTTCCTGGACTTATGGTCTGTGCCAGGTTCAAGTTTAGTGGTGTGTTGGGAATGTCCCTTAGGTGGGACTCCAGTGCCCAGGTGTTAACGTGGGGCGTGGTGGGGGTAAGTCCTGAGGTGCGTCCCGGTCCAGGTGTGTGCGGATTTCCACTGGGCAGTCATGGGTTGGGAGTGGGGGGTGGTGTCTTTGGGTCTGTTAGTTATAGATCTGTCTGGGGGGGTTGGTGGCTCCCGTGGGTTAGGGGGCCCTTCTGGGGGGCTGGTCCCTTGGGCTGGGGTTCCTGGTGTCGAGGTCGGGGTTAGGGCGGTCCCGGCTTTCCTGGGTCCCTGGTGTTCGGTTATAGGGCGTTCTCCCCCCCGTCTCCCCCAGGTTGTTCCAGTGGGGTGGCGTGTAGCCTATTGTCTGGGGGTCAGGTGGTTCAGTGTGGGTTTTCCCTATCGTCCCAGCCCGTTCCCACTTACTTCCTCCCAACTCCCCCTAGTTTTACCTGCTGAAGTTGTGTGGCGTTCCCCCTGCTCCCCTACCCCTCGCTGTCTGGTCCCCTTGGTGCTAGGTGTGGTGCCTCTTTTCTAGTTTGAGCCGTGCACATTTGCAGGGCTCGCTAGCTGTTCACATGTGTACAAGTAGACAAATAAACAATCGTGGCACGTATGACCAGCGTCTCTACATTTAAAGTACGTAAAGGATATTTGATGGGTCGTTGGATAGGTGCAGTCTCTGTGTTACGGCTTGCTCTTTATTGAAGCCGTCGTTTCGGTGCGTCTCGTCTGGGTTCAGGGTCGGTGCGATGGAGTCAGGTCATCTTCGGTCCGGTGCTTGGCGTAGCTTTTGGGCTGTTCCCGGCGTGGTGGTATCTTTGCGGCGATGGTTTTTCCCACAGTGGTTGTAGTGCTGGGGGTCGTCTCCGTGCAGTGGTGGTAGTGGTGTCAGATCTTGCCGCTGGTAGGCGCAGGCCCAGTTTGGAGGCAAAAGCTTGCTGTTTGGAGGGGTCTGTGAGGATGTGGGTCGTGTTGTCTCTGCGGACAAGGAGTTTGAAGGGGTGCCCCCACCTGTAGGCTAAGCCTGCTTGGGTTAGTGCCGTTGTGAGCGGTTTCAGCTCTCGACGTTTGGCTAGCGTGGTGGGTGCTAGGTCTTGGTAGAATGCCAGCGTGGCGGTGTCCAGTTTTGGCGGGCTTTTTCTGGTCGCCGCCATAAGTGCTTCCTTGACGGAGTAGTAGTGAAGCCTCACTATCACATCTCTGGGGGCTGTGTGGTCTTGGCTAGGGGGCTTCAGGGCTCTGTGGGCTCTGTCCATGGATAGCTCTTGTGGGGTTTTGTCAGGTAAGAGGGTCAGAAATACCTCTTGCAGTGTGGAGTGGAGTAACTCTCCAGTGATGGTTTCTGGGAGGCCTCTGATCCTGATGTTGTTTCGTCTGGATCTATTGCTGAGGTCTTCCAGTCCGTTTTCCAGTGTTTCTATGCGTGATTGCAGAGTTGAAATGGTGTCTGCCTGGGCGGTCACTGTATCCATAATGTCGTCCACTCTGTGCTCCACTTGCCCTGTCCGCTCCCCCAGATCAGTGATTTCTGCCTTCAGGCTCTGGAGCTGTTTCTCCAATTCTGCTGCCATGTGATTTTTTATATCGGCTGCTGCCTCTTTAAGCAGCCGCTGGAGGTCGGCTTTCGTCAGCGGTGCTGACTCCGGAGCTGAGGGCTCGCTGTGCTCCGAGTCAGAGTTTTCAGCGCCACGTGGGGAAGATGGCGCCGGGTCCCCCTGCACTCTGAAGTGCGAGGCGACCGACGGCTGCGTGTCCCGGTTTTTCTGTGGGGTACCCGGTGGATGAGTAGGTTGGTTGGTGGGGATTGCCGCCCTGCCAGTGCGCTCTGAGTTGCTGTTATGTGCCTGGGTCTCGGGAGCTATCGGCTCACGCGGCCATCTTGGTTCCCGGCCAGGCTCCGCCCCCAGTTTTTCTTCTTTTAAATATAGTCTCCTCCTTTACTGTGTTGATTCCCTTTATATATTTAAATGTTTCTATCATATCCCCCCTGTCTCGTCTTTCCTCCAAGCTATACATGTTAAGATCCTTTAACCTTTCCTGGTAAGTTTTATCCCGCAATCCATGAACCAGTTTAGTAGCCCTTCTCTGAACCCTCTCTAAGATATCAATATCCTTCTGAAGATACGGTCTCCAGTACTGTGTACAATACTCCAATATATTGACTTCTCTATATTCTGGTATCCTGACTCCTGGCTTTCCTCATCGCTGTGTCCCTTTCTGTGTTCCCTGACCTCGGCTAGTATTTTTGACTATTCTTTGTACGTTAAATCCGGCCATTCTAAGGACCGGTAATACGCTACTTATTTGTCATCCGTGCTGTACAGTTCTACGTGCTGGATCAAACAGTAATCCTGACAGTCAGCTTCCTGTAATTTCTTTGTGATGGCACTCAAGGAACTTGATCTTGGCGGGTCATGATAGAAGGTCAGGTTATTGTCTTCGAGGACATATGTAGTCTTTACTTGTACTGCTGTCATTATGCATTGCTTGTCTTGGAATATTTGACACCGGAGTATGGCATTTCGAGTGACTGTTGTAGGTGCATTTGGGTACTTACTCATATGATGTACCCCATCTAGAGCAAGATTGGCAAGATTAGGAGGAAGGATGGATGCTATGAGGCGCCTCATGTAGTGTGGGGGCTCGTCAATGTTAATTTCATCCGGAATGCCTCTAAATGTTATGTTCTTCTGTCTTCTTTGTTCCTCCATCATGTTTACTCTAAATGTAAATGTTTAAAATGTGGAGATTGTAACTGTCATATGGCTTCTTTCACAAAAGACATACCATGGTGGAGGTCAATGATGTCTTTCTCTGTGGCCTTTAGCCAGTCTGTCGCCACCTGCATGTCTGCTTTTATTAACCCCAGCTCTGCCTGGAACAATTTCTGTATATCTATTAGTAAGTTCTGAATATCCTGCTTTGTGGCTATGTCTAGTGGAGTTGGCATAGGTACTTCTTCATGAAGATCCTGAACAGACTAGGCATGACGCCCTACCACATTCCTGCCATTTTAGCAGACGAGTGGTTTTGAAAAAGTGTACCAATATTTTGGTTATCGGCCTGGGTCTTTGTATGTGGCCTTTTTCAGCCCATCTGTGCAGCTGGTATGACAGTACTAGCCAGGATTGCAAGTGATGGTAGTTTTATTCCACTAAAAAAAAAAGTTTTGAGGTGAGTTAGGCCCCAGAGATTGAACGATGCTTTTTGTGTGCTGGAGTTAAAAGGAACGACATCTGGTCAGAGATAAGCGTGTCAGCTAGTCGAGGAGTTGCAGACTAAAGCTATTTGAGCTGCTCATTATGTTGTCTTGTCGGCATCGGTGCCAGGCTCCGTCCCCTTTGAAAAATATTTTAATATTGTAACATTTTGATATTTTTTTTATATAAATATATATTTGATAGATATTTTGTAAAAAAATTTTTAAAAAAAGTTTATCCAAAACTCCAATACCTTAAAAAGTTTATCCAAATTCTTAAATAATTTTAAAAGCTTATCCAAAAATATTAAATCGGGGTCTATATGTGTGCATTAAATAAACAGTTAGGGTGGGTCTAACCAAAACTAGCCTGCTACTAATATAGGACTTAATTTAATACGTTTTCCAAATTATTCCAATCTGTTACATTTATCTACAGAAATCACCATTAGAGTCTGGTAGAATGTTTGTAGTTAAATCATTTGGAAACAGATTGGAAGCATTTAGAAAGTTTATTAAATCCAGGTCATAGATCGCTATGAAACAATGACTTGATATTGAGATGTGTCCTCCTTATCACGTGTTCACAGTTTATCTAACAACTCGCTGGGTGATGCTGGAATCAGTTATTTGGCAAAAGTGCTTCCGTCTCTTGTTGCCCTTCGGACACTTGAGTAAGTAACACATGTCTTTATGTCTTTTGCTATTATCTTTAATGTCAACATATTCTGTAGTAATGTAGAGCAATAAAGCATGCGTAGAGGACTAACAAACCCAAAACGGGTGTTGGGTGCAGTGTCCTAGGATTCTCCATTGTTTCTTAATACAATGCAAGTAGTGTGCCATTTTACTAGATATACTGCACCAATCAGCATGTCCTAATAGAGATGCATTGAATCAATGCATCTCTATGAGGAACATTCAGCGCCTTCATGCACAGCGTAGAATAGCTCAATGTCAGTGCTGCCCATTTTGCGGTACTGACCCAGGAATCACCCACAGTTAATGGAACTCGCTAGCTTTCTGTAAAATATTATTAAACTATTAGAACATCTCAGTGACCCACACTGTCTTCTCATTAGAAAACAAAAGTATCCCATGTTATTCAGATTAAAAGTGTGATACCCAGAGCGCACAATGATTGTCATTGGTAGGAGAGCAGCTAAGAACTGATCTGATCCTCTAGAACTGATTGTGCTAATGCATGCTTACATGTTTTCATGTTTTTTTAGGATTGAAGGAGTAAGCATGTCACATGTTGGAGTGTCACAAATTACAGAGAGCGTGGGAAACTGCAATACAATAATAAATATCAAGTGAGTGGGCATTATGCAGTCCCTGTGAGTACCACTGTCTTTAAAACTAAGTTTAATATGGAAGGTGGTCTTTATGGTTAGCATCTAAATATTTCGGGGCAAAACAGAACATTTGTCTCCATGTGTCTCATTCCCTCCCTAGCACCTCCATGTGTCTCATTCCCTCCCTAGCACCTTCATGTGTCTCATTCCCTCCCTAGCCCCTCCATGTGTCTCATTCCCTCCCTAGCCCCTCCATGTGTCTCATTCCCTCCTTAGCCCCTCCATGTGTCTCATTCCCTCCCTAGCACCTCCATGTGTCTCATTCCCTCCCTAGCACCTCCATGTGTCTCATTCCCACCCTGGCACCTCCATGTGTCTCATTCCCTCCCTAGCCCCTCCATGTGTCTCATTCCCTCCCTAGCACCTCCATGTGTCTCATTCCCAAACAAACAGCCAACATTTTTGCAGGACTTGGACACAGTACCGCGGCTCTCCGCGCAGCAGCCTGCGGGAGGCTCCATCTGAAATTCATAGATGCTAGGAGCACACGCGCCCGAAAGCCGGCTTCTTAAAGGAACAGAACACCTGTAATAATTTAAAAGGGCTAATCACTTGTCAGCCAATATTATGTGAGAGGTGGATGCCTCTTCCTTATATATTCTCAGTTATACTGTGCTCTTTGGTGTGTACACTTTTGTTTTAATCTGATCCTTGACCTACCTGCCTGTTATATCGTTCCTGAACCTGCGCAGGAACGCAGATTGTGTCATTCCTATTCCGTACCTTGCATTTGGCTTACTACTGCCTCCTGGGCACCACCTGTCAAAAACTCCAATACCATGTGTGTTATTCCAACCCCCTCAGCCCCTCCATGTGTGTCATTCTCATCCCTACCAGCCCGTCCATTTCTGTCATTCCCAAGCCCCCCCAGCCTCTCTGTGTGTCATTCCAGCCCCTCCATGTGTGTCATTCCCAACCCCTCCTCCCCTTGTGTACCAGTTCACTGGACCGCCGTACCAGGACTGACAGGAAGTGCTCTCTTAGTGAGCACTTCCTGTCAGACCGCTGGGCCATGCGACACACAGGGCAGCAGCACAGCTCTCCACTCCTGCTGGTAACCCGCCAACTACGGGCCCCGGGCCGGTGCTGCACTGCGCAGACCCTGAAGTGATGCCGACGGCCCACGCTCGCAGGAATCATGGCTGCAGCTGGACCCTGTGGAGTGACTGGCTCAGTCGCAGAGGCGACCCCTGCGACCATGGTAGGTACGCCACTGATTTGGAGTAGGAGGAACAATTGATGTGGTAAAACAATGTAACACCCACCCTAGCAAAACCTGATTGGAAGTGATGGGTGTTGCAGTCCACCATATCTCCATCAATGCCCACATGAGTTAAGGAGGAGGAAAGATGTACATTTTGCTGCTACATTCTGTTCATAGCACTGTAATCTGTGCAATAATGACTGTGTTCGTCTGAATGCAACACTATTATAGTATCTATACCAGGGGTACCCAAAAGATAGATCCCCAGATATTATAGAACTACAACTTCCATGATGCTTTGCATGCCTTTAGAATGCTTTAGAATGACAAAGCATCATGGAAGATGTAGTTTTAAAGATGTAGAGGATCTACATTTTAGGCACTCCTGGTCTAGACTCTATACCAGTGCTTCTCAACCCTCTCCTCAAGACACACCTAACAGTCCAGGATCTAGGGATTACCCGGGGGTGTCTGAGGTTTTTAGAAAAAGGGAAAAAAAAGACCTTGGAGTCTAAGGTGTTTTTATTTTTTTTATTTAAACACCGGGTAATCCCTAAAACCTGGACTGTTAGGTGTGCCTTGTTGAGAGGGATGAGGAGCTCTGCTCTATACCATGAACAATCTGTTTTTTAAGGCTTCTGTTCTAAAATGGAATGATCAACTCAATTATTTACAGTAATACTGCACACAATTGCCGTTCCCGGACCTGCCATGTTTGTATTTATTAGAGTTCAGACTAGCAGGTATACCATGGTTTCTTTATTCACTTTTGTTCATTGTTTTTTTTTATCTTTTAGTTTTTCTCGCAATGCTATTGGAGATGCGGGGGCACTTTCTATGGCAAAGTTACTGGAGAAAAAACAGGATTTTCATTTAATAAAGTAAGTTTAGCTGATTGAAGTCTTCATTTTTTTTTGTATACACCTATTGCACACAAGGCAAAAAGCAGGATTTAATGCTAATCTAATCAGGTTCAACTGATGCATTAATAGATCATAACCAGGGTTATCAAACTCTGGACCCACAGATGTTGTAGAACTATAACTCCAATTATTCCCTTTCAACCTATTGCATCCATAGAATCTTGGGAACTGTAGTCCATCAACATCTTGGGGGCCAGAATCCACATTGACTGGTTACTTTCAGACATATATTCAAAATGTTGCCTCAATCCAAGGTCTACTATTGATGTAAATGTTTTCTTCACATTCATAAGAGAATTATATCAAATATACATTTCCCACGCTCACTGAACTGTTATATTCAATAGTTTTCACGTTCAGCAAATCTGATTTTAAACCATTATTTGCAAAATTCCTGGAATTCGTGTCAACTCTGGCAATAAGTGTACATTCACTTAACGCAGACACATCTTTGGAATATGTAAATGTTTTTATTCCCACGATGAGAGAGAAAAAGTCAATTTATTAACATTATATTTTCCATATATGACATCATATTGTTTGATTCAAAATGAATAAAAATTTTTAAAAAAACAAACACTTCCAGATAATACAATAGTAGCTACTAACTACTTTAAAAATAAAATTCTAGTGATGCTAGTTATGTACTGATGACCTGCTGTGATGGGGAATAATTACTTTGCTTAGGGTACTGTATACTTAAACGGCTACTCTAACCCTTTTAACACACTTTTTAAAAACGTATAATGCTATATTGGGCGTTACTAACAAGGTCTCCCTCTTTAAAACACGAAAAAGATATTAAACTGACATTAAATCCAATGCCGGTGGTATCTTCTGGCCTAGCTCCGCATGCCTCCATCCGACATCATCCCTGTCCTCGAGTGGTCCAATCAAATTAGTCTCATAGAGAAGCGCTCTTTTGTGCTGGGATGGAATACAGGCGGAATGACGGAAGAAAGCAGCATGGTGTTGGGGATGCTGAGGGTGCAATAGCTATGAAAAAGGATTGACAAGGTCTTAGTTAGGGGGTGCTTATAGAAACTGAACTGTAGAGGCGTCAGGGGGCTAGAGGAAAGTGCAATGACTCAGGGAGGGAGCACATAGCTTGGTAAAAGTCACTAGTTAGGACTAGGAATAAGCGGCAAAGGATTTGGGATGATGGAGAGGAGTTCAGGGCTGAGGTCAGGGACATGCATGAGGTAGAAAACAGCAAGAACGGGGGATGTAGATAGCAAGGCATGAACTGGAAAGGTCACGTTGAGAAGAAGCACACAAATCATTTAGTGTGAGAGTCAGGTAATAGAGAGAAGCACATGAATTGGAAAACAGAAACTGAGTAGAGCGAGCCACAGGGACTGGAAAATGGAAGATCAGTGATTTCGTTCCTAATGAGAAACCAAGAACAGCCATGCCTTTAGCATACCTTCCAAGTGTCCCTATTTAGGAGGGAAAGTCCCTATTTTAGTACTTTCATTTCTACCCTAATGTTCCATGTTGCTGGTGTGTCTGCGTGTCTAACAAAGTTCCACAGCAATAATACTCACAGTAATGTGTTTTTAAACTACAATAAATGTGTTTAGAAAGTGTGTGTAAATATGATACATTGTTCTTGTTCTAAACTATGTTTTAGTTGCATAAATTGCTATTAGTAAGTCACACAAAATATCGCATTACAGCCGTCCCCGGCCATACCCCCACTCACACCCTCAAAATGAAATTGGCCCTTTTTGTCTATTGAAATTTTGTGAGGTATGGTCTACATATACTCTAACCACTCATCATTTGGATTCCTGCATATAACAAACATATAACAAACACTCTTAGCATGTATCTTAAACCCAGGACTTAGAAACAGTGAGTCACTACACAGTACAAAAGGGCTCACAATCAATAGCATATAGCGTAGAGGATATATTTGTAAGCATGCCGTTATTTTCATGCAATGGATTACATAGGGGTAAATTGTCTGTTACAAAAGACGCCCATTTGGACAAATTAAAGGATCGTCAATTGTATGTATGTATGTGTATGTCTGTCTGTCTGTCTGTATATGTATGTATGTCTGTCTGTAGGCATGCATGTATGTCTATGTATGTATGTATGTATGTCTGTCTGTGTGTGTATGTATGCCTGTCTCTGTATGTATATATGTATGTCATATGTATGTATGTATGTCTGTCTGTCTGTATGTATGTATGTGTATGTCTGTCTGTATGCATGTATGTATGCATGTATGTCTATGTCTGTCTGTGTATGTATGTATGTATGTGTATGTCTGTATGTCTGTCTGTAGGCATGCATGTATGTCTATGTATGTATGTATGTATGTCTGTCTGTGTGTGTATGTATGCCTGTCTCTGTATGTATATATGTATGTCTATGTATGTATGTCTATGTATGTATGTCTGTCTGTATGTATGTATGTGTATGTCTGTCTGTATGCATGTATGTATGCATGTATGTCTATGTCTGTCTGTGTATGTATGTATGTATGTGTATGTCTGTATGTCTGTCTGTAGGCATGCATGTATGTCTATGTATGTCTGTTTGTGTATGTATGTCTGTCTGTGTATGTATGTCTGTCTGTAGGCATGCATGTATGTCTGTATGCATGTATGTCTATGTATGTCTGTATGTCTGTGTGTGTCTGTATGTATGTATGTCTGTGTGTATGTCTATGTATGTATGTCTATGTATGTGTATGTCTGTCTGTATGTCTGTATGCATGTATGTCTATGTATGTCATGTATGTATGTCTGTATGTCTGTCTGTATGTATGTGTATGTCTGTATGCATGTCTGTCTGTATGCATGTCTGTCTGTATGCATGTATGTCTATGTCTGTCTGTATGCATTTATGTCTGTATGTCTGTGTATGTATGTATGTATGTCTATGTATGTATATCTGTATGTCTGTCTGTATGTATGTATGTGTATGTCTGTATGTCTGTATGTCTGTCTGTAGGCATGCATGTATGTCTATGTATGTATGTATGTCTGTCTGTATGCATGTCTGTCTGTATGCATGTATGTCTATGTATGTATGTATGTCTGTATGCATGCATGTCTGTGTGTCTGTATGTATGTCTGTGTGTATGTCTATGTTTGTCTGACTGCATGCATGTATGTCTATGTATGTATGTATATATGTATGTCTGTATGTCATTATATATGTATGTCTGTATGTCAGTATGAATGTATGCCTGCATATCATTATGAACGTATGTCTGTGTGTATGGATGTCTGTATGTCTGTCAGTATGTCTGTATATATGCATGTATGTCAGTCTGAATGTATGTATGTATGTCTGTATGCCATTATGAATGTATGTGTGTATGGATGACAGTGTCTGTATGTCTGTCAGTATGTCTGTGTGTATGTATGTATGTATGTATGTCGGTGTCGGTATGTATGTGTGTGTCTTTATGTCCTCATGCATGTGTGTCTGTATGTATGTTAGTATGTGTCTGTCTGTCACTATGTATGCCTGTGTGTATGTCTCAGTATGTATGCCTATATGCGTGTATGTCTGTTTCAGTATGTGTGTCTGTTAGTATGTATCTCTGTCTTTTTGTATCAGTGTGTGTGTTTGTGTCTGTGTGTGTATTCCTGTGGGCGGAATGTGGAGGCGGACACAGTGGGCGGTATTTGGAGGCGGGCCCCAGGGGGCCCAGACCCTGAGCTGAGTTAGGGGCCCCAAAATTTCTGGTGGCGGCCCTGGCTCCGCCAGGTTCCTCTCGGAAGGTCGGAGAGTTGCCATGGCAATGCTCAGATCTCGCGATAGTGAACTCTAGCCCCGCAGGCTAGAGTTCACTCACCACATGACCACCATGGATGCCAGCAGCACAGTCCACCCTCCCTACAAAAGATAAGAAGGGAGGGGGGCTATTAACTAAATGGTCCCCCCACCCCCCTTAGTCCCTCCAAACAAATACACACACACACAGCACCCTTACACATATATACACAGCACACACACTAACAGCACCCTCACACATACAGCACCCTTACACACACAGCACACACACAACACCCTCACACAAAGCACACAGCACCCTTACACATACACACACACAGCACACACACCCTAACAGCACCCTCACACGCACACACATACACCACCCTCACACATACATACACACAGCCCACACACACACACACCACCCTTACACACACAGCACACACACACTAACAGCAACCCCCCCACACACAGCACCCTTACACATACACGCAGCACACACACACACTAACAGCACCCTCACACATACATACACACAGCACACACACACTAACAGCACCCTCAGACACACATACACACACCACCCTCACACATACATACACACAGCACACACCACCCTTAACACACAGCACACACACACTAACAGGAACCCCCACACAGCACACTTACACATACACACAGCACACACACACACACACACTAACAACACCCTTACACACACACACACCACCCTCACAAACACACACACAGCACCCATATACACACACACACACACACACACACACAGCAGTGTATGTGTGTGTATATATATATATATATATATATATATATATATATATATATATATACACACACACACACACACACACACACACACACACACACATACACGTGTGAGTTTGTGCTTTAGGGTGCACACCCTTATGCAATAGGCTGTGCACGCCTATGGATAGGCATAAGGCTATCCTAACTATAAGATAAGGCCAGGGACTAATGAAAGTATTTAGAAAATTAGGCAGAGTATATGGGCCGAATGGTTCTTATCTGTCGTCACATTCTATGTTTCTATTTTGAACCAAGATGAAGTTGTTTTCAGTTTTATCATTGCAGCTCAAACTTTGCAAGTCCATAACCAGCACTGTTTAGTGAATAAGCCATCTGTCTTTAGCAGAAAAACATACTCAGTTGGCCCATTTTGGCTACACAGACAGGCATCACACAGGGCTATTCACTAGAAAGAGTTCAAAGTGAATTTCAAAGTTAAGATCAAAATAGCAGAAAATTCTCAATGTCCGCCATGCTTTCACTTTACTCAAGCCTTTTATTTGAAATTCACTTTCAATTCTCACTTTAGTAGATAACCCTTTCATACTTTGTGTGTTTATTGTATGCCCCTGCGATAGCACTTCAGAATGCGCTCTTATAAACAAAATATATTAATAAGAAGCAAAGACTGAGAAAGTCCTGCTGAGGAAATACAAACATTTTTCTACTCGGTAAGTAAACTCCATGACTACAGAGCCTGTTCGAAAACACAAGATCACAGGTTCAAATCCCGGCAGGGTCAACTCAGCCCTTCATCCTTCCGAGGTCGATAAATGAGTACCATCAATTGGGTAATAAAATCTATTACTATTATTCAGCTGCCAATTCGGTTAATTCTAATATGAATGCTGAAAACCGCTTTGAGTCTCACTGGGAGAAAGGAACTATATAAATACTAGTTATTATCATAATATGATAATTATCTTAATTTTTAAATTTGGGACAGAACTATGTTATTACATTATGGAAGAGGGTGACTAGCCTTTGCTTTCTATGTTGGATTACAACTCCCATAATTCTCTACCAGCCAACACAGCTGAATGGCCAAGCCTGGTCGGCTTATTATAGGATATCTAAAGGGCATTCTGTCAGTTTATAAATCAATACTTAATATTTATAATTTTTTTTCTCTTTTTAGCTTGTCTCACTGTTTCTCCGTTACCTCGGAAGGAGGAAGACGTTTCATAGAGGGTCTTTTACATTGCACTGAATTACGGGAGATTCAGTAAGAATATTTTTTACATACATACATTATGTACTAAGAAGATAGAGGGGTTTATTCACTAAATACCAAATTCCAAATGCACTGAAATCTCAATGATAAAATTCAGTCTAAAATAGTCCATTTGTGACTATCGTTGACTTGGAGAATTTTTCCAGATCACCTATTCTTGCCTAAAGTTTGCAATTCAGATTTTAATTCACTATAGTTTGGAGATTAGTGAATACAACCCTATGGAATCCTGTGTCTTGAGCTTATTCACTAAAGTGTGAATTGTCGTCAGTTCAAAGTGGCAAATCTGTATCTGCACAGTGTTCTGATCTGAGGTCTGTAAAGAGGAAGACTCAGAGCAGCTAACTGAAGCAGTTAGAAAATCCTCCGGCTCTCTGATTGATTCATTAATGGCTTATAAAAGTGCTTAATTAATTATTCATAAAAGTGCTGATTTCTCATAAAATTCGGCAATTTTATAAACTGTCATTATAATGGGATAATTCTTGCCAGGAAAACAAACTTGAAAGCTTGGGTTGACACTGGACGTCTCCATGCATAGCGTGAGGACACCAGTGTCCGTGAGGTGACCAAAAGTCGCCTATTAGCCAGGAAGTCCACCACTAAAGGTGGAGTTAACCCGAGCAGGTAATTATTGCAGTTTTTAAAAACTTCAATAATTACCTGCTCAGGGTTAAGGGACCTGGGACAGTGCACCCAGACCACTTCAATGAACTTAAAGGACCACTATAGTGCCAGGAAAACATACTCGTTTTCCTGGCACTATAGTGCCCTGAGGGTGCCCCCACCCTCAGGGACCCCCTCCCACCCGGCTCTGGAAGGGGGAAAGGGGTTAAACTTACCTTTTTCCAGCGCTGGGCGGAGCGCTCTCCTCCTCCGTTACGCCCCGCCGGCTGAATGCGCACGCGCGGCAAGAGCTGCGCGCGCATTCAGCCGGTCTCATAGGAAAGCATTTACAATGCTTTCCTATGGACGCTTGCGTGCTCTCACTGTGAAAATCACAGTGAGAATCACGCAAGCGCCTCTAGTGGCTGTCAATGAGACAGCCACTAGAGGGAATAGGGGGAAGGCTTAACCCATTAATAAACATAGCAGTTTCTCTGAAACTACTATGTTTATTAAAAAATGGGTTAACCCTAGCTGGACCAGGCACCCAGACCACTTCATTAAGCTGAAGTGGTCTGGGTGCCTAGAGTGGTCCTTTAAGTAGTCTAAGTGCCTCTAGGGTCCCTCTAAGTAACCCTGAAAGAAAGTCAGGTTTATATGCTTTAAATCACAATTGACATAACAGAGACAAGAAAGAGCTATGAAAAAAAAAAAAAAAAAAAATCTCAAATTATATAGAACAATGAGGGAGATTATTGACGTGTTGCAGACAGATTTGCACCTTTTTTGGCATTTGTTGTCATGCTAGCTGTTCTAAAACAAGCTGTCTCCTTGCAATGTAGGCACAAGTACACTCCTGGTATCATAGTCCAAGCTGTTGTGGTTATGGTGGCTGGGGTATTCCTTTAAAATCTTCATATAGGATTTAATTAGGACTTCAGAATATTACTAAATTTTGTGTTTTTATTATTCGAACCATTGTAATAGAATAGACAATAATATAGTTATTACGTAAATAATGGCATGATTTGCTGCAGGTGACTGGTACTCAACCATGTTCATCCCATATTTATCAGCCCTGCCGCCTGTAGAATGTTACTGTATTAGGGCACCAAAGATAAAAACACGATCACCTTATATAGATTGTGCATTTTCTACAAAGTTGGCATGAGAGCTTAACAGGTCACTTTGTAACTGCATTACACACAATTATCATTTGACTACATGGAATAGAATTCTGTGTTTTTATAACAATATTCTTTATATCACACAGCTTGGAATCTCTACAACTGGATGATGTATCTCTTCAAATACTGTGTCCAGGCTTCTCAAATATGCCATCCTTAAAGACGATAATGTAAGAAACCTTTGCTCCTTTACTTATGACATTTGTAGTACTCTAGATTCTATAATACAGAGTGAGGGTTGGAAAATATATTTGACAGGGCTGTTTAATAATATGTGAAATGTTGAGAGTCCAAAATTAATTTAACATTTTAGGTTTTAATATGTAAATTAATAAAGGTAGCTGAATAGCCTTGTTGGTGTTTATGAGACAAACAGACAGACATTCCTAAACGTATAGTGAATTGATATATATTAACCAATTCTATAAGAAATGCTAGGTATTCAAATCCTTACTTAAAAGGGACTTGAGTCAATCCGCTCAAAGGGCTTAATACAGGGGGGTAGAGCCAGCAGCCATACTGACTGGACGTGTGTTGATGGTGCTCTGAACAAGCAGGGGAAAATATCTGATATTGCTACCCAATTTTCCAGCGATACTTCCCCCAAAGTGTGTGCATCCAATACCTCATATGATGGGATGCAAAAACAAGAAATATAGGGCAGATAAGCCTCTGACAATCGCTGATATTGGCGATCTTTTATGGAGATCGCGGAACCCCACGAGGCCTGACATGGTGCCTCGCTTCGACGAGCCCTCCAGGTCATCTAGTGAGTCATCCCTTGTCGACTTGCAGGAGCAAAAGACACCTGTTGCAAAGCAGAGAGCTGACTTACCTCTAATAAAATCTGGCGAACCACCGGTGACAGAAGGTACTTTAAAGGCTCTCTTAGCTGATCTCCGACGCAATATAGCCTCTGACAATCAGTTTAAAGAGGAAATCAATGTGGTTTCGGTTCACCTCCAGGACGCTGAACTGCAAACTGCTGCCCACGAGGTCCACCTCACTAGCATTGAACAAGAGCTGATAGTAATAAGAAGTGAACAGGCTACTATGCAACACAGAATGGCGGCTATGGAGGACTGCAGGCGTTGGAAAAACGTGAAGATTCAGGGCCTGGCAGATTCTTCGGAGGCTACTCACCATCCTTTTTTTGGCTAAACAAGCTAAGGCCGTGCGGCTGGATGGCTGCTATCGGCTTCTGGCACTGACATCTGGCACCATGGGAACCAGCAGCGATGTTATAGTCCATTTCCAGAACAGGTCGGACAGGCAGGCTCTCATGTCGGCGGTACATCACAAGTCACCCTACCACTTCGAGGAGCATGCACTAAACTTCTACCAAGATCTGTCCAGAGCCACAATGGTCTGGTTGAGGTCCATGCGACCCTTAACTGCCGAGCTAATAAAGCACCGGATACCCTACAAATGGGGCTCTCCCAGGAGTCTGCTGGTTCCCCACGATACTGGGACTTTGAAAATTACCGATGCCTCTGAAGCGGCCGGAACTCTGAGGATTCTGGGGCTGTCTACGCACACCAGAGAACAACAGCAGCCAGGAGCACCCCCGCAGCATACAGCTTGGGATCCTGCCAGGGTCCATCTGTTCATGTCTGCCGCCACTAAGTGGGTACACTCCCATCCTATGTCCTTACTACAACACAGGGCACAACGCCAACCTACCCATCTGCAATATTTGACCCACCTTGCAAGCTCCTGTAGTGAATGGTTGGCACTGTTTAACAGCTTATATATTTTATTACTTTTTTATATTTTTTATTGCTATTAAAAGCTTAATCCTCATGCCCAAACTGCTACTGCCATGGCTAGGCACAAATGTATTGTGATGTCTCAAACCTTGTTACTTATTGTTCTCTACATTGTGCACTACCAGTAAAATTTTGTGGATTTAGAATAAAAAATTTTTATTTATTTTTTAAAAAAGGGCTTAATACAATTTGGAATGGAGTAAAGACATGTTGGGGCTTCATGACAAATCCTGTTATGTCGGATTGATTTCCTGGCTGCTATCAAACTATTTGTTTGAATTTTAGTTTGGTAAAATGCCCTACAGTGCAGCCCCTGGTATAATTGGGGATTGACCGTAATTGGGTGGTAGTAGTAAGTTGTTGTTATTTTACTTCAGAATTGAGAAATTTGTTTACACAATTAAAAACAGTGACCCATATCCGACTGCATATGAGGCATTGTGGGGTCTCCCTGCGTTTCAGTTATACTATATCTATGGGGACTGGTAAGCGTGCCGGACGCTTTGTAAGTCTATTTCTTGTCATATGTAAATCGGAAGCAATGTATTTGTTGGGGATGTGATTCTAAGGTGTTCCCTCTATGTGTTCCTTTGTCTGTGGAATAATAAAGTTGCAGCCTCACCTCTTCCTCAGTTGCATGTTGAGCAGTGAAGTGTTAAACATATGTGTTGTGTTCCTCCATTTTTGCTATTCTACCCGCAGTATGCAGATTGCAACAGTTTTACGTAGATTATTTATTTTGAATTTTTATTTCATTCTTAAGGCTTAGCGAAAATAGTATCAAATACAATGGGCTCCGGCACCTAGCACAGCACCTTTGCACCTGCACCCTCATCGAAGCCATTGAGTAAGTTAATTATTCATTTATTTTTTATTATAATGTTAAAGAGTGTCAAAACAATCACTGTATGCTATCCTGTATATTAATTATATTAACATTATTCCATGAACTTTATACTACTTTGCATATTAAGTTATACAAAACAATGTAACACACAGAGTTTAATTCTCACTATTTTGAAGTTATATGACAGTTTATCTACATGTCTGTCTGTCCGTCCAATCATCCAACAATACGCTCGCTTCTCCCTCCCCATCGAGCCTGTTTCAGATATTCACAACAGCAGATCAGTAGCCATAAATCTATAGCTTTCTACTTATTTGGGCTATTGATCCCCCTTTCTCAAAATCACACACAGTGTCCATCTTAGTCCTACTCACTTCTATAGACTGGCATGCCTTCAAACGGCTAGCTACAATTCCTGCCCAACAAGTAGAAAGCTTAAAGCACCGTTCCAGATACCTAAACACTTTAGCTTCCTGAAATCCTTTACACTGATCAACCACAAAATTAAAACCACTGACAGGGGAAGTGATTGTATTGTTACAGTGGCACTTGTCAAGGGGTGGGATTTATTAGGCAGCAAGTGAACAGTTCTTGAATTTCATGTGTTGGAAGCAGGAAAAATGGGCAAGTGGAAAGATCTGAGTGACTTTGACCAGGTCCAAATAGTGATAGCTAGAAGACTGGGACAAAGCATCTCCATAACGGCAAGTTTTGTGGGGTGTTCCCGGAATGCAGTGGTTAGTACCTACCAAAAGTGGTGCAAGGAAGGACAAACAATGAACTGTCATCAGAGTCATGGGCGCCCAAGGCTCATTGATTCACATGGGGAGCAAAGATCAGCCCGTCTGGTCCGATCGCACAGAAAAGGTGTTGTAGCTCAAATTGCTGGGAAACGTAATGCTGGCCATGATAGAAAGATGTAAGAACACACAATATATCACAGTTTGTTGCATATGGAGCTGCAGACTGGTTAGAGTGCCCATAATTAGCCCTGTCCACTGCCAAAAGCACCTTCAATGGGGACCTTCAGAACTGGACCTTGAAGCATCGAATAAAGGCTGCCTGGTTACACGAATCACATTTTCTTTTAGATCAGGTGGCTGGCCGGGTACGTGTGTTTACCTGGGGAAGAGATAGCAGCAGGATGCACTATGGAAAGAAGGAAGGCTGGCAGAGGCAGAGTTATGCTCTACTTGGAAACCTTGGATCATGGCATTCATGTGGATGTTACCTTGACACCATCTACCTAAATATGGTTGCAGACGACATACACCCCTTCATAGAAATGGTGTTCCCTGATGGCAGTAGCTTCTTTCATCAGGATAATGCACCCTGTCACACTGCAAAAATTGCTCGAGGAATGGTTTGTGGAACATGACAAGGAGTTCATGGTGTTTTCTTGGCCTCGAAATTCCCCAGATCTCAATCCAAATGAGTACCTGTGGAGGTTCTACGTTGAAACTTGCAGGACTTGAAGGATCTGTTGCTAATGTCTTGGTGCCAGATACCACAGGACATGTTCAAAGGTCTTGAGGAGTCCAGGAGCCTCAATGAATCAGAGCTGTTTTGGCAGCACAAGGGGCATCTACACTATATTAGGCAGGTGGTGTTATTGTTGTGGCTGATCAGTGTATATGTGAAGCGTATGCCCTTTTTTAATATCACAGAAATTGGCACTTTTATAAATAAACTTGGGTACACACCCCCTGGCTGTCAATCCAAGAAAATTGGTCATGCTACATTGAGATTGTTTAGCTCAGTGGAGCTGAACTCAAGAGGCAGGTAATTAACCAAGCACTTGCAGCCCCTGCTGCCAGCCAGACATAAATTTCCTTTGCTTATTAGGGGGAGCATTTACCCTTTAATCTCCTCCCCCATCCACCTATTGGAATTTAATTTCATTTCACAGTGTTCACAAATCCAGTATCAAAATGTCTCGTTAAAATTGTAATATTGGTACTCTTGTCTTTGCAGCTTAAGTTCCAATAGCATTGATAATGCTGGTGTGGAAACATTGTCTGGAGTGTTATCCAAATTTAAGAATTTGAAGAAAATCATGTGAGTTCATTGTTCTATTTAAACATGTATTTGTGTTTTAGACA
>OW240917.1:237907252-238094505 GCA_933207985.1 Pelobates cultripes | reverse complement strand
CACCTTACCGTTGCTGGTCTGGCGAGTCTGAAACGTTTACTTCCAGTTCAGACCGCCATTTTTGATTCCTTACCTGTATTCCTTGTGGTCTCCTGGTCCGGTGCTTCCCTGCTTCTGCCACTCTCCACGCAGCCCGTTCTCAGCTCCAACACCGGGCTTAACTGTAAGTCTGCCCCCTTTGTAAATCAACAGCCGCAAAATTTCTACCTTTCACGGCGGGGCTCTGTTCGTGTTTTTCTTTCATGTATTTCAAACACTCAAGCCGTTCGGCTAATTCCCATACACATATCCACCTATGCATCACATGTTTATTTCGTTTATTTATACGAACGCGACCGTTCGTTCACTTTCTACTGTATTAATCTTTTCGGTATTCGAACGGCACTTAGGGGACGCATTCATTCGTATGATTAAGCTGTTCATGCATTTCTTTTCCTTTCGGTAATTACGGCCAAACTCACGACATACGCACGAATTTCACCTAGTTCGTTATTATACTTCCGCCGCTGCTGGGAACAAATGATACTACAGTCTTCTAAAATTCCACTTAGGGGTTAAAATATAGTTGATGAAATCTGAATGTTAGAAACTAATATTCCTGACCTTTTTCCACAGGTCCATACCTAGGATCGCATACTTATGGATTCAAAATTGTGATTACTGACATTTGTGTCAAATTGTGTTTTCTAGGTTGGTTGAAATTTTGATTATTATAAATTATGCTTTTAGATGAGTTATACATGTTAAATTAGTAAGCATGTAAATTACTCTTCTAGGTTCCTGAATTTCAGGCGGTTGCTTTTACAAATACAAGATAGCCGTCATCATCCTCTGTTTAATTATTACCCCCTGCATAGTGTCTGGTAGGTTCATATGATTTCGGGCCCACGATCTGGCCAGCTTATACCGTAGGCACAGACACTTCTATATTAATTTTCATGTCCATAGGTCGCATCACAATACTATTACAACTGCTGTTTATCTCAACATTGACAGCTCGTCCTGACTCACAATCAGGTACGACGCCAGAACCCAGTACTTTTCTGGTTTTAGAGTGGTACTGGTCCAAAGTTATGTAGCCCAACTAGGAATAATCTTCTGGTCTTAATCCATAGGCTAGTGGTCCAGCGAGGCCAACAGCCTCATCCTCGGAGGTATACGTCCCTCGGGCCAAATCATAGCTAGCCGCCTCACACTGTCGCATAGAGAGGGCCTCACCTGTCACTCCCCTTCTATCTTATGCTTTAATTGCCACCAAGAGGCCAACACCCCGCCACAATGTTCGGTGGCCTCATACTTCCCCCTCGGGCCCACGCATAGGTAGTGCCTCTCAGGCTGCTTGGCAATTAGCAGGGACTCATCTGTCACTATCACAAAATATAATTATTTCACCGCTGGGTATCTAGCTAGCCTCACCAGTACCCACGCAATTCATTACAGAGTGATTGATTAAGTTACTTTATATTTTTCAGTTGTCACAAACGCCTGATATCCCTAAGGAACTTTGCTACCCAGCATGCCCGCTAGGCCTGGTACCCCTGTTCCTGGAATGGATGTTAATAGTCCTTGGTCCCTAAGATCATGGACCATCCCACGTCTTACTGCAGAACTAAGAAGACGCTGCATCCCTTTCCAAGCTACCGCTAGGAAAGCAGAGTTGTTCAGATTATTAAACACTACTACTGACAACTCCGATGCAGGGGAAGGCCCTAGTGGGACTCAGTTGCCAGCATTTCACGCTATGATGACTTCACTTATGTCATCCATCGGCACAATAAGCAATAGACTGGATAAATTGGAAGCAGGTGGTGCCAACCAGACCGCTGCAAATCCAACTGTTACCAGTCACCCATTCGCTGATATTATGCCCGGTAATACTTTGGAATCGATGGTCCCATCTCGCCTTAAAAAGGACATTCTGGAGGGCAAGGATGTAAACCTGCTTTCATTGTTCATTGCTTCCCAGGATGTCCTAGAAAACAGGACCTTTGCATACGGGGATATCTCAGTGGTTCTAAGAGCAAGAGAACCCCGGCTGAACAAGAAATTGTCTATCCCTGAATTTGTGCTGGGTTTTGAAATTTATAGAGATATCTACTGCTCAGTTTACCCGGAGAAAAGAGCGGAGTTGTATGCATACATGCACAAGATGGTGGATCTGGGGCACAAATACGGTGGTACCGCTTTTTACGATTACCACCGTTCCTTTTCTGCAAAGGTGACTGCGGCTCTGACTCAGTTCAATTTAAGCATAAATTGGAGCAAATTGGACACAGAGTTATTCTGCAGGCACTTTGCAGGCCTCAGGCCCCCATCTTGTGCAGTGTGTGCATCTACCGCACATAGCACCAATTTCTGCCCAAATACGGCAGAAATTGAACAAGGCCAAACTCCCTCTAATTTCCAAAGACCTACTAGAGGCCTAAAAGACAAACTGGGTAGAGATGTATTTCTAGCCCAAGATTTGTAACAATTTTAATGCGGGTAATTGTGGTTTCAGCTCTTGCAGGTTGATGCATGTATGTTCCCACTGTTTCAGGGCCCATTCTAAGACAATGTGCCCAAATAAAGCTTTTCCCAAACCGTATCACACGTGCGTGAACCTCACATTATTGACCACACTGTTACGACAACACCCATCACACCATTTCGTTGATTACCTTATCACGGGACTGACTGAGGGATTTCACACCGGGTTGGTATATTTACCTACCCGCACGCTGGAATGTGACAACCTACAATCCACATTAGATGATCCACGGTTGGGAAACACACTTATCATGACCGAGGTGACACAAGGGTTTCTGTTGGGCCCATTCTTTTCCCCACCTTTCACATCTTTGAGAACCAACCCCATAGGAGTTGTCACGGGGAAGACCTCACTCAAACCTAGACTGATTATTGATTTGTCTGCACCACATTCCTCCACTGTCCCCAGCCTTAATTCACTCATACCTTCCGAAGAATTTTCACTACACCACTATCGATCATGCCATAGGGGCCATTCTTAAAGCTGGCACGAGGCATGGCTGTCACGTATTCATCCGCTTATAGAAATGTGGTTAATGACATTTACTGTCCACACAGGAAAAGTTGTGCCGAGCAGCAACCTAATCCACAGAAGGGTTAATGCTGAGCAGCAATTATGCAAATGAACCGTAGTAACTGACTTTGGGGTCAAAGGCCGGTTACAGCCTATCAGAACTAAAGGAGGGGTATTTAGGCCCAGTTCTCAGCCTGCTCAGTGCCCTGTCGTGGTTTCCCTTGTGGTTGTCCGAGAGCGCGTTCCTGTTTATAGTTTTCTACCTGGTTTTTGACTTTGGCTTTGTTTATTGACTTCTCTATATTCTGGTATCCTGACTCCTGGCTTTCCTCATCGCTGTGTCCCTTTCTGTGTTCCCTGACCTCGGCTAGTATTTTTGACTATTCTTTGTACGTTAAATCCGGCCATTCTAAGGACCGGTAATACGTTACTTATTTGTCATCCGTGCTGTACAGTTCTACGTGCTGGATCAAACAGTAATCCTGACATTACGACATGGCCATAGATCCTGTAGAACTGTGTCAGCACATAGCTGCTTGCGAGAGGAAATTAGAGGAGAATGATCACCGCATGGATCAATTCACTCAGGCTTTAAGTACGCTTCTCGCTAGAACGGAGCATCTGCAGCCTGCAGCGTCTCCTCCTATAGCACCTCTACCCTGTGTACCTCCACCCACTGTTAATATGACTCCTAGCATCTCCTTATCACCATCCCTACAGTTTGATGGCAATATCCAGGAATGCAGGGGTTTTCTTAATCAGATGGAGTACCATTTTGAGGCCTCACCAGGGTCATTCCCCACGGACAGAGCAAGAATTGGTTATCTAATGAATCAATTAAAGGGCAAGGCCCTTGCCTGGGCTAATCCGTTGTGGGAGAGTAATCGGAGCATAGCTCATAATTACCAGGAATTCCTTGCCGAATTCAAGCTCACGTTTGAGCCATTGGGTAGAGAGGATGACGCCTCCACTGCCCTAATGCACATCAGACAAGGTAACCGGTCTATCTCGGATTATGCTATTGAATTCCGTACCTTAGCTTCCGAGGTAGACTGGACTAACAATGGGTTAATCTCAGCATTTAAAAAGGGTCTCTCAGAGACTATACTAGATGAGATAGCCGCTAAAGAATTACCTAAGAGTCTTAACGAATTTATTACGTTTGTCATGCATATTGATAATAGGTTAAGACTCAGAGAAGTCACCAGAAGCAAGACCAGACGTACGGCTATGTCCCTAGCACCTCAATTCTCTAAACCTGTTTTGTCTAACCTCCCTGTACAGTCCGAACCCGAACCTATGCAGTTGGGGGTCACTAGACTGTCAGAGGCCGAAAAACAGTATAGGAGAAGGGAGGGGTTATGCCTATATTGCGGTAGAAAGGGACATATGATAACTAATTGTCCAGTGCGTCCGGAAAACTTCCGCACCTAAGAACCTTAAGGGGACAGATCTTAGGTGTGATGGAGTTGTCCTCTAACAAAAACAAAAGTAGATTCCTCCTTGAGGTATCTATTTCCCTTGATAACAAGAAGTTTTCTTGCAGTGCCCTAATGGACTCAGGTGCTGCTGGAAATTTTATTGATGTCCAGTTTATTAGGGGTAATGAGATACCGGTCAGGGAGAGACCTACGCCGCTAGCTGTAGAGGCTATTGATGGTAGACCACTCACACAACCGCTTATAACCCACGAAACTGTCCCTATTACGATCTCCATTGGGGCCTCCCATAGGGAGGAGATGACGTTTCAGGTTATTACTTCTCCATCATGTCCTATCATATTAGGGTTTCCGTGGCTGAGTAAGCACAATCCCTATATTGACTGGGCTAATGGGGAGATATTAGAATGGGGTAAAGAGTGTATGGGGAGATGTATAAAACCAGTACTAAAGAGATTGGATACTATTGACCTTCCCACTACCACTCCCCAAACTCCTGGAGTTCCCATACAATACCGAGAACTTCAGGAGGTGTTTAACAAGGCTCAATCTGATGTATTGCCTCCCCACAGAGCATATGACTGTGCCATTAACCTGTTTCCAGGCGCTATGCCACCTAAGGGGGCAGTTTATGCCTTATCTCCCCAGGAGAGTAAAATAATGGAGGAATACATCAAAGAATCCTTGAGCAAAGGGCACATAAGAAAGTCATCCTCACCAGCTGGTGCAGGATTCTTTTTTGTTGAGAAAAAGGGTGGTGAGTTACGCCCTTGCATAGACTACAGGGCACTTAATAAAATCACTGTAAAAAATGCATACCCTATCCCACTCATTTCCGAATTGTTCGATAGACTTCAGGGAGCTAAAGTATTTACTAAGCTTGACCTTAGGAGCGCTTACAATTTGGTTAGAATTAAAGAGAATCATGAGTGGAAGACGGCATTTAATACCCGTAGTGGACACTATGAATATCTGGTAATGCCATTTGGGTTATGCAACGCCCCGGCCGTATTCCAAGACTTTATAAATGATGTACTCAGGGAATTCATTTACTCATTTGTCTTGGTTTATTTGGACGATATTTTGGTGTATTCCCCTGATCTTCAGACTCACCACTCCCATGTGAAACAGGTTCTGCAGACGTTGTTGAAAAATAAACTTTATTGCAAATTAGAAAAGTGCATATTTGACCAGCCTGAAGTCCACTTTTTGGGTTACAACATCTCTGCATCGGGATTTCAAATGGATCCTAAAAAACTAGAGGCTGTACTACACTGGCCATTACCCTCTGGTTTAAAAGCCATTCAAAGGTTTATTGGTTTTGCCAACTATTACAGAAGATTCATCAAGGGATTTTCTTCTGTAATAGCCCCAATCACAAATATGACTCGCAAAGGGGTTAGTAGCACGGTATGGTCCAAAGAGGCTGTGAATGCTTTTGAGACTCTTAAACAAAGATTTGCCTCTGCGGACATACTAAAACATCCCGACACTAGTAAACCTTTTATATTGGAGGTTGATGCATCCGAGACAGGGGTAGGGGCTGTTCTCTCTCAGAGAGAAAGCCAGGGAACACCATTGCATCCTTGTGGCTACTTCTCCAGAAAGATGTCTCCTGCTGAGCGCAACTATGATATTGGCAATAGAGAACTGTTGGCCATTATTCTTGCCCTCAAGGAGTGGCGACATCTTTTGGAGGGTTCCAAGGACCCCCTGTTGATCATAACCGACCACAAAAATCTGGCATATATAGGGGATGCCAAACGTTTGTCTTCCAGACAGGCTAGATGGTCACTGTTCCTTTCACGTTTTAACTTTCTCATTACTTATAGACCTGGTTCTAAAAATACCAAGGCTGATGCCTTGTCCAGGCAATTTGATAATGAGTCAGCTCCGGAACAGGTGACATCTCCTATTATTCCACCAGAGTGTATTATTGCCACTACTGTCCTCTCACTGTCTTCTCCACTGCTTGGCACCATACTGGAGGCCCAGCCTCAGGCGCCCAGTGGTAAACCGTGTGATAAACTGTTCGTTCCCCTATGTGAAAGGGTTAATATCATGAAAGTGTTCCATGACAATATAACTGCTGGACACCCGGGCATCAATAAGTCCACTGCCGCGATCACTAGATCATTTTGGTGGGATTCACTCAGGAAAGATGTAAAGGAGTATGTGCAGGCATGTTCTGTGTGTGCAGTTTCTAAGGTGACTCATGCACTTCCTTGTGGCCTGTTGCAGCCTCTTCCTGTTCCTGAGATTCCATGGTTCCACTTATCCATGGACTTTATTGTTGAGCTTCCTAGCTCTGCTGGGTTCACTACTATTCTCATGGTTGTAGACCGATTTTCTAAGATGGCTCTCTTCATTCCTCTCAAGAAGTTGCCATCTTCGCAAGATTTGGTCCTAATTTTCATACGTGAAATTGTCCGTTTGCATGGCATCCCCCACAATACTGTGTCCGATAGGGGCTCTCAGTTTGTGTCCAGGTTCTGGAGGGCGTTCAGTAAACAATTGGGGATTGATCTCTTCTTCTCCTCCTCCTACCATCCACAGACCAATGGTACAGCTGAGAGGGCTAACCAGTCATTAGAAGTTTATTTGCGTTGTTTTATTAATAGCACACAAGACAATTGGTCCGAACTACTCCCGTGGGCCGAGTTCGCTAGAAACAATGCTGTTCATGACTCCTCTGGGCACAGTCCATTTTTTGTCAATAATGGTAGGCATCCTACGGTTCTCCCTGCGGTATTTTCTGATACTGCCATTCCTGCTCTGGATGAGCGTCTGGCCTCCATTCGGGATACCTGGGTTAAGGTTCAAACTGCTCTAGGGGCTGCTGCTGAACGCTTCAAACATTTTGCTGATAAGCGTAGGAGTGCCAACCCGGTGTACCAAGTGGGGGACCGGGTTTGGTTGTCATCTCGCAACATCAAGCTTAAGGTCCCTAGCATGAAGTTTGCCCCCAGATTCCTTGGTCCCTATAGAGTGCTTCGTAGGATCAATCCAGTGTCTTACTCTCTGGCTCTTCCTGCATCTTTAGGGATTCCCAACACTTTTCATGTGTCCTTACTCAAACCTCTTGTCTGCAATAGATATACTGTTCCTTGTGTTCCTCCCCCTCCGGTGGTGGTGGGTGGTCAGGAAGAGTATGAGGTATCTTCTATCGTGGATTCTAGGTTTTCTCGGGGCACTTTACAGTACTTGGTTGTTTGGAAAGGTTACGGTCCTGCTGATCGTTCTTGGGTTTCGGCTCCTGACCTGCATGCGGGCCGTAAGATCCGCGCTTTTCACGCTAAATTTCCTCTCAAGCCTGGTCCTGTCCGCCCGGTGGGCGTTCTTCAGGTGGGGGGTAATGTCACGTATTCATCCGCTTATAGAAATGTGGTTAATGACATTTACTGTCCACACAGGAAAAGTTGTGCCGAGCAGCAACCTAATCCACAGAAGGTTTAATGCTGAGCAGTAATTGTGCAAATGAAACCTGGTCTCATGTATTCATCCGCTTATAGAAAAGTGGTTAATGACATTTACTGTCCACACAGGAAAAGTTGTGCCGAGCAGCAACCTAATCCACAGAAGGGTTAATGCTGAGCAGCAATTATGCAAATGAAACCTGGTAACTGACTTTGGGGTCAAAGGCCGGTTACAGCCTATCAGAACTAAAGGAGGGGTATTTAGGCCCAGTTCTCAGCCTGCTCAGTGCCCTGTCGTGGTTTCCCTTGTGGTTGTCCGAGAGCGCGTTCCTGTTTATAGTTTTCTACCTGGTTTTTCCTTTCCTTTCAGTCCAAAAACAACCACATCAACCCCTGCTTGAACTGCATGGATACACTCTGATAGAATTCATGCTTTACGTACGACTACTGTTGACTAGGCTCGGCCTGAACCCCAATCATTTTTCAGGTCACTCTTTCCGTATAGAGGCATCTGCTAATAACATACCCGCTCACATTAGCAAGGCTATGGGATGCTGGAAATCCTCCGCCTACACACTCTACATACCTAATCCCGTTAAAGAATTAAGACTTAATAAATGAAGTTGGTTACACGAATTACGTTGTATGGTATTTGCTTTTTGCCCACTTTATATTACAGGCCTACTGCTTTTGTCCGTTCCGGCACACCACAACTGACTGGTGCAACCTCATTGATGGTATGGTTATAATATGCTATATTTATGTGTACGGCTATATTGCCCTGACTATATAAAAAAAAAAAAAAAAATATATATATATATATATATATAGTATATCACAAAAGTGAGAAAACCCCTCACATTTTTGTAAATATTTTATATCTTTTCATGTGACAACATTGAAGAAATGACACTGCTACAATGTAAAGTAGTAAGTGTACAGTCTGTATAACAGTGTAAATTTACTGTCCCCTCAAAATAACTCAACACACAGCCATTAATTTCTAAACTGTTGGCAACAAAAGTGAGTACACCCTTAAGTGGAAATGTCCAAATTGGGCCCAAAGTGCCAATATTTTGTGTGGCCACCATTATTTTCCAGCACTGCCTTAACCCTCATGGGCATGGAGTTCACTAGAGCTTCACAGGTTGCCACTGGAGTCCTACTCCATGACAACATCACAGAGCTGATGGATGTTAGAGTCCTTGCGCTCCCCCACCTTCCGTTTGAGGATGCCCCACAGATGCGCAATAGGGTTTAGGTCTGGAGACATGCTTGGCCAGTCCATCACCTTTACCTTCAGCTTCTTTAGCAAGGACTGGTCGACTTGGAGGTGTGATCGGGTCGTTATCATGTTGGAATACTGCCCTGCGGCCGAGTCTCTGAAGGGAGGGGATCATGCTCTGCTTCGGTATGTCACAGTACCAGCAGCACTCTTGCAGGCCCAGACCGTGACACTCCCACGACCATGCTTGACTGTAGCCAAGACACACTTGTCTTTGTACTCCTCACCTGGTTGCCGCCACACACACTTGACACCATCTGAACCAAATAAGTTTATCTTGGTCTCATTGGACCACAGGACACGGTTCCAGTAATCCATGTCCTTCGTCTGCTTGTCTTCAGCAAACTGTTTGCGGGCTTTCTTGTGCCTCATCTTTAGAAGAGGCTTCCTTCTGGGACGACAGCCATGCAGACCAATTTGATGCAGTGTGCGTTGTATGGTCTGAGCACTAACAGGCTGACCCCCCACCTCTTCAAACTCTGCAGCAATGCTTGCAGTACTCATATGTCTGTTTCCCAAAGACAACCTCTGGATATGATGCTGAGCACGTGCACTCAACTTGTTTGGTCAACCATGGTGAGGCCTGTTCTGAGTCCTGTGAAACCGCTCTATGGTCTTGCCCACCGTGCTGCAGCTCAGTTTCAGGTCTTGGTAATCTTCTTATAGCCTAGGCCATCTTTATTCAGAGCAACAATTCTTTTTATCAGATCTTCAGAGAGTTCTTTGCCATGTGGTGCCATGTTGACTTTCCAGTGACCAGTATGAGAGAGTGTGAGAGCGATAACGTCAAATGAACACACCTGAGACCGTGTAACACTAACGAGTCACATGACACCGGGGAAGAAAAATGGCTAATTTGGCCCAATTTATACATTTCCACTTAGGGATGTACTCACTTTTGTTGCCAACGGTTTAGACAATGGCTGTGTGTTGAGTTATTTTGAGGGAACAGCAAATTTACACTGTTATACAGGCTGTACACTTACTACTTTACATTCTAGCAGAGTGTCATTTCTTCAGTGTTGTCACATGAAAAGATATAATAAAATATTTACAAAAAATGCCAAAATACCAGAGTAATGCAGTATGCAATGATACCTTTTTTAATATGGCTAATCCAATCTACACTACTATATATACACACTCATGGAAAAATACCAGCACTCCAGGATTTGGTAAGTAAATTCTTCTTTATTCTAACGAATCCAAATAGTCAACGTTTCAGCTCTTAATCAGAGCTGTCCTGATGAAAGCTCTGATTAAAAGCTGAAACGTTGACCATTTGGATTCGTTAGAATAAAGAAGAATTTACTTACCAAATCCTGGAGTGCCGGTATTTTTCCATGAGTTTATCGCTTATGTGACCAGAGCACCAGGTTGGAGTTGGAGTGCAGGAGCTTTGGATTTATTATTATTATTATATATATATATGTGTGTATATATAAAAATTACTACCTGAAAAATTACTCCATAATGATGTAACTTTGCCTGAACTACATAAGCATTGACATTTTTCCCTTTAGTTGATTAATTCTTCCTGCTTGTCATTTTATTTTTACATTTTATAGCGACACTGTCACTTGTGAGCTTTTTTTGTTTTGTTTGTTTGTTGTTTGAATCTTCATGCAAAAATTCAGACTACAGTTACAGTTCCATGAGACAAAGTAAAGACTACCCTGTCTCATGTACAAGTCTTAACGAGTGTCAGCTGATGGCAAAAGGAATCTTCTTCTGTGATGTACAATAGATGAGTAGGTCTTCCATAGACCACCTGTCCGTGCATGATTATCTAGAATACAACTGTTCTAATTTGCAAAACAGTAAAGGACAGGAAAAGGTCCATAAACTGTCCAGGCTTAATGCAAAACGGTGAAGAAAAAAAACCTAAAAGTGGTCATGAACCAACAGTCTGGGACCCTGGAGGAACAGAAACTCGAATGACTTAGTCAAGTTAGGGAGGATAGCTGTTATAATAATCTGAACAAGCTGATTGTCAGTGTCAAGTATAATTTGTGTGCACAGTGACTAACGCTTGACAGAAGACAAACTAGCGAGGAAACAGCATTTGCAATATTGCAGAATGTTGCTGGAAGCTGGGTATAACTGGTAAGAACAAATATTAGAATCAGTGTTGTGTCCATGATCTTAACAGCTCCTCTTTCTACACGGCTTTACGTGATCAGCCACCACATTAAAACTACTGACAAGTGAAGTGAATAACATTGTTCATATCGTTACAATGGCATCTGTTGAGTGGTGGCATATATTTGGCAGCAAGTGAACAGTCAGCTCTTGACTTTCATGTGTTGGGAGCAGGAAAAATTAGCAAGTGAAAAGATCTGAATGACGTTGACAAGGGACAAATGGTTGTGGCTAGACGACTGGGTCAGAGCATCATTGCAAAATGGCAAGTCTTGTGGGTTTTTTCCTGTGTGCAGGGATTAGTACTGAGCTAACCGGTGAACTGGCAACAGGGTCACGGGCATCCAAGGCTCATTGATGCATGTGGGGAGAAAAGGCTACACGGTCCGTTCTGAACACACAGAAGAGCTATGTAACTCAAATTGCTGTAAAGCTTAATGCTGGCTGTGATAGAATGGTGTCAGAACCCACAGTGCAGCACATTTTGCTGCATAGCCACAGACTGGTCAGAGTTTCCTATGATGACCCCTGTCCACTGCTGAAAGCGCCTTCAATGGAGGCTCGAGCATCAGAACTGGACCGTGGAGCAATGGAAGAAGGTTGCCTGGCCTGATGAATCATGCTTTCCTTTAGATCACTCGGTTGCAGGGGCGTACATACCAGGGTCTGCTGTCACCGGGCGGACTGTCTGTGTGGCCGGCGCGCGAGGGAGCACTCTCCTCTGAGTGCTTCCTCTTCAGGTCCCTCGCGCACCGCACTGATACCGGAGCCGGAAGATGACGTCATCTTTCGGCGCCGGCATCCTACGCGGCGCGCGAGAGAGCTGAAGAGGAAGCACACAGAGGAGAGTGCTCCCTCGCGCGCCGGCCACCCAGACAGTCCGCCTGCGCAGCAGCACCACTGGACCCCAGGGAATCCCCCCAGCACTCCAAAAGGTAAGGAGGCTGGGGGGATTAAATTAAAAAAATAAAGTGTGTGTGTGTGTGTGTGTCTGTTAGTGTGTGTTTGTGTGTGTTAGTGAGTGTGTCTGCTAGTGAGTGTGTTTGATGTCTGTTAGTGAGTGTGTCTCTGTCAGTAAATGTGTGTGTCTGTTAGCTAGTGTGTATGCGTCTGTTCGTGAGAGTGTGTGTGTGTGTCTTCAGCATTTACCTTTCTCCAGCGTCAGACTCCCTTGGCGCTGGGGATCCCTCCGCCTCTCAGCTCCGAATGCATTCGCGGCAAGAGGCGCGCGCGCATTTAAACCGCCCATAGGAAAGCATTACTCAATGCTTTCCTATGGACGTTCAGTGTCTTCTCACTGTGATTTTCACAGTGAGAATCGCGGAAGCTCCTCTAGCAGCTGTCAATGAGACAGCCACTGAAACGGCTATGTTTTCAGCTGCAGGGTTAAAACTAGAGGGATCTGGCACCCAGACCACTTCATTGAGCTGATGGTGTCTGTAGTGGTCATTTAAGTGTGTGTGCATACCGCGGTCACAGCCCTGCAACCAGGTGCCCGCCGCCATTTGTTGCGGCCCCGACCCGCGCACGGGGCGGGGCCCACGGATTAATTTTTGCACCGGGGCCCCATGGGTCATGTGTACGCCACTGGTCGGTTGGCTGGGTGCGTTGTTTACCTGGAGAAGAGATGGCAGAAAGACAGGCCGGCTGAGGCCGTGTTATGTTCTGGGCAATGTTCTTCTAGGAAACCAGGGTCCTGGCATTCATGTGGATGTTACTTTGACATTTACTACCTACCTAGAGATTGCTGCAGACCACTTACACCCCTTCATAGCAACGGTGTTCCTTGATGGCAGTGGCCTCTTTTAACAGGATAATGCACCTTGCCACAATGTAAAAATTGTTCAGGAATGGTTTGAGGAACATGACACAGAGTGTAAGGTGTTGCCTTGGCCTCCAAAATCCCCAGATCTCAATCCGATTGAGCATCTGTGGGGTGTGCGGGAGCAACAAATCCAATCCATGGCTGCCCCACCTTGCAACTTGCAGGACCTGTAGGATCTGTTGCTAATGTCTTGGTGCCAGATACTACAAGACACATTCAGAGGTTTTGTAGAGTCCATGCACCAGCTCATCAGAGCTGTTTTGGCAGCATGAAGGGAGCAATACACAATATTAGGCAGGTAGTTTTAATATTCTGGCTGATCAGTCTATAACCCATATGCTAACTACTTGTTTTCCTTAAAAAACATTTATATACTAAAGCCACATTAGTTTAGCTGATATTGGTTAGTCTTCCTCGTTAAGCTTATTCTATTTATATTTAAAACAAATTTTATGGGGCGGAGCTAAGCAACCAGGCTGAACAGTCGCATGGCACATGAGCTCCTGCAACTTCAGGCCCAAACTCACCAAATGTACCCATTTGGCATCATCTAACCGGCAATCTATCCACCTACGGGGTCAACCGATACCGGGAAAACAGAATGGGGCGCAAAACAAAGAAGCTCAAGCCGGATCAACCGAGACAGGGACCAAACATAGCTGAACTCTTAAGACAAACGCAAGGGGCACCTGGGCACAAAATGGCTGCTTACCCGGAGACCTTCTCTGAACTTCCAGACGACTTCTCCTCGGGAGAAGAGTCTGCAGATCATCCCCCTAGAGTCAAGGCCGGCGGCCCAGAGGGCTGACACCTCACCTGGGAAGACGGCGGTTCTAAAATCACTGCTTGCCGATCTTCAACGTACCCTCAAAACAGACGTTGCGTCCCTCTGGGTCGACATCCACGGCTTAACAGGGAGAATCAGAGCCCTGGAGACGGAGTCTACTGACCACGCTTCCCAAATAGCTGCACTGCAATAAGAGGTACAAGGCCTCAAAAGCCAAAATGAGGGGCATGAGCACCGGTTCGCGGCACTTGAGAACGCAAGACGGGTCAAGAACTTAAAAATCCGATGCATCCCGGAGGACACTCCGGTGGCTGAACTGCCACACATGTTGAGGCACCTGTTGACGGCCCTGCTACCGCCACGACAAGCCAAGACAGTGCAGCTGGACGGCTTCTTTCGAGCTCTGAAACCAGCTAAGGCACCAACCATGACACCCCGAGATCTCATCATAAGATTCCAGCATCACAAAGACAAGATGGAGGTCATGGCGGCGACCCACGATAACCCAAGAACTGGACTTCGGATTGATCAAACAAACATTTTTCGAGTTTACAATATAGACCATTAACAAGAAGGGCTTTCAAAACTAATTTAACATGCATGTGATGAGTATGCAAATCGGATGAATATATTACTATGTCGTCCAAGTATACGATTACAAATGTGTGTATGTACTCTCGTAAGACATCATTAATAAACTCTTGAAACTCTGCTGGGGCGTTACAAAGACCAAAGGGCATCACAGTGTATTCGTAATGACCATTCCTAGTATTGAATGCAGTCTTCCATTCATGGTCCTTTTTGATATGTATGAGATTGTATGCTCCCCTAAGGTCCAGTTTAGTAAACACAGTAGCTTGTTTCAGCCTGTCAAATAATTCCATGATTAAAGGTATAGGGTAAGCATTTTTAATGGTGATTTTATTTAGGCCCCTATAGTCGATACAGGGTCTTAAATCACCTTCCTTCTTCCATACGAAGAAGAAACCAGAACCTGCCGGAGGAGAGGATCTCCTTATAAATCCCTTTTGTAAAGATTCTTTGATATATTCCTCCATAACAAGGTTTTGAGACAAAGGATACACTCTCCCTTTGGGAAGCATAGCGCCAGCTAGCAGATTAATAGCACAGTCGTAGGGTCTGTGAGGTGGCACAGTCGTAGGGTCTGTGAGTAGTAGTAGGAACGTTAATAGAATTCAAAGGGGTGATTTTAACAATACAAGACTCTTGGCACGCATCACTCCAAGATACTATTTGTCCTGACTCCCAGTCAATAGTGGGATTATGAGAACGCAACCGTGGGTACCCTAACACAAGGTGAGAGGAAGGAGACGTGATCATCTGAAACCGAATGGTTTCTGAGTGTAACAACCCTGTAGACATATGCAACGGTTCAGTTTCAAGTGTAATAACTGGGGAGCATAATGGTCTGCCATCTATGGCCTCAACGGCCAAGGGTGTCTTCTTCTCTCTAGTGGGTATGTTGTGTTCTTTAACAAAGCCGGAATCTATAAAGTTCTCGGCCGCACCGGAATCAACCAGGGCTAGTATATTCCCTGCTATGCTGTTTTTCTCAAGATGCAGGGAAGCAATCTATTAAGAGGCAAATGTGGGGACTCTGATGTCACACCCAAGGCCGGTCCCCTATATGGTCTTAGGTGCGATAGTTTTCCGGACGCACAGGACATTCTTGTCTCATATGGCCCTTCCTACCACAATAAAGGCAAAGTCTGTCTTTTCTCCTATACAGTTTCTCAGCATCAGTGAGTTTAGCAATCCCTAACCGCATGGGTTCCTCCTCTGATACTTGGCAACCCACAGGAGTTTCAGCTCTAGGTGTATTAACAAGGCGTCTGTTCCTAGTCTTGGTATATAGCCTGTCACAAATCCTATCATCTATATCGATGAGATAGTCGGTAAGATCTTCTAAGGGTACAGGAAGATCCCTAGCCACTACCTCATCCAATATAGTTTCAAACAGACCTTCCATGAGAGCAGTAGTCAGCCCATTGTTGGTCCAATCTACCTGTGAAGCAAGGGTATGGAACTGAATAGCATAATCAGCAACAGATTTAGATCCTTGCTTAATTCTCATTAACAGGGGGTGCAGGAGGAGCTGGTACAGGTACTGGAGCTGTTCTGGATAAAAGTGTCTGGATGGCCTGAGCCATCTGATCCATACGGTGATCCTGCTCTACAAATCTAGCCTCATGAGTAGCCATCTGCTGTCCTAAACCTGTGGGGTCCATGGCCCTATCGTAATGTCACAGTAGTGTACCCCAACACGCAAGATTTAGTCCAACGAGAGACAAGATAAAAAAAGATACGTCTTACCGGGCCTTAGAATGGCCGGATTCGACGTAGTACAGGGAAATGACAGAGTCAGGAACGAGCCGAGGTCAAGGGAACAGAGAGACAGCGAAAACAAGAACTAGCCAAGGACTGGTACACAGGAGTTAGGAAACCGGCAAACAAGACAAAGCAAGGATAAAGAGAAAAACGGAGTCAGGTACAAAGCCAAGGTCAAGCACGAAAAAAACACTACTGGACGAAACAAGCACTAAAGGGAACTGAATCAGAAACCACGATAGGGCAGGGAGCTAAGGGAAAGGAGAGTATAAATACCTTAGAGTTTAATTTGATTGGCCCCTGTCATATCCACGCCCCCAAAACGTGAGTGTATGGGGAATGTAGAATGACATGGGCCAATGGGAGACCGTTTTGCATTTCGGCTCCCACTGTCCCTTTAAAAGCATGCCCGATACGCGCGGTGCGCTCCCAGAGCCAGGCGAGTCACGTGGCCACGTCGGACGATCCGTGTGCGGCTTGTGCAGATGCAGGACAACGCGCGGCAGGGACAGAGGACCTCGTCCGGCCCCCGCAGAGTGTAAGTACCGCTACACTGGTTAAGTTGAGCTGCTAATATGAAGTATGAGTATATTAGTGCCGACTGGAAGGATCACAGGTGCTCAACAAAGCTTGGAAAGTGTCAAGGCATTCACAAACTGAACACCCTACTGTGGGACACCAGGGCTACTCCAGGTAATAAATCAATTACAGTGCACTGTAGTTGTTATGGTGTTTTAAGTATAAATTTAGCATCATGCAATATTAATATTTGTTTTTGGAAGAGTCTTTTCAGCAATTCACAAAGAATTATCTTTTTTTCTGCATAGGATGAACTATTGATATTATATTAAATGGTGATGCATGCTTTGTGACTTTACATATTCTCAATGGATCACTCCAAGCACCGTAACCAAACCTCAGAAATCTTAAAATAGCAATGGCTGGTGCCTCCCACTTGTAAGTTGTGAAACAGTTTTAGACCAGCTTGACTTCTTACCTTGGCTCTGTTTGGGTGCTAAATTTGGCATCTAATTTTTGCGGTATTATTTTAACCATAAATAAAAAAATTTTTTGTAATTAAGAATTTTGCCATTTACAGATACTGACATGAAAAATACATTGCACGTAGGCAAATTACGGTCTATTCACTAAACGACAGACTACGTTTATATGTTACAGTTTGGCTAATCGTAAAAAGGCAGAAAAGTAAAGAAAATCTCTCTCACAAAAAACATGTAGCCGCAACTCTAAAAGTAAATAAGCATGGATATACTCATTTTTATCGTACTTATAGCAGTTCAATAGGTGCAATAACAGGGTTACCTTCTCGGTGCTGGGATCCTCCCTGTAATCAAATGATACTTCACACAGGACAAGTTTGTTGATCCGCAATCCTAGGGAATCCCCAAAAATACATCAGGAAGAAATCATAGGGAAAAAAATGCACATGTATTGAAGTCAAAAAAGAAAATACATATAGCAAGATACTAAAACAGCAGTCCTCATGTATGCTGTATTGGTGAAAAAGGAAGAGGAAAAAAAAAAAAAGGGTTGAGAGTGAACTAAATATAAAAAGTCCAAAACCTGAACATAGGACCACCCGCAGCTGCTGTACAAGGGGGAGACCACCAAAGATGCTGACCCTAAAGATAGAATAGAGAAGCCCAGACTCGTTTCGCACCACTCCGGGTGCTTTCTCAACATGGGGATTCCCTTTGGGTGCGGATCAATAAACATGTACTGTGTTACAATTTGGCTGTTTAAACCAAATGGAAGCCATTTATTAAAGGGGTAGATAACATTCAGTAAGATCAGCAATTAAACTTTAATACAAACAGGCAGATTATTGCGGCTAGAAATTGATATATTCCATGGTCTACGATGCTTCCGTCTGCCTCCACTGGTACCACCAGTTTGCGTTTACCATTTTCCAATTCCTTGCCATAGCAATTCCTCTGAGACACTTTGAAAGTTATTTTAACAATACAGCAAAGGGAAAATTGAATAGCAAGCTTTGTGCATAACATCGATCATTTTTTTATTTTATTTTAAAAAAAATATTTTTACATGCTGCACTTCAAATGGGATCTCATCAGAGCCAGCTACTTTATTTCAAGCAAGGCAAGTTGAAATCTCCAGAAAGGATTAGAATACTGGCTTATTAAATGCAAATGCTACTAGGAGTCCTCCTGTTCAAAATGTAAAGGGATAAGATATCACAGGGCACAAAACAAGCCCAAACACTAGAACCGCCTCTGGCATTTTGGGTAGATTTAAAAAAAAAAAAACCACGCCTTTGCGACACACACTTGCTTTAGACGCTAACTGGGTTTCTTACTAAAGTGTGTAATCTTGGGATATTAAAGTGAATTTCAAATTTTGGCCCAAAATATCAGTACTGAAGACATAATGGAATTGAAGGATTTGTCGAATTCCGCTATTTCAGCCAAACATTTTAATTCACTTCGACTTCCCAATTCGCACATTAGAAAATAATATTGTACATTACTATGCAGGTCCTGTGTTATACAGCAATCTTCCCAAAGCATTTTTAGGAAAACAAACATTGCACATCATGTCTAGAGTAAAACTAATTAGCTACTATAATGGCTAGTATTAGTATGCTGGTCTAGTCAATAAAGTCTAATCAAAATTTTGACAGATCCATCACTGGTGGACAATTACCATAGTTTCCTACAGCTACTTGTGCACTTAAAGTGACATTAGTCACCACAACCACTAATAATGTTGTTCTTATGGTGTCTGTAGCCTATCTCCACAGTCTAAGCAAGTGTTTACATTGTTGCCTAGTAACGCATCTAGTGGCTGTCACTAAGACAGCTACTATAGGGACTTCCTGGCTATGTAGGACTTACGTTCAGGGTCTACAAACGCAAATCATCTTAGCTGAAATATTTGGTCAAACTCAGCCAGATCGCAAAACTTCTCAGTCACTGAGACTTTCCTCTACCAATATACCATTTCATTTAGCATCCAAAATGCACTCACAGTAGATCACTGCCGTCTGAGAACAAGTGAAAAGCAAACAAAGTACCCATTAATGCCGTACAATTTTATTATACACACACACACACATATATATATATTACAGAGGTATATGAAACATTCTATTTTACTACAGCTCGAGAAAAAAACAAAACAAACAAAAAAAAAAACACAAAAAAACGTGAGTGGATATTTTTCTATACATCATACCCGACAAGTCGATTAGGAGAATTTGTACATTTACTTGCAAAACAAGTATTGTCAAAAGACAACAGTGCCCAGCCCACCAGAGCAAAGATAATTAATGATGGAGTTTAATGGAGGTAGCAATCAGGTCATTTTATATCCTAGTGTGATTAAACAGCTAACTTTGCTCCAAGGGGCCCACTGTTCATAAAATGTATCACAGTCATTAGGTCAATCCATTCTACCATGGGACTGATACACTAAGGAATGCACAGCCAATCAGAAGAAGCTTTTAAGCAACCACTGTCCCTGCAAAAATCTATAGCTTCTATTGCAACCCGCGTAGGAAATAAACTCAAGTAAATCTGAAATACTGGGCCTCTCTGTGTTCTCTGTGAACTGATCTGAGCTATAACGGGGTAGACGTACATTTTTCAAACCTTTCCTTTAAAGTCCCCACCAAACTTCACAGAATTTGAAGCAGTCACTATCGGTACACAGGGTGTCCCATTGCTCAGCTCATGCATAGCAAGGAATGAAATTTAATTTTGAGCAGGTAAGGGGGCCTGAGGACAGGTTTGAAGTACACTAGACTCCCCATTGCTTCTTAAGCATGCTGGGAGATGTCAGAAATTCCTGGAAGTGCTTAACCCCTTAAGGACACGACATGCGACATGTCAGGATTCCATTTTATTCCAGAAGTTTGGTCCTTAAGGGGTTAAAGGACTTTTTTTTTTAACCAAGCGATTTAGATCTCTAAAAAGGATGAAAATATATTTTGAATAAAACTGCCGTGGTTAAAAAAAATTTTTTAGACCCAAGGGGAAGGAACAACCATGACGATCATGATACCAGCAAGAATGTGTATCGTTCCTTTTCAATTACAATAAATGGAAAACTGTCTGAAAGGCCGACTAAAACCAAAAGCAGACTGGAATCAACAATTACTTCATGCTCATACAGTGTGGCGTATATTGATTCACTATAACTTAGAGGGAGATATTTTAAACTTTCATATAAGCTAGACAAGCTCAGGTATCTGAAAAGAATCCTGGCATTTTCTTTTATCAAATTTCAAAGTGCATTTTAAAATACTTCCGTAACAAATAAAAGTAAAGTAAACTAAACTGTATTGGCACTTTAATTAAAGCTGCAATGTCTGACGGTGGCTTCTTAAGACATTGCCCGTTGTGTTATTAATTTTCATCTATGGCCAAAGCAGGTAAAGCCTAGTTGGTAGCCCATGTGCCTACGTCCCAATGGAATTGACCCTTTAACCCACTGAAAACATGATTCATTACATTTTCTTCTGATGAAATACTTAGTGTGATTTTTTTTTAAACATGCAAACACTTTTAACTCTCATGTGAAGAAGCGCCACACTGCTCCCTGGCTCCAGACAGAAACAAAGTTTCAGCAAGTCCCCCGCCACAAGAATAGCATAATCAAAGCATATTTATTTCACTGAAGTTCCTACTAAAAATTCACAGATTGGCCCCAGGTGAAAGGAAAATACATTGCAACTATGCGACCCAGCAGCAGAATTCCACCTAACACTGGAGAGGATTCCCTGACGAAGAGACACTTTTGCCGTTGTAACTTTTTTCCCCCACATCCCCTGTGGTCGCTAAATGGTCCCAAGAGCCACAAATGACATCACAATATGCGACAGTCTTACAAATTGGGAAATAGCGAGGTTCCAGAATTCAACTTTCAACAGAAGAACAACCCTCATAGTCTAAAGTGCATTATTTTGATCGTCCTTTATTACACACGGAGGGCAGTCCACTTGCAGCTTTGCTGCCCGAGGGTTAAATATACTGAGAGGTAACAGTCCGTTTTGTATACGGATGCAGAAAGTTCTGTAGTTTTTTAAATGTTGTTTTATACCCCTGGGCCCTTTTCAGTTGAGTTCACTGTACATCCCAGGGGTCAGGGGAGCAGGTGGTTTAGGCTTTTTCTTTTTGCTGCTGCCTCCCGTACTTGCCACGGCCAGGTGACTTGGTTTCTTCTTCTTGGGCTTCCTTGTGTCAGAGTTATTTGTACCTAGAGAAAGGAGGTGGAGTGCACAAGGAAGAGCAGAGGTGGGGGGGAGATTGATAGAAAAGTACACACACAGAAAGGAGAAGACAAGAAGAGGAGGAATAATGGATGGAAGAAAAGAAAGGCAGCAGGACAAATGTAAAAAGAGAATACATGATCCACGTAAAGCAGGTAAAAGGGGATGGGGCAGAGAGGAGATAAAAAAAAAAATACAGAAATGATAAAAGAAAAGAATTGACAGAGGGCAAGTAGCATTATTCAGAAAAAAAAAGGGAAACAAAAAAAAGGCCAGTTACGTCGATAGATGCAGAAGGGTACAGACAAAAAGCACATAAAAACAAGAATATATGGGATGACAGTTTAAGAGGGAAGAAAAGCAGAGAATAGTGTTAGTGTAATTTAAAACATTGTAACAGACATTGCAGCAACATGAATTGTGTTTCTAAACATTCTGATCTTTCTACACAGCAGATTTGAAGTAATTGCTCTGAAGAGGTGAATAGGTCACAATGGCCCACCAATTGCCCCATGGAGTCTCTTACTGGCTTTGGAGGACGCAGAGTCCGAAGGGGAAATATCAGAGGATCCATCCCACTGCAATCGGCTCATCAGAGTTTGACCCTCCACCACATCAAAATCATTATCAGTACTGCCGTCAGCCTCTGGGAGAGAGCTGTCAAGGAAGAATAGGTCAGCAGTGAATCATTGGACAGACCTTAGAATGGGTGTGTAAGGACAATGCTCTGACCAGTATAGACCTGTAGGTACAAGACTGGTAGAGATGCATCTTTAAGACATGAGCAGCTAAAACTCATCTATTTTATTTTTCGAGTAGAAAACCTGTGAAAGTGTGTAATATAACGGATTTTTTTCCCCCAAGTGGATATATTTTATCATTATGGTGACTCCTATTCGATGTGGTTCAGCAGGTTGGCCCCACTGAATGTTTCTTCCCTCTGGAAGTCCCATAAAAGGGATCCAAGAGGTGCAAATTGGAAGAAACACAGCTCTATATAATCTCGGAAGGAGCAAGGTAGATCATCCTGTCTGCCATCTTTTATAGGTTCGAAATCATATACAAACACTCACGCAGAGGAACCAAGGAGGTAAATTCGGACCGATCTGCGTTGATCATCTGTGTGCTGGGGACATCGAAGTGACCTGCAAAATAATGAATAAAATTTTAAAAACAATCAAAACGGTGGCGAAAAGTTAAGAGATTAAAACAAGAACAGATGTATCTTCTGTATGACTGCCCATCTAGACCAAATTCAATACACGGAGGCTATAAAGAAATTGCAGATGGTTACATAGGGTCTCCTCGACCTGTAGTCCAAAAACTTGCAGAAGATAATTCCCAAGACACATTAGTCCATACATAATCAATGATATGTCATTGCTGCTCTAGATTAGTAGCTCGCCACATACGAAAGGTGAAATACGCAACATGGAGAAGCACCTACCTGGTGCACATCTTCTTGGTATGCTCCGATATGACACCACATTGCTGGGAGAGGTGGGGGAGATAGAAAAGTGGTTGTAAATGGAGACAAAAACACAGCGACACATTGCCCCACTTGTTGGGGAATTTAATCAAACACAAATCTCTCAAACCAAAGAAAACATTCTGCCGGAATTTAATATATTAACATTTTGATGGACTTCATCACAAACTTGATAGTTAGACTCAAAATATGTCTGGTCTTTAGAAGCCAGACTTATTAGCCAACTCTTAATTTTAGTAATCAGAGCCAGGAATATGGATGGATGGATAGATTAAACAAATAGAGTAATATAAATAAACACATTAAAAAAATGTTACGATTTAGCAGAGATAGGTAAAGAAGGATTCATAACATGACTCCTGCCCTATACTGGACATTCTGCATGTATCTATCTCCATCAACGATTTCACTCTACAGTAAACCAAATGATGGTCCTAAATGGAGATGATGGTCATTGAGACAAAAAAAAACAAACAAACATAAACTTGCCTACCCTTAACAGGACACTGTAGATACAACATAAACAACAATGTTCAGTAATACTTATGGTACCAGAAGTCCCTGAGACTATTTCAAATGGTTTGATATATACCTGACTGAGTGGTGTGGGGAAGTATCAAAACATTTTCAAACAGTTTGTAACTGATATTTACCGGAGAACAAGCCTCGATTACCTGTCAGACAGATAGCGACTTGAGATGCTTGCTTCCTTCCTTCAGATCCTTCAATTTTCGAAGGATGATGATGCTGAATATGGTTAATGCCCCTTACAGAGAAGCTCTGACTGATCATGGGGACAGTTAAACGTGCACTGTATATCCGCAATGTCCACAATGGTGAATCCAAATGGGCTCACAAATATCCACAATACTTCTCTATGAGAAACATTAGATTATACACGGGCCCGCAGCGGTTAGTGCTGATGTAGGGTAGATCAACTTATCTGCACAAATCGCAGAACAGGTAGAAGTTTAGGAACTTGGGAAAATTGTTTTGAAAACTACGTATTGTTTCATTTTAAATGCCTTGTTCAAGTGCGAATATGTATGTGTAGAGCACATTTTAATTATGTTTTGATATATTTATGAAATTGTAATAAAATGATTTATCTGATGATTAGGAGGAGATTTTTCTTATAAACACCTTTGGACACATTTTGCTTAGTAGTTGAAGATCTCTGCTAAACTGGTTTGACAAAAGATCTGATTACATATAGGCCTTTCCTTACCGTAGTTAGAAGTGCATGAAGCTCTTCAGGCCCAAGATTCTCATAACTAATTCCTGAAATGTTATTGTACTGCAAAATGAAGAAGAAATAAATAAAATAAAATCAAGGTTTCTTAATTCTAGAGTACTAGAATACCACAGAGTATCCACAGGGTTATACATTCAAAAGTGAAAATTGTCTGGAATTCAAATTTAAATTAAAACTATAGTCACCAAAACAACTTTAGCTTAATGATGTAGTTTTTGTGTATAGACCATGCCCATGCAGGCTCACTGCTCAATTCTCTGCCATTTAGGAGTTAAATGACTTTGTTTATGCAGACCTAGGCACACCTCCCTGCATGTGACTGACAAAGCCCTCCTAAACACTTCCTGTAAAGAGTAATGTAATGCTTACACTTCCTTTATTGCAAATTCTGTTTAATTTAGAATTTATTATCTCCTGCTCTGTTAGTAGCTTGCTAGGCGCTACAGGAGTATTCTGTGACTGATTAAAGTTCAATTCATAGAGCAGGAAATAAAAACCTTTAAAGAAAGTTACATCTGATTGAAAACGAAACCATTTTCTTTTCATGCAGGCTGTGTGTCAGTCACGGCCAGGACAGGTGTGGCAAGGGCTACATTGACAAAAATGATTTAACTCCTAAATGGCAGTGAAACTTCACAGGCATGATCTATACACCAAAAATGCTTTATTAAGCTAAAGTTGTTTTGGTGACTATAATGTCACTTTAAGGCCAAAATAACTGAAGTGGAAAAATCCTCCAAGTCAGACTACTGCAGTCTTAAATGTGAAATTCTCCTTGAATTCTTGACAATTCTCCCTTCAGTAAATAACCAAGGCATTCACCTGGCACAGGGTTGCACTGGAGGTCTGCAGAGATGTACTAAATAACGCATAGACTTCTAGAATTCTTGCTACATATAACAAGAGGGTTTTGTCTCCATACAACATACACTGGATCTAATTACCGTATGTGCAGGCCAATGTTTGCAATAACAATTTTTTGTTACCTGCTTTCTCCTCCCCCCTACATTTTATAGCTACACCACCAGCATCTGCAGCTCAGTTATAGCTGTTTAATAAACTTCATATTACATTACAGGAGCTTGTAACCAATATGTTCCCTTTGTCCCTGTTTGCCTTAGGGTAGGGTGCTACTTCCCTTTGGTTGCAGATTACTGTTCATTGCTGATCTCCTGACACTGTAAAAATAGTTTTGGCAGCAGTATGTTCCGCTCCCTGATCAAACTAGGTATAAGGTGAATGTAGGAACATGTCCTATCACACATTGTTGCAATACAAAATTCCCCCAGGGTTTTACAGAAGTTTGATTTTTCAGAAAATGATTTTAAATCTTAGGCCACAACAGTCGAATTGGAGAGATTTTCTATGCCAGCGATCTTTGCTGGGCGTCTGTGCTAGTCTAAAAGTGAAACTTCCCCCAAAAATCCTGACAATCCACACTTTAGTGAATAAACCTTTCCTTTATGTAACTACTGTAGATCAGATTAAAGTATAAAATTGGCTGCCACAAGCTTCCACACAGCCGTACAAGTTAAGAAGCATTCATAGCTAAATACGATCCCCAGTAGGTCCAGCTATGACACGATGGCCTGAAACGGTGTCTGTGAAGTTATTCCTTGGCAATTTGAGGGTCAAGTCAGTCTCCTCCTGACCTCCTCCTCATTAGTCCCTGTCAGTTCAATTCGCCTGATCTCAAAGTTGCCAATATCAATTCTGTCTAATTTACCCAGATTTTAATGTGCTCCATCATTACTGTTAAAATTAATATAATTATTGAGAACAACTTTACTTTTCACAAAAAAAAAAAAAGAGGGGGGTTGGGGGGAGGGGTTTTGGGACAAACCAGAAACATGCATTTCACAGCTGAGGAGCTTGTAAAATTTACGACTGCATTTTTGTGTGTGCGCTCTTCATTAATCTGTATTTTACTTTTCACTAAAGAAGAGAACTGTTGCGAATTCAAAATACATTTCAAATTTAGGGCCAGAGTAGCAATTTTTCCAGTACTGCTATTAATGCTTTAAATGTAAAATTCTCAACAATTCAAGTAAGTGACTCTTAAGCATAACGTTGCATTAATTAAAAGGACTTAGGTACTGGGCCAAATGCAGACAATCTCCATGAATTATAATGAACGTAAATGTATATATTTACAGCTGATATCTGGGCCCAACCCTTGCTGCAATCCTCGGTTATTCCGAATGAAGTTTCCTTACATTATTTTAATGTGTAACACTTCTGTTCTCATATTAACAGTATTAATTAAGCAGTCAAGCTTTGCAATAACAGAAGGGAAAATCGAATATGGAAAAAGCACAGAGCCCCTTACCTTCGATGGGTCTGAATTGGTAGAGAGATCTCCTAGGGGAGAGAAAACATTTCCATTTAGAATCATTAGCTTGGGAGAAAACCCTATGAAAGGTAACTAAAGGTGCTTTGATTTAATCAAAATTGACAGGCAATTAATTGATTTTACTTTTGTCCAACTTAATGGTAAACACATTTTAAGAACCTTAGAAGCACGAAAGGCTTAGAACCGCCAATTAAGATTGAAGAGCTGCAAAAACTGGTCAGCAACTGCCTTATCCCTCTGTGATGTTGATGAATAATAATTTTTTGGGAGGCTGTGCAAAATCATTTGAAGGTGGCAGGGTGACATCCCCCAACCAGGCAAATTTGGCCAGGTATTTAAACAGTCCATTTGGAAGCGATAAATTAATAATTCAGGTATAATGAAAACCAAAACAAGGCATTTGCAGATCTTGGCATGTCATGTAAAAGTAATGTGCACATATGCTCAATGAATCATGGGAAGATGATGTAGAGCTTCCAATCACCCAGACATCCATTGAGCAGAATTAACCATAAGGTGACATGAAGCACATACCAAGGGTCCCAGGAACCATGAATTTGCTTGGTCCCATTCACCATCTATATGCGAAGTATGAAGGGGGCCCCCATAACAGAAACCCCCGTTGAGGCGAATTCTTCTCTTGACGTTCAGCAGAGACAAGTGTGTTTTAACGAACCTCTATTGCCAACCTCACACACAACAACTGCTTTAATAGATGTTAATGGGGCGAGTAAAATAGAAAAACAACAACAACAAAAAAAAGGCGACATAAACTTTTGTCATGAAGCAGAATAATAATAAAAAAAAAATATTAAATTCTTGTGTAAATTAACTGCAAAAAAGTCTCCTTAGAAGAAATATTTATTTTGGAGAAAAAGCCCAGTAACTTGAAAACATCACTCACCATTTTTGTGTTTTAAGGACTTTGACCTTCGTGGAGAATTTGGGTTCTGAAATAGAAGTTTAAAAGGACACATAATTAAATGTCATACAAAAAACACAAATCCCACACCCCACCCCTCTGCCCTGATTTCAGAATTTCAATAGGTGCGAGCGTCTGAAGCCCAGGAAAACTAAAACAGCTGCTATTAGTACCTCGGTTACGGTAAGCTTGATGCTAACCTTGAGAATTTAGCGAGTAAACCTTCCTGTGAGTCTGATCACCTTGCAGCTTCAAGAGAACAAGTGATGTTTTGCAGTGCATAATGTGAATAAATCAAATATATTGGAAAAATGTTGCTCAAAATAAGAGTATAGAAACATAGAATGTGACGGCAGATAAGAACCATTCGGCCCATCTTGTCTGCCCAATTTTCTAAATACTTTCATTAGTCCCTGGCCTTATCTTATAGCTAGGATAGCCTTATACCTATCCCATGCATGCTTAAACTCCTTTACTGTGTTAACCTCTACCACTTCAGCTGGAAGGCTATTCCATGCATCCACTACCCTCTCAGTAAAGTAATACTTCCTGATATTATTTTTAAACCTTTGTCCCTCTAATTTAAGACTATGTCCTCTTGTTGTGGTAGTGTTTCCTTTTTCAAAATATGGTCTCCTCCTTTATTGTGTTGATTCCCTTTATGTATTTAAATGTTTCTATCGTATCCCCCCTGTCTCGTCTTTCCTCCAAGCTATACATGTTATGATCCTTTAACTTTTCCTGGTAAGTTTTATCCTGCAATCCATGAACCAGTTTAGTAGCCCTTCTCTGAACGCTCTCTAAAATATCAATATCCTTCTGTTGATAAAGTATGCCATGGAAATTTTAAGGCCTGGCTAGCAGCACATGACTTGAAATTTTAAATCCAAAAAATCAAATATATTGGGCTGGATATACCTAGAATAGGGATGCCAAAAAAAGCATCATGGGGAATCCTTTTGGGCACTTCTGACCTAGAACATAGATGCAGGAGTATTTAGTAGGGATATCCAGACATGTAAAGTGCCAAAATCAAACCTCCCAAGTGTCCCTATTTAGGAGGGACAGTCCCTATTGTGGATCCAAACCCCTCTATCCCTCTTTTCTATTTTAATGTCCCTCTTTTCTATGAGCTCCATATTGTTGGCGTGTCTGAGTGTATAACAGAGCTTCACAGCAATAATACTCCCAGCAATGTGTCTTTAAACTACAATAAATGTGTAACTAAGACACATTGTTTCAGTGCTAATAGGAGTGATTTTTGAAAAGACCCAAAGCACTATTACACCACCATTTTGGCTCATCTAAATTAAAGAAAGACACACTAGAACGGAATGTACTCTTTGTTCTACTGTTCCCAGAATCCTAAGCACATCTTTTTACAAACAAATGCAATGGAGAAGCATGATCATAGATAATTAAGTAGATTATGGCTTCTTATTGACTTGAAATGTAGCTCACACACAATTCACAAGTGCCATTTCATTCCCCTCAATACAAGACTTGCCTTGAGATATCCGCAAAAGAGGGACAAGTACAAAAATACAGTCAATGTAAACTTGGATCAAAATACTTAAAAGGAGGGAAAGTGGTAGATGAATATCCATACATGATCAAATAAACCTAATAAAATGGTGTGAACTATGAATGACTGCAGTACAACACTGGACTCTGGCTTGTGTTAGTTATGTAGAAAATCATGCCAACTTATGGGTCAGTCTAGGATAAGCAATCTTTCTGCTTGTTTAGGAACGTAAGAGAAAGTGGGACTGCCAACAAGACTTTTTTTGTGAAACTTGCCTTAGATGAGGAAGTGAGAAACGTGTTTTTCTCTCTAGCGTCAGTCTGTGAAAAAAGACCAACACATTTTTGGGACCTACAGTTTAGGAACTGCTAATGTATGGTCCAGAGAGCCATAAGCCTTTCCTTACAAATCTATAAAGTGCTTACCTTTTCTGATTTTCTCTTCTTTGCTATAAAGGGTAGGAGTATGACAAATAAGAATATAGAGCATGCAAAAGATCAAGCAATGCAGGAAGCAAGAACAGTAATGGAACAGTCCGTAAACAATACATGAGATGAATAAAAAGGATGCAGAACAAGAGATGAGAAAATGATTTCAAATCCAAGAAGCAGAGAATAGAAGCATGCGGGGGAACGGACATGAGAGCACGTAGTGAAAGAAAATAGAAGAAAAAAAACCCAGAAAGGGACAAAAAGGTAAAACAAGCAAGAAACCGTAACAAGGGAGGAAAATGGAGGGGAAAAAAATATAAAGAGAGAGTGTCAGCTATGGACAATTATTCAAAACCAGAATCAAAGCTCATTTTTAAAACACATTTTAGAATACTTACCTGCAGCTGGTTTAAAGGAACCTTTCTTCTCTGAGCCGTAAGACCAATCGTTATCATTAACATCGTCGTTATCTTCCTGGTCACTCTCGGACTTGTTCATGTTGTTGCTGCTTGCAATTCTGGTGAAAGATTTGGACATAAAATAACAGGCAAACGATGCAAATTGCTGCAGCTACAATCTCATGCAATATCTTTGCTAGTTATTAAATGCATATCATGTGGATACAATTTGACACACATCCTTGGTGCTGGACTTAGTAAAACTCCAATAGAAACACTTATCCCCAAACGATCAATAATGTCCGTACACTCGGACCTTAGTAGTCCATTCCACTGCACACCAATCATTTTAGAAAAGTTAAATAGAAAAACGGAAGACGTGGGATACGGCTGTACAAATTCTAAAACAAGGAACAGTTAAATGAAGATAATAATGCGCCACAATTGTATACACTCACAAGATTGAGACGTATAATACGCTCAAGGGTGCCTCCCCCGATGTTATTGGGTGGCTTTATCTCCCACTCCAACGGAATAGGTGTAAAGTAAGACTCCAGTAGGTGTAGGTTGAAAAAAGTATCAGCAGCTTTATTATAAAAAGGTGAACAATCAGCTTTACATATAAAATTGAGGAATATATGTCCTACGCGTTTCGTTCCAACATGGGGAACTTCCTCAGGGACCAAATGGCAGTGATATTACAACAATAAAACCAAATATAACAAATCTAATCTGATAGCCCCCTTTATGAGTCTATTTATAGGGCTAATCCCTATGTCCATTGGTGGATCCATGAGTGTTGCCGTTGCTCCTCAAATCCCATAGGTGCAAGTGCAGTACCTGTTAAGGTGTAAACAATCCAATCTGTGTTACACTATATATTGTTTTATGTTCCTAGTTTTAGATGTTGTACAGCCGTATCCCACATGTCTTCCGTTTTTCTATACATATTGTAATAAGGTCGTTTTCTGGGTTGCGATCTTGGGAGGCTGTTTGTTTGAAATTCTGAGATAAGTATATTTTATACTTAAGTCACTGCACTATTTACACTGTGGTGTTGTATTTGTTATTTTAGAAAAGATGCATTTGTTTAAAAAAAAAGATAAAACATGGAAATACAAGCAAAAATAATTGCCTAGAACAGTCCTCATATGCGTCAACGTTGTGTTGAGAAAGCGCCATGCCAGGTGTGAAACGTGTTCAGGACATCCCGGGCCCTCCTTGGATCATTTCTATGTGGTTCTTCCCCCATCTTACAGGTGCTGTTCTTTTATCCTTTTTACCTAGCTTCTATTGTACTTTTGACACATGTTTTTCCCAGTGGGATTTACTGCATATTATGACAGGCTTGGATCACAGAGCGTGTTGTTATCAACCTTCAAATACCATATCATATTGGACTGGCGCATATGAGGACTGTTCTATGCATTTTTTTTCATGTATTTCCGTGTTTTATATTTTTTTCCTTTTGTTTTTTTTGCAAATAAATGTACCTTTTCTAAGAAGATTGGTGTAAAGTGGAATGTACTACTAAGGTCTGAGTGTGTGAACATTAGGGATCGTTTGGACATAAAAGAACAGTGGCTGAATTTGGTTGGGCTGCACATAAAGAGCTTATGGTGAGAGTTTATATTTATATCTATAAAATATCAGTGTCTAAAACCACTGCTCAGCTACAAACTATAAGAGGATTTAGCCCACTAGTGGTATTTTTAGGGTAATAAAAAGTAAAAGCCACATTTTTCCCCAAAATGGCCAAAACCCAAGCAGGATCTTAACAGAGATTTACTAATAGCCTCTATGGAATTTCAAGATCATGGGGTATCATTCAACTCTTTTACACCATACACTCATGGATGTTATGGAGAATCTTACAGAGGTTGGACAAAGTTAAAATGTTTAGAGCTGTTTCGGCAGCAAGAGATGAACCTACACAATATTAGGCAGGTGGTTTGAATGTTGTGGCTGATTGGTGTATGGTTTGCAATGTACTGATGGAAGTAAACATTCCCTTCAAGTGGTTGGGTCACTACATGATGATTTTGGTCTCAAAATAAAAAGTGGTATACAACACCGAAGACCCTGAGATCAAAGCATGTCAACAGAAACTGTACTTGCTTACAAAGAGATCAGCGTAGGAGGAGCCCCAATATATTAGCAAACTGGACAGCTCCCACTTACGTGTCCTCACAGAGTTTTTGGAGGAATAAGAATAGGTCCAGAAGTGGGAACATGTAAAAATGACTACTGCCGTGCCTTCGCCGTCTGCCCGTCACCGTCACTTACCTTCGATTGGCAATACGGCTGCTGTTTCTGCCCATTCCCAAGCATTTCTCGAGATGGGGGGCAAAGCGAGAGGCTGCAATACTGCGGTTGCAGTTAGGACATACACACTCTTTGCTCTTCCACTGGTTATAAACCTGGCCAAAAATATCTACTCCTGGCTGGTCAATTATTTCTGCAGGAAGAACACACAAACAAAATGAGAGAATGACAAGCAGATTACACAAAGCAAAATAAATACATAAAGAGAGAAGAATTTTATTTTTTTAAAAAGCAATAAGAGTAAAATAATATGTCGAACTTAAAGAAAATGATGCTTCTTACACAAAAGAGTTTATTAACTGAATGCAGAATTGGAATAAACGGAAAACAGAATTGCACATTTTAGGGCTAAAATAATTAAACATATGTTGCTTATATAGTTACACTATGGTTGGGTCTAGCTGCGATTGAGCTTATATATCAATGGTGACTTTGGAAATTATATATGTTTTTTCCTATTTACATTTATTATTACCTATGGAAGAGTTAACGTAAACTCCAGCAAGCAGAGCATGGTTAACTTTGTATAATGTACATTAATGAGAAAAAGAAATTATATTTTCAAATGTATTTATAAAGCTCCACAAATTTCTAGTGCTGTATAATGTGTTCAGCTCACAAAACCTGAATTTAGAGATATATTTGGGTGTGCCTCTGCAGTTTCATAGAACGGAAATTAAACCCAAAGATGTAGAGGGCTAGCTAGAGAGGACATGGGCAGCTTTAGGACAACTTTACGAGGTCTGAAATTTAGGTTGATGCATTATAATGGTTAACACTAAAAGGTTTACCGTTTAACCCCTTAAGGACGAAACTTCTGGAATAAAAGGGAATCATGACATGTCACACGTCATGCGTCCTTAAGGGGTTAAACAAAATATTTATTTTAAAATTTGTTGTATTCTGTTAGGGTGCTTGTTTTTGTGAGAAACTGCTTATTTACAAATGCTTGAAACGTTAAGTCATGTTGCTTATGTGGATTATGAAATCATGTATAACCACCCTTTATTTTATCTAAAAAAAATAAATAAAATGATACTTCTATATAAACATGAATGCACACAGCCTGATGTAGTTATGGTGCCAGGACTACCATGGAGCCCTCCCAGTGTAACTTGTCAAACCATTTTTAAACAGTTTGACAACTTACCTGAGTCCACCAGGTGCCTGCACAATTTGCGATCATCTCCTGCAGGAGAAGCTGGATGTCTTTAACGCGCTCAGGTGATGCTCTCAAACACTGAGTGTGGTCCTGTTTGGCCCTGCTTAGGTTAGTGGAGCCAACTACATTCTCCTGCAAGAGGAATCCCCCAGCAGGCTATGTAGCTGTGGGAGACCAGTGTGACCCACGTAAGTCGTCAAACTGTTCTAAAATCGATTTCACAAATTACAGTTGGAGGACGCTAGGACACTCCTGGCACCATAATCACTACAGTTGGCGGTAGTTCCTTTAAAAAATACTTTATACCCAGTACACAAAGAATTATCAAAATGCTCCCTTAGCACAGTTCCATCAGTAATTGTGCCCAGTTTTGAATGTACACGACTTTAGTCTCAGTAAAGGGGACACTGAATGTTTTTGGTTAGAGCTCCCATCCCCAGCATCATCCCATATTTTGTGGAGGATCTACACAGATATCAGCCACTATGTATGTACAGAAATCTCCAGGATGAGATCTTGAGGTAGGTAAACTTTTAAATCTGAACACTTGCTCCAGCACAGTGTATAGATTATACATATTTATATATAAATGTGGCATATATTTGTATACTGTCCACAATTTGTGGATGGACGGTTCACTTTAATTTAAATAGGTCATAAAAAGAAAAAATATTTCCTTTGTGTTTGCCGTTCTAAGTCTATTTTGTAAAAACACTTACTAATGTTCTAACTCCTTACTGCTGGCATCTTGCTTTGTTTACGATAGATACTTACCAAAATCCTTCATACTTTCAGAATCGGTTTCGTCAAGCATAAAATAACCGCATTTAACTGCACGATGGACCTCAAAGCTCAAGCCCAAACATGTATCTTCCAGCAGATCATTGTAAATTTCATGAGCGATGGCCTAGGCAGGGGATATGAAAGGCAATTAGATTTCTCATTAGGAGTTACACAAGTAGTAGTTCAGAAGGCAGGAATGAATATTAACTTGCACAGAGCACCACGCATGTGAGAGTGCTTTAAAATGTTAGGCACATACCCATTTTACTCAACTATGTTCAGATCTGGTTGTCAATGCATCCATCAGCAATTGACCAATATTCCCTCTCCAAAAACTATATCCTTATATCCAAAGTTGGCCGATATGAATGATAGAGTGAGATCTCTTAAACACAAAGTCTGAGCATCTACCATACCGGTACAAAGGTAATAATGGTGTCAGAAAACAATGTAACTGGTAAGTCAAAAGTTCTAACTTCATCACTGTTTGATCCCCTATGTTTTCCTGTACATATTTTACTATATGAGGATTAGCTGCAAATACAATATTCTGCATTGTAGTATATAGCATTGATATGCTGCAGATAGGAAATCTATTGCTAAATCAAAGAGGAATCCCAACGAAATAGAACAAATTAGTGTAACTCCTGCATGATATGAATTCTACATCCTACAGTCTGCTATAAGAGTTTTTATGAAGATTCACTGCTTCAGTGTGTAATCTGCTTCAGTGTGTAATATTTGGGACCTTGTGATTACCTGTTTACTCGTTATTTGTTAAACTCCAAATTTTTTTTTTTTTTTTTACAAATTAATTCCAAACGGCACAACAGAGGTAAAAAAAAAACAAACGAATATGGAGCATTCTTCAACTCAGCTTGAGTCACAGATTGACAACGTTTACATCAGCTTTGCCATTTGGAAATAATGTGTGAAAATCCAGACTTTAAGGAACCTTAACAATCTGGATATTACCCACCCCAACGCGTTCTTACCTCCAGTTTACTGTTATCCAGGCCAGACAGAGACATGTCTTCCATTTTCATTGGCAGTCACTGTCATCCAGGAAATGCCAACACAAAATTTTCAATTGGGCGACTTCTTACCTTACCTTAAAAATAAATAAATAAGGTACACTGAGAACATTATACGGCACAAACATTTGTGAATATCATGTAATAGATATATTACGTGAACTTATAAAATGTTATCCTGCAATAAAAAACGCTAACAAATTAAGAAAAACACAAGTTTTGGCTAGTGAGAGCATTCCCTCTAAGCATTTTTCTGGAAGGGGGTGGGGGGGTTGAAACGTCCCAGCCCAACAAGCACACTGTATAACGAACACAGTACTTTCTGGTCGCAGGCCGTATCAAATATCTTGCTTTTCGTCCCAACTCAACTGTGTGGCGAAAAAAAACGAAATGCCTTTCTTAACGTATTCGACGATGGTCCGCTCCCCACCCCCCCAAAAAAAAGTTCTTAGAGGGACCGCTGACTATACACATGATTAAAAATTTCATAAAAATGCATTACGGACGATTGCGAATTTAAAGATGATCTCGCGGGGCGCTAAATGGCGGTGTACAAAATGTGTCGCTCTTTAACGCTGACCGTTTAACCACATTTTACTAGGAAACATTTCAGTAAATACACAGGAATTTAAAAATAAAATATTATTAATAATAATAAATAATAATAATAGCACCCTGCAGGACCCATGCCTTATTTTTAGAGGGTAACAGGATAAACATATAATAAAATAAAGCACTTTTCCCATAGAAATACAATGTAACAGAATGGGAATGGGGCATAAAAACACTGCATCACATGAAATACACCTATTTACACCTCCATACATTGATAACCGCCCTGTTTATGTTATATCCCAGTCCAAAAAGCCATATTATTTAATTCCCTGTATCCATGCATTCCCCCTACTCTCATTCTGCTCGATTTGTTCAGCTCTCAATAAGACCCACCGCCATTTTACCCACACAGGCAGCCTCAATCAACCGCCGGAGAACGTCGATCGAACGAGGCCACGCCCAACTCTTTTCGTGGGCGTGGCCAAGGCCTCACGCAATTCACTTCTCGGCGTTCGACTGCACGAGGAGATGCGGCAGCAACAGGGGGCGGGTGTTGCCAAGGCTGGTCGCGAGAGTGTGGGGAGGGGAAGGGCCCAATGGGAAGGCTCGGCCGCCGTTGTGGGTGGAGAAATCTCAGCAGCGAATCAGAAGGCGAGGAGCGCCCAGACAATAGGTCGTTGAAGCCATTGGGCGCGAGGGGCGTGGGGGGGATGGTGTTAAATGGACTGTTGTTATGGAGACAAAGCTGGGAAAGAGAGAGGAGGGAGGGAGTGAGCACGTGACTGCCAGTATTGTTGCTCAGGCTCACTCATGTGAGAAGTTATTAACGGCCGTGTGCCATACCTACCAAGTGCCCCTATGTTGCGGGAACAGTCCCTATTTTATATCCTAATGTCCCTATTTTCTAGGAATTCCATATTATCGGAGTGTCTGAGTGTATAACAGAGCTCCCAGAGCAATAATACTCTGTATGTCCTGGGTATATACTTGAGAGCTCCACAGCAATAATACTCCCAATGGCCTTGTCTGAGTGTATAGCAACAGGCTCACAGCAATAATACTCCCAGTAATGTGTCTGAGTGTATAACGGAGCTCCACAGCAATAATACTCCCAGTAATGTGTCTGAGTGTATAACAGAGCTCCACAGCATTAATACTCCAAGTAATGTGTCTGCGTGTATAACGGAGCTCCACAGCAATAATACTCCCAGTAATGTATCTGATTGTATAATGGAGCTCCACAGCAATAATACTCCCAGTAATGTGTCTGATTGTATAACGGAGCTCCACAGCAATAATACTCCCAGTAATGTGTCTGAGTGTATAACAGAGCTCCACAGCAATAATACTCCTAGTAATGTGTGTGAGTGTATAACAGAGCTCCACAGTAATAATACTCCCAGTAATGTGTGTGAGTGTATAACAGAGCTCCACAGCAATAATCCCAGTAATGTGTCTGAGTGTATAACAGAGCTCCACAGCAATAATACTCCCAGTAATGTGTCTGAGTGTATAACAGAGCTCCACAGCAGTAATACTCCCAGTAATGCGTCTGAGTGTATAACAGAGCTCCACAGCAATAATACTCCCAGTAATGTGTCTGAGTGTATAACAGAGCTCCACAGCAATAAACTCCCAGTAATGTGTCTGAGTGTATAACAGAGCTCCACAGCAATAATACTCCCAGTAATGTGTCTGAGTGTATAAAAGAGCTCCACAGTAATAATACTCCCAGTAATGTGTCTGAGTGTATAACAGAGCTCCACAGCAACTATACTCCCAGTAATGTGTCTGAGTGAATAACAGAGCTCCACAGTAATAATACTCCCAGTAATGTGTCTGAGTGTATAACAGAGATCCACAGCAATAATACTCCCAATAATGTGTCTGAGTGTATAACAGAGCTCCACAGCAATAATACTCCCAGTAATGTGTCTGAGTGAATCACAGAGCTCCACATCAATAATACTCCCAGTAATGTGTCTGAGTGTATAACAGAGGCCCACAGCAATAATCCCAGTAATGTGTCTGAGTGTATAACAGAGCTCCAGAGCAATAATACTCCCAGTAATGTGTCTGAGTGTACAACAGAGCTCCACAGCAATAATACTCCCAGTAATGTGTCTGAGTGTATAACACAGCTCCACAGCAATAATACTCCCAATAATGTGTCTGAGTGTATAACAGAGCTCCACAGCAATAATACTCCCAGTAATGTGTCTGAGTGAATCACAGAGCTCCACATCAATAATACTCCCAGTAATGTGTCTGAGTGTATAACAGAGGCCCACAGCAATAATCCCAGTAATGTGTCTGAGTGTATAACAGAGCTCCAGAGCAATAATACTCCCAGTAATGTGTCTGAGTGTATAACAGAGCTCCACAGCAATAATATTCCCAGTAATGTGTCTGAGTGTATAACGGAGCTCCACAGCAATAATACTCCCAGTAATGTGTCTGAGTGTATAACGGAGCTCCACAGCAATAATACTCCCAGTAATGTGTCTGAGTGTATAACAGAGCTCCACAGCATTAATACTCCAAGTAATGTGTCTGAGTGTATAACGGAGCTCCACAGCAATAATACTCCCAGTAATGTGTCTGATTGTATAACGGAGCTCCACAACAATAATACTCCCAGTAATGTGTCTGATTGTATAACGGAGCTCCACAGCAATAATACTCCCAGTAATGTGTCTGAGTGTATAACAGAGCTCCACAGCAATAATACTCCCAGTAACGTGTGTGAGTGTATAACAGAGCTCCACAGCAATAATCACAGTAATGTGTCTGAGTGTATAACAGAGCTCCACAGCAATAATACTCCCAGTAATGTGTCTGAGTGTATAACAGAGCTCCACAGCTATAATACTCCCAGTAATGTGTCTGAGTGTATAACGGAGCTCCACAGCATTAATACTCCCAGTAATGTGTCTGAGTGTATAACAGAGCTCCACAGCAATAATACTCCCAGTAATGTGTCTGATTGTATAACGGAGCTCCACAGCAATAATACTCCCAGTAATGTGTCTGAGTCTATAACAGAGCTCCACAGCAATAATACTCCCAGTAATGTGTCTGAGTGTATAACAGAGCTCCACAGCTATAATACTCCCAGTAATGTGTCTGAGTGTATAGCAGAGCTCCACAGCAATAATTCTCCCAGTAATGTCTGAGTGTATAACAGAGCTCCACAGCAATAACACTCCCAGTAATGTGTCTGAGTGTATAACAGAGCTCCACAGCAATAATACTCCTAGTAATGTGTCTGAGTGTATAACAGAGCTCCACAGCAATAATACTCCCAGTGATGTCTGAGTGTATAACAGAGCTCCACAGTAATAATACTCCCAGTAATGTGTCTGAGTGTATAACAGAGCTCCACAGCAATAATACTCCCAGTAATGTGTCTGACTGTATAACAGAGCTCCACAGTAATAATACTCCCAGTAATGTGTCTGAGTGTATAACAGAGCTCCACAGCAAGAACACTCCCAGTAATGTGTCTGAGTGTATAACAGAGCTCCACAGCAATAATACTCCCAGTAATGTGTCTGAGTGTATAACAGAGCTCCACAGCCATAATACTCCCAGTAATGTGTCTGAGTGTATAACAGAGCTCCACAGCAATAATACTCCCAGTAATGTGTCTGAGTGTATAACAGAGCTCCACAGCAATAATACTCCCAGTAATGTGTCTGAGTGTATAACAGCGCTCCACAGCAATAATACTCCCAGTGATGTGTCTGAGTGCATCACAGAGCTCCACTGCAATAATACTCCCAGTAATGTGTCTGAGTGTATAACAGAGCTCCACAGTAATAATACTCCCAGTAATGTGTCTGAGTGTATAACAGAGCTTCACAGTAATAATACTCCCAGTGATGTGTCTGAGTGTATAACAGAGCTCCCCGGCAATAATACTCCCAGTAATGTGTCTGAGTGTATAACAGAGCTCCACAGCAATAATACTCCCAGTAACATCTCTGAGTGTATAACAGAGCTCCACAGTAATAATACTCCCAGTAATATGTCTGAGTGTATAACAGAGCTCCACAGTAATAATACTCCCAGTGATGTGTCTGAGTGTATAACAGAGCTCCACAGTAATAATACTCCCAGTAATGTGTCTGAGTGTATAACAGAGCTCCACAGCAATATTACTCCCAGTAATGTGTCTGAGTGTATAACAGAGCTCCACAGCAATAATACTCCCAGTAATGTGTCTGAGTGTATAACAGAGCTCCACAGCAATAATACTCCCAGTAATGTGTCTGAGTGTATAACAGAGCTCCCCAGCAATAATACTCCCAGTAATGTGTCTGAGTGTATAACAGAGCTCACAGCAATAATACTCCCAGTAATGTGTCTGAGTGTATAACAGAGCTCCACAGCAATAATACTCCCAGTAATGTGTCTGAGTGTAACAGAGCTCCACAGTAATAATACTCCCAGTAATGTGTCTGAGTGTATAACAGAGCTCCACAGTAATAATACTCCCAGTAATGTGTCTGAGTGTATAACAGAGCTCCACAGTAATAATACTCCCAGTAATGTGTCTGAGTGTATAACAGAGCTCCACAGCAGTAATACTCCCAGTAATGTGTCTGAGTGTATAACAGAGCTCCACAGCAATAATACTCCCAGTAACATCTCTGAGTTTATAACAGAGCTCCACAGTAATAATACTCCCAGTAATGTGTCTGAGTGTATAACAGAGCTCCACAGCAATAATACTCCCAGTAATGTGTCTGAGTGAATAACAGAGCTCCACAGTAATAATACTCCCAGTAATGTGTCTGAGTGTATAACAGAGCTCCACAGCAATAATACTCCCAGTAATGTGCCTGAGTGAATAACAGAGCTCCACATCAATAATACTCCCAGTAATGTGTTTGAGTGTATAACAGAGCTCCACATCAATAATACTCCCAGTAATGTGTCTGAGTGAATAACAGAGCTCCACATCAATAATACTCCCAGTAATGTGTCTGAGTGTATAACAGAGCTCCACATCAATAATACTCCCAGTAACGTGTCTGAGTGTATAACAGAGCTCCACATCAATAATACTCCCAGTAATGTGTCTGAGTGAATAACAGAGCTCCACATCAATAATACTCCCAGTAATGTGTCTGAGTGTATAACAGAGCCCCACAGCAATAATCCCAGTAATGTGTCTGAGTGTATAACAGAGCTCCACAGCAATAATACTCCCAGTAATGTGTCTGAGTGTATAACAGAGCTCCACAGCAATAATACTCCCAGTAATGTGTCTGAGTGTATAACGGAGCTCCACAGCAATAATACTCCCAGTAATGTGTCGGAGTGTATAACGGAGCTCCAAAGCAATAATACTCCCAGTAATGTGTCTGAGTGTATAACAGAGCTCCACAGCAATAATACTCCCAGTAATGTGTCTGAGTGTATAACAGAGCTCCACAGCAATAATACTGACAGTAATGTGTCTGTTCCTGTGTGTTGAGTATCTATTACTAAATGTTGTGTGGCAGAGTGTTTGTGTTGTGCGGTGTATAACAGAGCTTTTTTTGTTAATATGGTAGGAAGGTTTTATTGACATGGTGCTCGAATGTAGTGTGACTGCTTCTCGAAGGACAAAGGCCAGACGATGTGGCAGGGTGCCAACGTCAATGTGTGTCATGTCATTGCTGTGTGTGGAAAAGCAGTTAAAGACAAACTTTTACTCTCAAACCTAGTGGCTGACAATGTTAGCATCATGTCAATATAAAAATATATAATATATAGATTAAGAGAGTAACATGTGGGAGGGGAGGTTGTGAGTTTGACACTTGAAGATTGGGGGGACTATATAGGCACCCAGACCACTTCATCTCATTGAAGTGGTCGGAGTGCAGTGTCCCTGTCCCTCATACTCCTACAATGTAAAACATTGTCATTTGAAAGAAACTACAGTTGTGTTCCTAGCACTATAGTACCCTTTAGTACCCACCTTGCACGTGCCCCACCCGTAGTAATGAAAGGGTTAAAACCCCATTTGTCAGCTACCTGAAGCCGGCATCGATGTCTCTTGGTGCTGGGTCATGCTCTGCCAATGTCAGCCAGCAGGGGCATACTAATGCTCGCATTAGAACTACCCCATAGGAAAGTATTGTATCAATGCTTTCTTATAGGGAAGGCCTAATGTGTGTTCTGAACTTGTTTTTAACCCTTTAACTGCCACCAGGAGGGGGACGACGACACTATGGTGTTAGAAATTGAGCTTTCTATTCCTAACACTACAATGTTCCATTAAGAAGGAGGCAGAGCAGGATTAACCATAAGGCTGACCGTATTCAGCCGCCTCAGGCCTAGGTCTGGGTTAGACACCTTCCCAGGCCTTTGGGAAAAGGAGTGGCGAGACTCATTTAGAGAGGAGATGGGGATACAGACATGCTAAAGGGAAATGGAAAAAGAGACGTGTGGGAAATGAGAGAGGGGTGCAAATGAGGTGATAGTGAGAGTGATACAACTAGTGGGAGATACAAATAACCTCGGTCAAGAGGTTGGGGGATGGAGGTGAAGAGATACAAGTATGCAGCACGAGAGAGATACAATGTTAGGGAGAGATTGCAATAGATACAGAAATATCAAACTTGGAATCCTAAAGCAAACACAACATAGCTATACACACACACACACACACACACACACACACACTAACATTCTAATTCACACAGATCAACACTCCACACAAACACACAACGGCATATATACACGCACACTTACATACCTCCTAACATATCAAATGGACAATGAGGGACACATTAAATGTATGGATGTGGCCGGGAGCGGTGCTGTTCTAAGAACACAAACAATAGTTTATATAACTAAAATGTAAATGTAATTTAGAGCAAGAACAATGTATCTTATTTGCACAGACTGATTTCTAAACACATTTATTGTAGTTTAAAGACACATTACTGGGAGTATTATTACTGTGGAGCTCTGTGATACACTCAGACACATTACTAGGAGTATTATTACTGTGGAGCTCTGTAATACACTCAGACACATTACTGGGAGTATTATTACTGTGGAGCTCTGTAATACACTCAGACACATTACTGGGAGTATTATTACTGTGGAGCTCTGTTATACACTCAGACACATTACTAGGAGTATTATTACTGTGGAGCTCTGTAATACACTCAGACACATTACTGGGAGTATTATTACTGTGGAGCTCTGTTATACACTCAGACACATTACTGGGAGTATTATTGCTGCGGAGCTCTGTTATACACTCAGACACATTACTGGGAGTATTATTGCTGCGGAGCTCTGTTATACACTCAGACACATTACTGGGAGTATTATTGCTGTGAAGCTCTGTTATACACTCAGACACATTACTGGGAATATTATTGCTGTGGAGCTCTGTTATACACTCAGACACATTACTGGGAGTATTATTGCTGTGGAGCTCTGTTATACACTCAGACATGTTACTGGGAGTATTATCGCTGTGGAGCTCTGTTATACACTCAGACACATTACTGGGAGGGGGTTCAGGGTGTGAGGGAGGGGAGAGGCAGGGGGAGTAATAGTTCCAGGAGTACAGCTTTGTATTCCTGGCACTATAGTATCCCTTTAATGTGGTCTTAGACCACAATTCCACTGACATCACAACTAAATTCAACAACTAAGACAATTCAACAGGTTCTATATCAGTGCCGCTGAAGAAAAGGCACAATATGGGTGCCAGGAAGAGCACTGGTTTTGTTAAAAATTGAAACCCATAGATATATAAATTCTATGACCACAGACGTATAACATAAGCAGTAGGGGTTATGGAATATAAAGCATACTGCCCAAATGTTTTCTTTTTTTGAAGGAATGTCCAGATTTAGGGCTTCAGTCCTGCCGTATCAGGTTTGCTCTCTGGTGCGCATGCCACAATCACTGTGTTGTGTAGTTCACTGCTTTTCTCGACAGCGGCATGCTCATCCTCTCATCTGTACTCATACCTTCCACTATTAGGAGGTATGACAAAATGCCCTTTTAAAATAAGGTCCTGCAATAGGGCTAGAGTTAATGGTCTCTGGCTTTGGATCTAGATGTGAACCTACTATATGTCCATTGGTTCTCTGTGTTACTTTAGAAGACCTTCAGAAGTCTGGAACCTTCAGGAGCAGGTCTTGTGACCGGGTCACTATAATATCTGCATAGATCTTTGGATCAGAAACTCCACCTCTTAGCCAGTCAAGTAATTTGTGAAAGCTTCACTTCCACGTTTAACGGTACCGCTAGCAGATCCAAGGGGAGCATCAGGACAAGTGCCTCATGCAGAATGTGAGATAATCCATTCTCTACCACATGGGTAACATGGGTTTTAGATTCATGATGTAGGCAGGGCAAACTGGGAATTGTGGCGAAGCTCCTGTACTCTGACTAAGGACCTCCACCAGGTCAGCCTCCTCACTGCTACCAGGGTCTCTGAAGCTTGACTGGGGTCTCTGAGAGCTTTTGTCACCAGACCAGACTGCAGTGATTATAGCTCATGAGACCTCTTCTATAAAGCAGAGACTATAGCTTTCCCCCCATACATTAGACAAGTGTAAATGCAGGTGGTTGTGATGGACCACCCTCTCACTATGGGCCTGTGCAAGGCTTCCAGCCACAACCTTTACCTAAAAGGACTCGACTCACTGCATTAACCCCTTCCCTGCTGTGCCTTCCTGCTAAGAGGGCCAAACCAACCACCCAAAAACCCTCAGGGACTGGCGAAGGCTATTACAAGTAAAGAGCGCCCGACCGGGAGCTACCCAGAAACCGCATGGAACTGTAGATCAGATCGCCATCTGGGTAGCTCTTGGCCCCAGGATCACCAAACAGGATGCTATTTGAAGGGGAGATTGGGGAGGTGACAAGACATCTAGTGACCCCCAAGGACTTGAGAAAACTCCCTATACCGGTGCTGTCAGGACTAATCTTTTGTCACTGTGACTTTCCACCAAGCAGCCTGGAACTCTGTGCCAGATTGGAGAATACTCACGTCTTGGTCAAACTTTCTCGTCTGGATTACTAGGGCTGGACATCTCTGATACACTGGGGACTGGTTATCCCTCTGGAGGAGAGCTATACAGTGATTTCTGAAGTCTGGGGATACACTGAGGGGAACTTATGTTTTTGGGGAATATTGTTGGTAGCTACCCTGGTGTCTGGTAGCTAATAAAATTATCTTGTTTGATCCAGCTATGTCCCTGACATCAAGGTGCCTGGGTTGCGAAGTGTATTGATCCAATGATGACCCACTTTTGGGGACTGTGATATAAAAAGCCTGTTGTCACTCAATAATCCTGAACCTGTTTTACCCTGCATCAAGCCTCGGCTGATGATTAGGGATAGGGCTATAATCACTCTGGGGTCATTCACATTGAGGAAAGGGAATACCTGGCGGTGACATTCTGGCTAAATTGGAGAGTTCCGCCACATGTAATATGAAGTCATGTCCACGTGTGCTATTCTGCAACATGCAGGTTCATACACTACCTCATGAGACCAAGCAGCTTGACACTAAAAAAGCTGTGAACCTACACAGGAAAGAGTTTAAGAAGATGGCCTCTAACTCTGTAACTAAATTTTTTAACATGGATTCCTTTGCTCTGGTCAGGGTTGGTAACATGCCTTTTCAATATGGGAAACAAAAAAAAAGAAAGTTGTGCCGCTCTATTCTGGAGACTCCATGGATGTAGTCCTTCTATTTTAGTGTGTAACATCTGTTGTTTTATAGTTTTCAATTTGGAACAATGCCAATATAGCGTGCATCACCTTAAAGGAATACTATAGTGCTAGGAATGTAAATCTGTATTATGTAAAGTTCCTGGCACTATAGCTTCCTCGCACCCCCTCCCTCTTGCGGCCACCCCTGGCGTAGTAAGGGTTAAAATACCCTTATTCTACTTATCAGACGGGAGGGTAGGGGGAGATGTGCATGCTAATGCACATGCGCGGTGAACGCCACAAGCACCTTACGCCCTGTCTATAGGAAAGGATTGCTGCAATGTTTTCCTATGGGGTTTTGCTTGACGCTGGACGTCTTCACGTAGACCATGAGGACATCCAGCGTTAGTTAGGCTACCAAAAGTCACCTAACCGCCCGGAAACGCATCTATGGCTGTCTGATTAACAGCAACTAGAGGCAGTCTTAACCCTGCAAGGTAATTATTGCAGTTTCTAGAAATTTCAATAATTAACATTGCAGGGTTATGGGGAAAGGAGCATTGCGCCCAGACCACTTCAATGAACTGAAGTGGTCTGGGTGCCTATAGGGTTCCTTTAAATGGACATCATATATATTTATTTTCAGATGAATTCCACTTAATGCTCGATCAATTGGTGTAGCTTCCCATGATTTTGGAGAAGTTTACACTTTAGCCAAATAACAAACCTATGGATCAGCTGACAAAAAACAGGATACTGACAGGGTTAAGTGAATTTTCAAATTTAAAGTAAAAATAGCTGAAATGGAAGATTTCTGAAATTCAGCTATGCTTTCAGTTCGGTTACTCGAGCCATAAATGGGAAATTTGCTTTGAATTCTCACTTTAGTAAGTAACCCTGTGGATGTCTTTATTCTGGAGCGAGAAGAGGGAGCAGATTCCGTTGAAACAGTTCCAGCATTTTTGGAATACCTGACATGACTATATGTTGCCAAATTTCACCCCATGGATATATAGCTGAGCTCAGTCCTGCAGAGCTAAAATCATAAACATTCGTCCTGTGTGTTAGATAAAGATCTTATCTTTCCATGACGGTTTTATTTATTTTATTTGCTTCTGATAAAATTTACCAAGGACTATTTGTGGTTAGTATGAGCAGTGTTCTGCATCTTCATTTGGAGGGACTTTAAGGGTGTCCTTAGCATAGCTAGCACCTCCAAAACCAAAAGGGATATAATAGCGTGCCAACAATAGAACATATTGTGCTTCAAATTATTTGGATGAAGATGCCTCCAAGAGGACACGGAACATTTGATGTCAGGGCAACGTAAGTGAGCTTCTATAGGAACTGAATTCTAGCTAGAAAGCACGGAGAATCCTTTTATGGTCTACTGTAAGAGTCCTTTTCACCTTTGGACAAAAAAGAAGGTTGGAGATGTAGCAAAAATGATAGAGCCATCCAGATATGGGATAACTGAACTTATTTCTTTGTTCAAGACGTTGCCATAAAATTAGACATGATCTTTGTAAAGTTGAGGAGAGCTAAAAGGAAGCACTTTGAACTAGAAACCCAGAACTTCTTCTGGTGATCTGACCGGCTATCTCACTATAGGAACATGAAGATAGTTATCTTTTAAATACAGCTACCATGAAGTTGTTTTGCTGGATTAAATAGGTAGAATAGCCTAAAGGCTCCTTGTGTCATAACCCACAGGGATCTGGGATGAGCTGGAACCCTTTTGCAGCTTGACAGCCCACACTTGCAAGCAGGACCTCCTTGGTGGCCTAAGGTTGGGAACAGGTCAGGTTCTCTTGGAGGTAGCTGATGTCACAGGCGCCTTTTATAGTGAACCAGGAATAAACAAACTTCAAGGCATCAAATAAACAAAGGGGTAAGGCAGAATTTAAAGTCAGGTGGTCTCCCTAGGTCTGGGCAGACAGTGAGGTAGAGTATACAGTAGGACAGATCCGAGTCTGAAAAGTGAGGAAATTGAAGAAAGAAGCAAGAACGCATGAGAGGTTGAGGAGCAAAACAGCACTGGATCTCTAAAGTCAGGATGCCAGACTAACCAAGCACTGCGATAGGGGCACTGTGGGGTTTAATAAAAGCAGCCTGATCATGTGGGAGAAACGTGATTTAAAGGGACACTATAGTCATCAAAACAACTTTAATTTAATTAAGCAGTTTTGGTGTATATATCATGCCCTTGCAGTGTTATTGCTCAATTACCTGCCATTTAGGAGTTAAATTGCTTTGTTTTTGAAGCCCTAGCCACACCTCCCTGCATGTAATATGCATAACCTTCGTAAACACTTCCTGTAAAGAGTGATCTAATGTTTACACTTCCTTTACTGTAAATTATGTTTACTTTAGAATTTATTATCTGCTCTGTTAATAGTTTGATAGATCCTACAGGAGACTGTAGTTACATCTGATTGAAAATGAAACAATTTTGTTTTTCTTGCAGGCTGTGCCAGTCACAGCCAGGGGAGGTGTGGCTAGAGCTGCATAAACAAAAGTGATTTAACTCCTAAGTGGCCGTGAATTGAACAGTGAAACGTCAGAGGCATGATCTATACACCAAAACTGCTTCCTAAAGCTAAAGTTGTTTTGGGTGACTAAAGGGTGCCAGGTGTACCAGTACCATCTTGACTCACATTTGTGTCATCTATGATGCCGATGACAGAGGAATAATGACACGGTTGCTCTAGCTACAGACGTACTGGTAATGAAAAACATATTCAGAAAAATCTTTCTACAGACTGTTTGAAATACCAATGAGAATGGTAGTCTTTGGAAAACTGAGCCTTATGGAGAAAAAATATTTTTAACATACTTAGAGATGTAAACCTTCTTATCAGGATTTCTCCACTCTTTTTGCAATATGGCAAAGAATTTTGTGCAGAATGGAAAACGTTGAGACTTTATGGGTTTCCTTCATCTTCTTCCGTGATGTTAATAACTACTTTTGTGAATGTCTTCTTCAGGAGCGGCAACACAAAAAGTTTTAATCCTACCTTTAAAGATCATTCACCATGCAGAAGGACAGGTATGACACAGTGGGGACTAAACGGATATGCATCCTGCGGTCAGATAGCCCAGAACTTGTCTAAGTAGATTTTTAAATTTAGCACCCAATAAGCGTGATCCTCCTCATGCGCAGAGTTGCTTGAAGGATGTAGTGGAATGTAACGCAAGCTATACGTGCATTCCACCAGAACTCTAATACCTATAACTATTGGCCTTATATGCACGAGTTACAGAGCAAAATTCTAGAATCAGCGTGGCTTCCACCACTAGCCTTCCCACCTCAGAGGACTAGAATTATTATATTACTATTTATATAGCGCCAACAAATTCCACAGCGCTGTACAGTTGGTGGACGAACAAACATGTAGTTGTAACCAGACAAGTTGGACACACAGGAACAGAGGGGTTAAGGGCCCTGCTCAATGAGCTTACATTCTAGAGGATCCGGCAGTCATCTAGAAGGAGAGACACATAATAGCACCCAGCTACTAAGCCTGTGACATTGTGGACAGCAACCTCTGCTATGACACCATAAAATGGAAAATACCTCTTTATCATGATAGGCAATAGCTGGGTTTATTTGGTGGCTTGTGGTTTTATAGGCCAATGGGGTTTAGGAACCGAGGTGTTTTTTATAAATTAATTTCTGGCCCAGACTAGGAGTACCTACTTCAGGGGTGCCCAAAAGATAGATCCCCAAATGTTGTAGAATTACAACTGCCAGGATGCTTTTCGAATGACAAATCATCATTAAAGCTGTAGTTTTCAAACACCTGGGGATCTAACCAGGGGCGTACCTAGAGCATTTGGCACCCGGGGTGGATCCATTGCTTGGCACCTCCTCCCCCCTCCCCCCCACCAAAAGAACCTGTAAAAAAATTTAAACATTTTCTTTTTTTTTTTTTTTACAATTTGTAAACATTGCAAAAACCTTGTCAGTCCCTCCTACAAAGCCCTTGTCCTGCCCCGCCCCTCCTACAAAACCCCTGTCCTGCCCCGCCACTTCTACAAATCCTGTACTGCCCCCTGTCTACAAAACCCCTGTAACCCCCTTCCACAAATCCCCTGCTTATACCCCCTTATAAACACTCCTGTCCAAATACAAAATCCCTGCAGCACCACACACACATTTACAGGCAGACAGTCACTCACACAGTTACAGGCATACAGTTACACACAGTTACAGGCAGACAGTCGCACGCACACAGTCACATGCAGACAGTCACTCACACAGTTACAGGCAGACATTCGCACGCACACAGTCACATGCAGACAGTCACACATACAGTCACAGCCAGTCATGCATACAGTTACAGGCAGACAGTCACATATACATTGACACACACACACACGGTCACAGGCAGACAGTCACACACACTCACAGTTAAAGGCAGCAGCAGACAGTCACATGCACATAGTCACAGGCGTGCGCAGCCCATTGCATAAGGGTGTGCACCCTAAAGCACAAACACACGCTGCTTATTATATATATATATATATATATATATATGTATGTATATATATATATATATATATATATACACACACATACATACACACTACTGTGTGTGTGTAGGTGCTGTGTCTGTGTGTGTGTGTGTGTGTGTGGGCGCTGTGTGTGTGAAGGCGTTGTGTGTGTGTAGGCACGTTGTGTGTGTGTGTGCAGGCAGTGTGTGTGTGTGTAAGGGAGGGGGGACCGTGCTGCTGCCATCCCTGGTGGTCAAGTGGTGAGTGAACTTTAGCCCCGCAGCCTGCGGGGCTAGAGTTCACTCTCGCAAGATCTCAGTGTTGCCGTGGCAACGCTCAGATCTTGCAAGAGGAACCTGGCGGAGCTGCTGGCTAGAGCTCCCCGGGTCCTCTCCTGCCTCCCTCCATGCTGCTGTGGGCCGGTGAGGGAGATCTTTGATCTCCCTCACCGGCCCACGGAGGGAGGTACATAGCGCGTGCCGCAGGGATTAGGGTGTGCCCAGGCACACCCGGCACACCCCGTGCGCATGCTTATGCAGATCGACACACACATGGTTACAGGCAACATCAAACAGTCACAGGCAGACATTAACACATACATAGTCACATGCAGTCACACACACATTTATAGGCAGACAGTTACACACACAGTCAGTTACAGGTAGTCACACACAGTCATAGCCAGACAGTCACGCACACAGTTACAGGCAGACAGTCACATATACAGTCACTCACACACACAGTCACAAGCAGAGAGTCACAAACACTTACAGACACACACACAGTCACAGGCAGAGTCACAAACACTTACAGACACACACACAGTTACAGGCAGACACACACATAAACACAAAAAGATACAGGCATGCAGTCACACACAAATACACAGTTACAGGCAGACAGTTTTACACACACACACACACACACACAGACACACAGACACACACACACACACACACACTCTTACTTACAGATAGTGGGCTGGAGGAGGAGTGGTTTCCTGAAGTCCTTCCCTGAAACCTGTGGAGAAGCAGGTAATGGGATTCCATCTTACTGCACCACCATGTGCAGCAGTAACCGGTAAGGGTATTAAGCCCAGCCCCAGGTTTGGCTCCGTCCCCACTTTACCTCCGTGCGGCCAGTTCAGCTGCTCTTAGCATGTGAGAGCTGTTCTGGCCGCCCGGCACCCTAACTACCATGGGGAAGCACCGTGCAGCCGTACAGCTCACACAGCCCCCTCCAGCTCCCAGACCAGGGTCATGGCACCCCCCACCCTGGTGGCACCCGGGCCGGACCGCTCCCTCCGCCCCCCCTTAGTACGTCACTGGATCTAACCTTTGGGCACACCCCCACCTACGCTGTAGTCAAGACATATACACGACTATGGAGTATATGCTAGAAAATGCAATCTTTAGCTAAATCCTTTATTAATCCCTTAAGGACGCATGACAGAAATATTCCGTCATGCTTCCCATTTATTCCAGAAGTTGTGTCCTAAAGGGGTTAATTCAAAGCTCGTTTCACATCCAGTGCGTAAAACAATTTTACTCTGTATTGTATTGCTGTAAGACTGATACTGTTCATGCGCAGAGTCTGTCCTTTAATTACCCTACAAAAATTTCCCATTCCAGTGCATTTCCCAGCTACTTGGATTATATGTTATTGTCGCCAAAATACATTGTGTCAACAAGACTAAAATTCGTGTCGCTCTGGCCCCCAGTGACAGGAGTACACCAGACTCATGTGGCAGTTATACTGAATGTAGGGAGGGCCAATCAGAAAGCAAGATCAGCACACAATGACCTATCAAGCTCTAAGATCTGAGAGGGATGTATGTGATTGGTTGCTCTGTGTTTACTGTTTAATGTTTAACCCCTTAAGGACGGAGCCAAATGTACACATTGTGAACAAAACAAAATGTAAACAAAACCTGGCATTTGCGCTACATGTCTGTCCAACCGTAATACACCTCTTTCATAGTAAATGCACCCACCCTTATTATATATCATTTTATTCAGGGGAAACAGGGCTTTCATTTAATATCAAATATTTAGCTATGAAACATAATTTAATATGAAAAAAATGGGAGAAAATAAGTTTTTTTTGGATTTTTTTAGTTCTACATGACATTTTAACGGTCAGTGTCATAATACTGTTTGCTTTTACTGCAATAAAATACACATATTTATATTCAGTAAAGTCTCACGTGTAAGACAGTACCCCCTATGTACAGGTTTTATGGCGTTTTGGGAAGTTACAGGGTCAAATATAGCACGTTACATTTGAAATTGAAATTTGCCAGATTGGTTACGTTGCCTTTGAGACTGTATAGTAGCCCGGGAATGAAATTTACACCCATAATGGCATACCATTTGCAATAGTAGACAACCCAAGGTATTGCAAATGGGGTATGTCCAGTCTTTTTTAGTAGCCATTTGGTCACAAACACTGGCCAAAGTTAGCGTTAGTATTTGTTTGTGTGTGAAAAATGCAAAAAACGCCAATTTTGGCCAGTGTTTGTGACTAAGTGGCTACTAAAAAAGACTGGACATACCCGTTTGCAATACCTTGGGTTGTCTACTATTGCAAATGGTATGCCATCATAGGGGTAATTTTCATTCTTGGGCTACCATAGGGTCTCAAAGGCAACGTAACCAATCTGGCGAATTTTAATGTGAAAAAAATGAAACGCAAGCCTTATATTTGACGCTGTAACTTTTGAAAACACCATAAAACCTGTACATGAGGGGTACTGTTGTACTCGGGAGACTTCGCTGAACACAAATATTTGTGTTTCAAAACAGTAAAAAGTATCACAGCAATAATATTGTCCGTGTAATGCTGTTTGTGCGTGAAAAATGCAAAAAACTTCACTTTTACTGGCAATATCATCGTTGTAATACATTTTACTGTTTTGAAACACTAATATTTGTGTTCAGCGAAGTCTCCCGAGTAGAACAGTACCCCCCATGTACAGGTTTTATGGTGTCTTGGAAAGTTATAGGGTTAAATATAGTGCTAGCAAATTAAATTCCCTTTACTTTCGGCATGGGTTGTCAGGCAGGTCCCGCTAATTGTAATTAATTAAGATACCTAATTATGTAAAAATATTACATAAATATATATGTAGAATTAATATATGTATATATATATATGTATGTGTATATATATGTATATATCTATATAATTTTTTAAATATTTTTATTTATATATAGGTATATATATAGTGATATATACGTATATATTTATGTATATAGATATATATATTATTTCGTTCTACGTGTATTTTGATATATATATATATATATATATTAATTTCACAAAACAGTTAGAACGAAATAACACACATCTATATATTTTTTAATTATTTATTTTTAATTATTTTTTTAATTTTATTTTTTAACGTATTTACATTTTTATTTTTTTTATATTATATATAAATATATATATAACAATAATTATATATATATTTAATCAGTATCAGTCTACGTGTAATTTGATATTAATATATATATATAATTATATATATATTAATAGTAAAATACACCTAGACGGTGTACGTGTGTGTATGTATATGTGTATATATATACTTAGATCATATATATATAATATATACATATGATCTAAGTATATATTATTATTTTTTTACACCAATAAATGTAATTTTAATTTTATTTTCAGCCAGCAGGGGGACCACCTGTCATTACAGGCAGCCCCCCTGCTGGTAATGCAGGAGGCAGCCTACCCGGCCATGTGATTGTGGGGTCCTCGCTAGGACCCCACTCTCACATGGCCGGGGAGCACCGGAGAAGGATCTGCCGCGGGGGGGCTCCCTGGGAGTCCCCCCCACCGCGATCGCCGGCGTGGGACCGCCGGCGACCGGGTAAGTTAACAAAAACCGGAGGGCGTACAATTACGCCCGGCGGCGTTTAGAGCCGCCTATTAGAGGGTGTAATTGTACGTCCTCCGGTTTTAAGGGGTTAATCAATAATTTGTGTAAATAAAGCAGTACAGCAAGCATGTCACACTCAGTCTGGATCAAGCCACATAAACAAGGTTTAAGTTTATGTGGGCCACAAAAGAAAAAAAACCCTTACATTTTCATAGAAACGTAGGTTTATTTTAAAAAGTACAGTATAAAGAAACCCCCAGCATCCCCCTCTACTAAACCACTGCACGCCCCTCATAACTGAATTGATCAAAACATAACCTTTGATAAATTAAATGTTAAAACAGGTCTATGTTAAATGTATCACAGCTATTTTTGCTGAAAGTAAGGAGAGGGAAGGAGTACTGGCTTGAAAAATCAGAGGATGAATAATAATGACAGGGAAAAGGGAGGGGAGTATACTCTAACAATAGGAAAAACCTATGTACACCAAATATCAACTAAAGTGCCTTCGTGGGCACCCCTTAAAGGGACACTATAGTCACCAGAACAACTACAGCTTATTGAATTTGTTCTGGTGGGTAGAATCATTACCTTCAGGCTTTTTGCTGTAAACACTGTCTTTTCAGAGAAAATGCAGTGTTTATATTACAGCCTAGTGATAACTTCACTGGCCACTCCTCAGATGACTGTTAGAGATCCTTCCTGGGTCATGGCTGCCTAAAATGCATCCAAACATTCAATGTCTCCTCCCTCTGCATGCAGACACTGAACTTTCCTCATACAGATTCATTGATTCAATTCATCTCTATGAGGAGATGCTGATTGGCTAGGGCTGTGTTTGAATCATGCTGGCTCTGCCTATTTGTCAGTCTCAGCCAATCCTATGGGGAAGCATTGTGATTGGATCAGGCTGATGATGTCAGCAGACTGCTTGTTTTTCTGAATCTAACAGCATGCAGAGTTACAGCTTCAGGCTTGAATACAGTAAGATTTTTACTATATTTGTGGAGGCATGAGGGGCCCAGGGGGGCTAGATGGTGGTTTTACACTGTAGGGTCAGGAATACATGTTTGTGTTTCTGACCCTATAGTGATCCTTTAAAAAGACTAGACTCCCATAACTTCCTATACCCAAAGCCCGTACAAAAAGAAAGAGAGAGCAAGACTCCTTCCCCTCACACGGATTGCTAACTGTTGCCAGCTGGTAAAGTAAATAGATTACATACTAAAATCACAGCGTGGTGTCTTGTCTAAAGACTAGAATATAGCTGCAGCATCATTCCTTATCTAACTGCCACCCACTGCTCTAAACTGTCCTGATGCGCGTTTCACTGAATAATGGCTCTTCCAGGTGGCCCGGTAGCGTCTGGCACTCTGGAGATGTGTTCTCTTCACAGATGAATCCCGGTTTTCACTGTACAGGGCAGCTGGCAGACAGCGTGTATGACGTTGTGTGGGGGAGCGGTTTGCGGATGTCAACGTTGTGGATCGAGTGGCCCATGGTGGCAGTGGTGTTATGGTATAGGCAGGCGTATCTTACGGATGCACAGAGATAGCGTAACAAGATCCTAATGTCCATTGTTGTGCCATTCATCCACGGCCAACACCTCATGTTGCAGCATGATAATGCATGGCCCCATGTTGCAAGGATCTGTACACAATTCCTGGAAGCTGAAAACATCTCTGTTCTTGCATGGCCAGCGTACTCACCGGACATGTCACCCATTGAGCATGTTTGGGATGCTCTGGATCAGCGTATACGACAGCGTGATCCAGGTCCTGCCAATATCCAGCAACTTCGCACAGCCATTGAAGAGGAGTGGACCAACATTCCACAGGCCACAATCAACAACCTGATCAACTCTATGCGAAGGGGGATGTATTGCACTGTGTGAGGCAAATGGTGGTCACACCAGATACTGACTGGTTTTTGGACCCCCCGGACCTCACCCAATACAGTAAAACTGCACATTTTAGAGTGGCCTTTTATTGTGGCCAGCCTATGGCACACCTCTGCAATAATCATGCTGTCTAATCAGCCTTTTGATATGCCACACCTGTGAGATGGATGGATATCAGCAACGGATAAGTGCTCACTAATACATATTTAGACAGGTTTGTGAACAATATTTAAAAGAAATAGGCTCATGAAAAATGGGGGGCAAAAACAAAAGTGTTGCGATTATAATTTTGTTCAGTGTAAATTGAAATTGGCCGCCAAAATTAACACTGCACAGAGGGGCTGTGAAAGGGGAAAAAGAGACAGTCCAGGGCTTGGGAGAGAGAGAGAGAGAGAGACAGCTAGAGAGGCTGGGAGGAAACAAAAAGGCAGAGGAGCTGGGGAAGGGACAAAAGAGACATATAGAGGCTTTAACTAAACCCATTAGATTTTAGTTGTGTCGATTAAAGTCTACTGGAGATTTAGTCGACTAAAAGTAGACTAAAAGAATTCAGATAGCTAATATACGACTAAAAGTAAAACGGCTTTTTAGTCAAAAGACTATGACTAAAACTAAATTTATATTTTCTGCCAAAATTAACACTGGTTGCAAAGCAGATTCTGATGTCAAGTTTCTGTGATCCACGAGGAGGTCTATGGCTGACTAGGGGAGGAAGTCATGAACCTTTCTCTACAAGCTGCTTGATTTCGTTTGAGAGTTTAAGCAGCTACCAACACAACGTTTTTGTGGATTATCAACGTGAACATATCTTATATCTTCACTCCAGTAACTATTGTCCCACCTCCATTAACTCATTCAAGTATATTTTTCATTGTCCTTCTTATAAGATCTATCCATCTCTCTCTTCTGGTGTTTCTCTCCTAGCCTTCTACCCTAGAAATGATCTCTCTCCAGCTTTATAATCATTTTATTATTTATATAGCGCCAGCAAATTCCGTAGTGCTGTACAATGGGTGGACTAACAGACACGTAATTGTAATTAGAGAAATGGACACACAGGAACTGAGGGGTTGAGGGCCCTGCTCAATGAGCTCACATGCTAGAGGGAGTGGGGTATAGTGATACAAAAGGTATAACTAGGGGTAATGAAATAGCTATGTTATTAAATGCCATGCCATTTCCTTTCATCTCATAACTTACTCGGAATACCATTATATTATTTTATATAGCGCAAGCAAATTCCATAGCGCTGTAAAATGGGATAAACACAGTACTAAAATAGCTCAATTATAGAAGTGCATTATCCTTCGGCTTTACCACTAAAATGTCCATAGTAAAAAAAAGAGGTCTAAGAACAAGTAAGCAATACTAATTTTAATGAAAAAATACATATCTGAAGAAAAATGTTCAAGTGACTGGTGGTTCTTTATGGATAACATAGAAACATAGAATGTGACGGCAGATAAGAACCATTCGGGCCATCTAGTCTGCCCCAAAATAAAACAAAACAAAAAAACACAATGAATGTTTTCTAAGTAAAACACATCCAGACAAGTGCCTTATTGTAACTTGACAATTTATCGTCAAAATATAGTTCAAATTACAGAGCTTTATTATTAATAAGAAAAAAAAGACACTCACCACAGTTGTCCCTAAAGTTTCTCTTTATTTAATCAGAGTACTGAACAAAAAAAAAAAAGCGAAAAACACAACATTCCCCGCCCTCTTTGTACAAAACAAAATTAACGAGAACGCACTTAATTTTTAAATTGCTACACTAAACCAACGGATCTGTTACAAAACACGATCTTTTAATTATTATTTTTTTTGTTGTTTTCAATTTTAACCTACAAAAAAAAGCATTTGTTTTAAATATTGTGTAGATACAGAAAAAAAACCAAAACAACAAAATATTTTTGTAACGCGGCTCACATCCTATTTTCTTTTCATAGTGCTGAAAATGCACTAAAAGGGTTTTGCCTCTCACCATGCGTGCATACAGCACAGCAAGAATCTACATTTCCCCCCAAAAGAGGAAAATAAACAAACAAAAAAAACAAAAACAAAAAAAAAGTAACTAAAAAAAAAAACAAAACAAAAAAACACATCTCTTAGGGTTTTCCTTTAAAAACAAAAACTAGGAAAAAAGAAAAAAAAAAAAGAAGAGGTGAATTTCTTACATATGTTATACTAAAACAAGCCAGCTAAAATACCACATTTCAGGTACAAGCAAAAACGGGAAAAAAAAAATATAGATATAAAAAAAATTATATATAGATATATATAATCCACCCACCCCAAATAAGAGAAATAATTAAAAACAAACAAAAAAAAAATTTCAGCCAACTGGCTTCTTGGGGGGGAGGGGGGGGAGGGAAGGGGAGGGGTCTGTGGTGGGAAGTTTATATACTTTGAGTGGGCTAAGTGCCTTTCTGTTACGTCGCAGCCTGTATAGAAGGGATTGAACACAAACCTCCCATCCCAAACTAATCCAACAAATATTTTACAGTTAGGGCCATGCTTTTGTTCCACATGACCAATGACATTTCACAAAGGCAGTGTGCTTGGTTTTTGCTAGCCCTGTTTTTCACAGTATTCAGTGGAGATGCAGAAAGGAAAACGACAAGAAGAAGCCAAGCTTGGCATTCGTAGGTCTGAGAGTGAGAAGACCACTGGCGGAAGAGGTCACTAGTAGCAAAAGGAGAAGCAAGCAAGAATGAGATGGGTCGGGTAACTGTGAAATACAAGAGAAGGAACGGGCAAGTCTGTAAGTCTTGAAGAAAGAGGGAGACAAGATACATTAGTAAGGGAGCTTGAAGGTCATTGGAGAAGGCAAACACCACTAAGGGTAAACCATAAAAAAGTAGATGCTAAGAAGAACGACTTCAGGAACACTAGAATGGGGAGAAACAGGCGATAGAAAGGAGAAGTTACAACCTCAAGAAGTGGGAAGGGACACACAAAAAGATCCCATTGACATCACCCACTTTACAGATTAACCCCATATATTTATTATTTAACTTATATGGTGGTATTGGACCTTACACTTGCTCCAATGCCACCTTATAAGACCCTAAGAGCCGAGACAGGGTTAAACATATCACCTCCCTATTCATTATTCCCACCCAACCCATTAGAGCTGCAGTCCCTGTTCAGTTGGAGTCAGAGTCAGAAGAATCTGCTGAGGAGGAGGAAGAGGAACTGGAACCAGACTCGTCATCATCCTCTTCTTCATCTTCCTCTTCTTCATTCTTAAGGAGAAAAGCAATATAAAATCAGTAACAAAATAAATATCGGTTATCCCCAAAATCCTAACCCTGTTACAGTCCCTTCTTACCTCTTCTGCATCATCACTATCTTCTTCACTGCTGGAATCAGACGAGTCACCATCCTCAGAGGATTCCTCCTTATCTTCGTCTTCATCATCGTCGTCATCATCCTCATCATCATCTTCGTCATCATCGTCATCATCATCCTCATCATCATCATCCTCCTAAAAAGAAGTCTACATGTTAGAACCAAACCACCATAAACATCCTTTATGAAGAAGAAGAAGAAGGGATGAGTAGAGACTGCCAAGACACAAATACCAGCCTTTGGAAGTCTGGTTGTTCTGAAAAAATTTTTATCATGATGTTTAGCCAGACCACATGTGCAGTCAAGCATGGATGAAAAAAAAAAAAAATAGACCAGTGCCAGTCTAACTAAATAGTGAAATAATAAAATGAATACTCAAATTTACTGCAAGTAAAAGCCATACTTGCTTATAGGGATGCAACAATAACAAGATCCAATACAAAAAAAATTAACAAAACCATTTCAAACAATAGTTTAAAATGGAAATCCAAAGGTCATACCATTTATGCTTCCTACAAAGTGCAAGGAAGTCCCTTGTACCTGGGTACTAACTGTCTTTGGCTTAGAACACACAATTTGCAAACATTTTTACTGCTAGAAAATCTCCACACTCACAGAAGACCGCAATATGTTCTACAACAGGACTGGTGCATGGCCTCTCTGAGTAGGTCCATAAAAGCCACCAGTGTTGGCCGTTAACAGGAGTGGTTGCATCTAAAACACTATGTTTTCTCATAGTTGCAGTTGCTGTCAAATCCATAATTCCCCTATTAAGAAGGGATATTTTCTGCACTTCCGATGGCATGGCTAGTATTTGCTGTAAGAAATCTTGCAGAATCATAACAAACATAATAAAATATATTAGTGTGCAGTAGGGGCAATTACCGTAGGTGTGTGGTTGTGCGTAGACTTTAAAGTTGGAACTGCTGGCAAGTCCACCTAATGCGGTCAAACCAGAAACATATTATTCCACATCTCCAGTCGGTGCGACTGGGACCACCAGGAAGTCTTCAAAGCTTATAAAGGTCCCTTATACCAGCAACTGTAATAAAGTCTATAAAACACTGATTATTATATACACACACATAAAAAAGTACTTACAGATTTGGAGGATACAGCAGCTTTGGTTTTGGCAACTGGCCCCTTAAGTTTTGTTGCGCTCTTGCGTTTCTGTTAAAAAGGAAGTACATTTTAGATATAATATAGATGCGCTAATCAGACTCATTTCTAGCTTGGCATGAAAAAAAAAAAACAAACACTCACATTAGATGACTGCTTCATGTATGCTGCCCGGTCTTGAGATGATAAACCCTTTAAAAAAAAAAAAAAAGAAAAAAAAATTAGTAACATTCTCTACTACTAATCTTGGCTTCTAGTGACTTTCTTAAAGCCAGTATTTCACATGATTGGAATGTTCATTATAATTGTGCCTGTTTATCCCCCCCCCCATATATACGCTACTATTAGGGCACTAAAGGGACACTGTAGGCACCCAGACCCTATCAGCTCATTGAAGTGGTCTTTGTGCCAACTCCCATCACCGTTAAGCCTGAGCATATAATCATTTCAGTTTTTTGTAAACTGCAATAATCACCTTGCAGGGTTAAGAAGTCCTCCTCTACTTCCAGGTTATTAACCCTTTTTGCACCACGGGGGAGGGCCTTGACAGAAGGGGAAGCAACAGTGCCAGGAAAACGAGTTTGTTTTTCTGGCACTATAGTTTCCCTTTAAATCAGTTATCTGAAAGTCCCTTAATTTCCCTTCTTGGGCTTCAGGCAAATCCATGTAAGAAGACTTCAGCCACAAACTGTTCCTGATCAAGCAACGGCTTTACGAGGCAATACCAATCCTTCAGTTGAAAGATAAATTATTGTACCAAAAAAAAAAAAAAAGAGAGAGAGACTTGCTCACCTTCATCCAGGAATCTAGCTGCAAACGGTAAGCCCTTTGCTGTTCCTCTGCTACTTTCTTATAGTATTCTTTCTGGCTTGGAGAAATCCTTTGCCAGCGGCTGCCAATCTCCACCATACGCTCTTTCAGGGGAAGGTGATTCAACTCTCCATTTGACAGAAGTTCCTGGGAGAACTTTTGGTACCCATTCCTAAACAGACACACGAAATAGGGGTATGGATGGGGAAGATAGTAGAAATAAAGAATTGGAAGTCGAGAGGAAGAAGAATGGAGAAACGAAGGATGTTGACACTTACATGGGGGCTTTCTTTGGTTCTCCTAGGAATTTGAGTTTTTTACCAGGTGCGGTTGTGGCGGGAACGGACCTCATGTCACTTAGCTCTCTCTATTGACAGAATGAAAATAAATAAATAAATAAATAAATAAAAATACACAGATCTAGAGACATCCAGATAACGGAAGAAGCTTCAGAGTGCCAGCATCATGAAACACCAAACCCACACGACCACATTTGTTTATGGTTTGCTGGCTTTACTGGTGGGCGGTGGGGACATTGTAGAGTGATCATATGTGCCACAAAGTACCTCATATCGCTTCTGGTCCTCGGCTGCTTTCTTAATCCACATAATCTTCTCTTTCTTTTCCATGTTCACCCAAGTGGATTCCATGCTCTTCAGGGCTTTAGCTCGGTCGTTCTGAATGAGAAGATTAAAAACGTCCTACGTTAGTTTCTACGTGTGATAGATCCAAACCCTCCTCTACGTCTCCCTCTTTAATAGACCACCAAATCACGAATAATGTATCTGTTCTCACCTTGAATCGAGCAAGGTAGTCCCCGATCACGCTCTGTTGCCAGATCTCTTCGGCTGTTTTGGGGGTCTCCGGGAGTTTAGCTTTCTCTTCTGCCTTCTTTTTTTCGGCTTGCGCCGATTTGCCTTTACCCTGCTTCAGGCAGCCAAAAAGAGCCCCATTAAAACAAAAAAAGTGCTCATACAACTGAGATTTTTTTTTAATTAAAAGCCATTATAACCACAATCAATCAATTATGAGACTGATCCTTCAACCATCTAAATGTGTACCCCAGCATGCCACTGAGCTGCTAATGAAGCTGAACCCTTGATGTCAATTAAAACATCAATCTTGGTGACAGAGACTTAAAAGAAGTCACCTTTGCAGCTTCCAGGGCCGCCAATTTTGACGCTGGACTGCCTACTGCCCTCTTGTTGAGACCCACCATCTTTTCTTCAGCCAGGACCCTCTGCTGTTCCTCTTCTGGGAGACTCTGCAAGACAGGTAAAGAGAATATTTTAATTTAGTATGGTTTGTATCATCTACATCAATTCTACAATTTTATGATGGCAATGCATTTTGTACATCAAAAGGCTTAAAAATACTCACTTCAAGGAAACGCAGCAATTCCACTTCATATTCTTTCTTTTTCTGCATAAATAAAAACAAAAAAGGGGGGGAATAAGTCAAACACACAAAAGGTACTTTCTTGCTTCTGGAACATTAAAATGTTATGTAAAATTTTTTATTTTTTTTATTTGTGCATTTGCAAATAAATTAATACTCCAAGCACCCTGGTCACTAAAGCCCAGTGTGGTGGTTATCGTTCTAGGGGTATCCTGGCGCTGTCCTAACTTAAGTAGTCTCATTGTTTTAGTACAGTTGGCACCCACAACCACAGCTCCTGGTGAGCAATGAGCCAATAATTGCAATTCTGAATTGACTGTGCTTTATTCTACAGAGACATTTGGTATCTCTTCCCAGGTAAGTTGTCAAACTCTACTAGAATGGTGTGGATACCTACCATGGGGCAGCACCCAGGTACTCCTGGCACCAAAGCCCATGCAGAATATTATTACACTTCCTAGAACTCCTGTCAAGCACTATTTGTAGGGTCCGGTCCCTTTAAAACACGTATGTTATGTAAAGATGAAAAAGTCATAGCATTTGGACAGCAAAGTATCATATTCCCAATACTGATTACAAGGACAAGAATGATTTGATCCCACTGCACATACGGAAAAGTTCGGGAAACCGTTTTCTTTGAAAAGAAGTCTCCTTCTACATTTTACTATAACACTAATAAACTTGTGAGATTCACTACCTAGGGCCCTGGTGACTGTAGTTACTATTTTTTTTTACTTTCAGATAAAACTGGATAGTTTGGAGACAAAGGAGTTTTGTGGTTTAAATGTAATAGAGGAGGTTGTGCAAGGGATTCAATTTAAATAAGTTGATAAGATTTTTCATTTTCCACTAGGGGGCAATTATGCCAATAGCTAAAAATCAAGGACTTGCCATTTATCTAAAAAAATTAAAATAAACAATTTGTTATATGTCCCTTATTTTCATCAGTGCAACTTTACCTGCTCGCATTTCTTGTGATAGGCATCCTTCTCCTTCTGGGAGAGCAACTTCCACTGCTGGCTGCACAGGACCATGCGTTCGGTGCTCGGGACATCTTTCATATTGGCCATGAGTTCAGCGCAGTACATGGAGTAACTGTTCCTATAATCAAATTAGACACTATTTAACATCAACTAGTAAACCAATTTTTGCATCTCCTTATCTACTATTTCCAGCTGCATTCCCTCCTCCTCCATCACCGGAACCAAGCCTTTTTGTCCCCTATCCCCCCGCCCCCCCCAAGACCAGTGTCTATTCCACTTAGATACACTGTGGAACACACCAACCATAACCAAAGATTTTTTTTTTTTTTATAGTATTTTGGGTCACAATTGCTTTATGGCCTGAAATTATTGCAGATTGTTCCATTCCCCCCAAAAAGTAAGGCTACAAGTGGGGATAAGCCCTAGGCAAAAAGTTATTGTCCATTGTTTCTCACTTTCAATAAGTATAATGGACCTGTGTTAAAATGTACTACTAAATGTACACAAACTTCCTAGAACTTTGCAGAGTTATACTTTCAGAAGTTATTGGCAGCGTCTGTGAAAAAAAAAATTAATTAAAAAAACAAAACAAAAACAACAACCCACATGACTTTTTCATACAAATTTACATCTATTTTCACAGTTCATTTCAGTTCCACCACCTTTACTCGATCATGGTGGCCTGTACGCTCAAAGCATGGCCTTTGCATTTATTTGCACATACAAAGCCTAGGCATCTTGTACAGATACTTACGGAGGGGGTTTGGTTGGTCGACCATCAAACTTGTCCTTCAGCTGACGCTCTGCCTTGGTGAGAGTGGAGCGAGTGATACCCTCCTCTGTAATATTCAGTTCTGGGTGCTTCTGCATATACTCCCGCATTACGTTCTGTGATGGTGGGATACCAGAGTGTTTACAGGTTTCTACAGCAAAGTATTACGTTCCAATTACATTTTATTTTCCCCACTAAACACTGGTTTGTGATCTTTGCCACTACGCACTTGTGTTCGGAAATCAATATTCTGAAGACTTGGCCCTACCCAAATGGAAGCAATTCTGGAGAAAGGTACCTTCCAGTAGTCACCAAAATCTTTCTACAGCAATTGCCCCAAATAGTACCCCATCTCATTCGATCTTAGTAAGACAACCATTATCAGGCAACTACAATATAGTTAAAACATAGAAACAGGCTAACATCAGATTATTTCCTAGCATGGGGTCAAATGGTGACCCCTTCCTGTTCTTAGACCGTTAAAATCAGTAGAGAGAAAGGCCTCACCTCATACAGCTTGCGTTGCTCAAGTGCTTTATGAATCCACTTTAGACGCTTCTTATCGGAAAGTTGAGACCACTGTTTGCCCAGAGCATCCTTCACATCCTTTGTGCTTGCCTGAAATCAGTCAACAGACAGGGAATGAATATCCTTCCACCCAAGAACAACCAATAGACCTGTGTACATTGTCCAGACAAAGGATGGTCCCCACTCATCCACCATCTTACACACACAAGGTTTGTCCACTTATTCAATCATCTAAAAGCAATATTCACACTCACATCTGGTCGCAACTTGAGGTAGACCTTTCTTTCGTGGTTGTACCAAAGTTGCTGTGGAGTTTTCGGTTTTTCTGGGACGTCCGACTTCTTTGTGGTCTGCATGAGGTCTGGGTGCTCCTCTCTGTGGCAGATAAAAGTGAGCAAGTTAAAGTGAGGTTCTTTGCTACAGTGGTGTTTTCTAAACTACGAATGTCCACCCGACTAGAATTTTTTTGGGGCTAGTTCTTCCAAAACAAAATCCTAATCCACACCTGAACAAAACTGAGTTGCACAGAATTTATCAATGAACTGGTCAAAATGAATTTTTGCGATTTTCACTTACCTGAACCTGGCCAGGTTCCTTTCAAAGTCCACCTTTTCTCTTTGGAAATCCTGGATGTATTTCCCCTGAAATAGAGGGAAAATAGGAATTAACATCACACATCAGGAATACAAACTTCATGCTGTTACGTTTCCCACCTTCGTGTCAATCATTAGCCATTGTCCTGGAAGCTTTTGCCATGAATTTAGTTATTCGTACAAGAGTGCTCATAATTTCCACTCAGCCATTAGTCATGGGCGGGTGGAAACCCCAAACGAGTGTGCCATTGTCCCCCACTGGTTTGAGCATGCCCAGTTGTTTTTTAAAGCAGCAGCTTACTGTAACAGTGGCGAAACGGTTGATATCTGCAGTAATCACGAGTGGTGTTAAACAACAGAGTGATGTCCCAGCCGTATAAAATAAAAAAAATAAAAATAAAAAATGCCTACCATCAGCCACCCAATGCAATTCTGCATCAAACGCCCTGCATACCTATCAGACAGGCAAACATATTTATTGCATGGAGAGATCATAACGAAGATAATATCTCCAGGAAATATGTATAGGAATATAAAAAATAAAAAAAAAATATATATATATATATAAAATAAAAAAAGATAATTGTTAAATCACAGTGAAGCTGATGTAGGGGTCCCCTAAGGTCTGTTATTAACGTTTAAATCATGTACTACAAGCCTGGACTTTTATCTGTACCTTGTACTACCCATATTTCTTGGAAATGTATAGCTAAAAACTTATTCGGTTTTATTTTTTCCGTTGCACCCGAGTGTACGTCTGCTAGCAGATATCCTCCATCCTGTCCATTCTGTGTCTCTGTATTTTATCTCACACAGTTGAATTTGTTCAGATAATTTAAAGATTCCTGCTCACCTTCTTTTTCTCGGGCAATTCTTTGTACTTCTTGGACAGGATCTTCGTTAAGTCCAAGTTACTCATTTCTGGGTGCAGTTTGGCGTACTTTGCCCTTTTCTCCATGAAAAAGCGAAAATATGGAGTCAATGGCTTCTTTGGAAACTCGGGGTGTTTCTGTATAAAAACCAGATCACAGGAATCAGAAAAAGGACGTTGAATAAGACGGTACAATTTCATGAAGATTTTCAAATTAAGCCAAATAGTTAAATGTTAAGTTTTTATGGAATTATATGAGAAAAGAGAATCTTTTTTTTTTTTTAAGTGAAGCAGATCAAATTATCTTTTTAATATTTCCCACCTTGAGCAGTCGCTATTCCTGCGGTTATCACAGATCTATAAAAATGTTGATCTTCATGGGGATAGTTAGTTAGAAAAAAACCCAAAAACTTTTACTGGTAGTTACCTTCAGCTTTTTGCCTTTGTATGGATTTTTAACATGCTCCTGTGCATCCAGTATCAGTTCTGTAAGCGTACGAAACTTCCTGACCTAAAAACAACGAGGTAATGAGTGCAACATTTGTAAACGCTATATATTTCGAAACTGGGTGGCCTTCTGTGGTAGGAGTTCTATGGTATACAGTGTCGGAAAATGTGGACAACATCCTAATCTCTGCAGACACTTCAATGAAATGTCTCCATTCTGAGAAAAGAACTGGTAGGAAATTCTTTATTTTTTACCATGTCAAAACAAAATATAAACAAGGTAAATGGATTTGCAACAGGTCAGTACAGATAAAAACTAGACTGAAGACAATAAAAAACCCAAGAAATTAACAGCAAGGCCACAAATTACTCTGAAAATGGTGGCAAGTCTAGCTAATAGGTCCTGACTACTGGGTTACGGTACATAACTACTAACATGGCCAAGCAAAGCAAAATCTTATCAGTATGCTAATTTGCTTCTATTGGGGTGCCACACAAACCCATTAAAATCTATCATGGTCGTCGAGACTGACCCAAATGACCTTGCCCTGTAAGTTTCTAAATATCACCCAACGAGACAATATACCCAGAACTCTATCTCATTACCTCCATGGAAATGTCAATCCATTTTTTTCGACACATAGGTCCAGAATAATTTTTAAAGGCCAACTTGCTCCAGTCCAAGTGGGACTCGGTGGTCTTATACTTGGAATTGTCTTGTGGAGGCAGAATGGTCTTCATTGCCTTCAGAAGGGTAAGCATATCTTCTTGTGACCATGGTTCTAGAACGAGAAGGATAACCGGTGTCAGCCCGAACAATTGATGGAGGAAACAGACTGAACTTGTTATGAAGATACAAAAACCATGTTTAAAGACAGTAACTGTGAATTGTTATTTTGTTAAGATGCAGGTACAACTGTCATCTTTATCAACATAACCCAGTCTTAACACACACATGGAGCCACCATATTGTACATGGCAGACTTTTTTTTTGTGTGTGAAAATTGCTGACTGTGACATGCTTGTAACTCCTGGATTTTTCTGGATTTCCAAGAAGCACCACTAGAGTGAGCCATTGGCTTGCTAGTATACATAATTTAAATTGTAGGAAAAAAAATGACTTCATGTGAATTTTAACACTGAAACCTTCACTTATTAGTATGCGTTGAAAGGCACAGACTGGAATAGATGCAGTGAAATTATGGACCAAAGGATGGACAATTCGGGCAACTGAGAAGTCCTGCTCGCACAAACTTGCAACCTCAGTAGTATTCACGTGCACAGGACAAACAAAATCAATTAAAAGATCAATGGAGAGTCATGCAAAAGCAGTGTTATATTTAAAAAAAACAAAAGTAGCGGGGACTATTATTAAACCCTTTCTGTGTGGACAGCAGTGGTGAAAGGAGAACCTCTTCACTGTAAGAATAGTGGGTCAAGGAAAGTAGGAGAGTGAAGGTGAATTAAGCGATGGGGTATGCTTACCTTGATCTTTAGGCGCTGTCATGGTTGAAGAGTTAAGTCTGCCTGTCGATCCGTTCATGCTCCACTGGGCGAATCTTTATCAGCAGTCTTGGAGACACTGTTAGGGAGAGAAGAAGTGGTGGGGTTAAGGTGGCACTGTCACTTTGCAGGTTTTGTCGTTAAACTAATCCCTTTTTTGTCCTATTTCCCCTTGCTTTTAGAATTCACTATAGTTAATCTAAAGAATGGACTACTTTTCTTATGTCAACTACGATCTTTGTCAATGGGTGGAGCTGAAGCAACATTCCATTTACGAGCATTTTTACCCACAACGTATCAGTCAAACTAATCCAACAACCGGCGAAACTGCAGAACCATGGACATAAGACAACAAAACGGTGGCGCACAGGTATTGAAATCTGGCACAAAAAAGAGAATATAAATAAGCAAGTGGTAACGCAGACCAGTTGTAGTGGATATGGTGTCAGAAGTGCCCTTACAACCTCCCACCAGGGTTAGTTGTCAAAGGGAAACCATTTTTGGCCCTCAGAAGTACAGCGAGGTCTCAAGTCCAGAGCCCCGTAGTGGATGCAGATGCACCCAACCGCCTCTTGGCTTTGTTTTGGGTGAGATTGTTAATGCTTTTTCACTTTAAAGTGAAATTGGATAACATGATTAGACTTGACTGTTTAGTGCAAACAAGGTTGTTTTTTTTTTTTTTTTTTTAAATGATTTTATTCTTGTAAGGCAACATTGTATCTGAATACTGGGAGAGCTACAGGGGTGCCAAACCAATAGTTTTTAACAATGCCATGGCATGATCCACAGGACGTACTTGGAAAACAGAGTAATCTAATGGTACCTTTCCTGGTTAAATAGCTTGTTGTTATTATTTAGGCAATAAACCCCAATAAAGGTATTTCTATGGGTTTTTTTCTATGAGTGTGAGATGAACACAGCTTCTTTGCTACATTGAACTGTATCCTCTGTGTGTACAATGTATTGGCCCAATAATTGCAGACTTGCCAAAACAGAAACATTATACTGTATATAACACATTCTTTGTGGCCTCTACACAGCCAGAAAGTCGAGAAGGGTATCCTTTGACTATTTTAAAACTGTACAGTACTAAAAATATATATCAATAAATAAATTAAGGGTGGTAGTAAGAAGCTGATAGATGTAATCTAGTTTATTCACAGAACTCCAAAGTGTAGTGAGTAGAAGAAAAAAAAATATTTAGCAAAAGATTTTTCTACAACTCTGTGAAAATGAGTTCCTTCTTCAGTCGATAAACCCCTGTGCCTGTTTTAAAGCAGACAGCTTGTCACTGCTTAGTAAATCAGTGATCTGCAGATTAGAAAAACACATCTTATCTATTTAAACCATGAAATCGTCCAATAGCACATATTAACGTCACATGTCACTCTACAGCAGTACAGTCAGACCCCCAAGGAGGATCACCACATTGCACCCATTAGACACAAATGGCCTGGCTGGAATTGATGGGAGTTGTGGTCCAGTAGCAGACTGGGGGATTTACTAGATAAACCTTTCCATACTGTGTTATAAATAGTCCCCCTATCCCCCCCCCCCGGGTAGCCTGAGGTCACTGCCCCCCCTTTTTCTGCTGTAGCCTGTAGGGGGCCCCCTCCTCCCTCTCCGCCCAGTACCGGGAGGGACGGGATCCGGAAGGGGAGATGGGATCGGGGGGGGGGAGGATCTTACAGTAACCGGGGGCCGAGTTCAGCTCCCGGGGTGCTCGGCATTGGGGGGTCCCGGGGTCCCCGCACCCTCCGGGCTGGCGCTCTGCCGATACCGAGGAGACGGATACCGGGAATCCATCCATCCCCACCCTGGGAACCCCCTCCCGAGCTTCCCGTCTGTACCGAGGATCCCCCGGTGCTGGTGTTACCCGGGGAGCTGGCCCTAGCTTCGGGACCCACCCCGGTACGGTACCACCAGTCCCGGTCGCGGTTCGGTACTACCAGCCCGGTCCCGGTTCGGTATTCTATCGACCCCCCCCCCCCCGGTCCGGTATCACCCCACTCCGATCCCGGATTCTATCGATCCCGGTCCGGTATCACCCCCGGTCCCGGTTCGGTATTCTATCCCCCCGGTCCGGTACCCGGGTCACCCTCCCCGCACCCCGCTCCATGCATCCACTACCCCCGGGCCGCGCTCACTGCTCTCCCCGCCCTACCCCGGGGGGTTCCCGGGAGCGGACCACGTGCTCCACCGCCCAGCGGGGCCGCCCAGCCGCTCTCCCCGCCAGCCAGGCACCCGAGCTGGGCCGGCCATGCCGCGTGGTACCGCTCCCCACCCCCCGGGGATCACAGCCCACCTTCCCCGGGAAACCCCTCACCCACCCCGGGGAGAGCAGGGCAGGCAGCGCCGCGTGTCACCCCGGAGCCCGGCTCACCTTCCTCCCCAGGGGACACCCAGCTGCCCGGCCTCACCTTCCGGCCGCCTGGAGGAGGAGGAGCCCGAGGGGGAGAGCGACCTCACCAGCCCCGGCGCGGAACTAGCAGCCTGGCCGGGAAAACAAGCGGCAGCCGGGGAGGAGGGGGAGCGGGGACCCGGGGCTAACCGGCAACCTCGCACGCAGCCCGGGCAGCCCGCCCCCATCGCTCCCGAACCCCCAAACAGCCGGGAAATCATTAATCACATTTTACCGATTTCACCCGAAATGCTCGAAAAAAAAAAAAATGTATAAAAAAAAAAATAAATAAATAAAATTCTCGATCTGCGTCGAGTAATCGGCGAATCTGACGATAAATTTCAATAAAAATTCGATGAAAATGTGGGTTCGGCTCCGGGTGGAGGGAGACCGGGGCGCGGCGGGCACAGTGACCGGAATAGGGTGCGTGCTCCCCGGTAGCCGCAGTCGAGATTCCCCGGTCCCTGGAGGTGACCTCGATGGAAGTCTTCTCGGAGCCGCCCGCCGCCCCCCAGCCCGGCTCTCCCCGCGATCCAGCCCCGGATCCCCCGATCGAAAGAGGGGGAAAAAAAATTAAATAAAAAATAATAAATCCGATTAATCGATCCGGGTTACCGGGGGGACCTCAGCCCGCTCCCCGGCTTCCCTCACCCCAATCCCCGCTCACCTTCCCCCGGATTCTCCGCTTCCCAAGGACAATGAGGCAGCCGGGCTCCAGCGGCCGGATCTCGGAGACAAAGCAGCTGCAGCAGCCCCTGGGTAATGGCGAGCTCCGGGGGAGGGGGGGCGCTGCCTGCCTGCTCCTTCTCCCCGCCCAGCGTCGCTGCAGCAGCAGCGGGCAGACAGAGCGAGGGGAGCCGCCTCCTCCTCCTCCTGCACCCTACACAGCCCGGCAGGGGGGCCCCAACAACAACCCACCTTCCTCCGGGGGTCCTCTGCTTGAATGACGGCCAGGACTGCAGCGCTGGCCCCGGGCGTGGACTAGATCCAGTCCCCGCAGAGCTCGCTCGCTCTTGCCCCCGCCTCCATCGCTCCAATCAGCCAGGCTCCCTCCATCCTCGCCCTGCAACAGGCTCCAGCTGATCCCCACAGCCCTCCCTCCCTTCCTTCCTTCCCTCCATCCAGCCCCGACATTCCACCCAGAACCCTGAGAGTTCCATTGGAACCCGCTGGATACATTGCAGAGCCAGCCCCAGCCAGGACATGGAACCCCAACCCATTCCACAGCAACAAGGGGGACTGGGATCTGGGGCTGCTTGCTGAGGATCTAACACATACAAAGCACTTGGGAGATTTTACTCCCAGAGATAATTAATTTTTTTTTTTTCTCTCTCTCTTTTCCTGTTTTATGTTATGGCTTTTTAAAAAAAATTTTATTTTTTTTGAAAAAATGTTTTTTTTCCTTTCCTCAAATGGTATTTATTGGGTTTTGTTTTTTTGTGATGGACTCCACCTTTGTTGTTCAAGGCGTCAAAGAGAGAGGACCAATCGTGTGAACACACCAGCGAGCTGTGATAGAGAAGTGGGGTTTTAAGAGGCAGGTTTGGGAAGGGAGTTAGAAAAAACTGAGAATATCTTGCAGGGATTGACAGGGACTGCTGGCTGGGGATCATGGGAGATGTAGTTCGCAGCAGTTGGAGGACCAGTGGTTAGTACAAGCAGACACTACCTAGTCCACTGTCCAAGATATGTTTTTTTTTACATAAATGAAAGGGGGGGATCCTTAAATTAGAATATTAGGGATCAAGCTCTGATTACAATATACAAAATGAACATCACTCACATACATAATAAATAATGTGTTTTTATTGATAGAACCGGTTAGATCAGAGTCTCCTCTGCAGAATTCTCTTCCTTCAATCGAGTAAATGGGTCCATAGCAAGGTTTGTGCCAGCCTGGTAGAAATCGAATGATCACCATGGAAACAAGTGGAATGTTTATGTTAAATGTATCACGTTTAGAATCTTGCCCCAGATATACAAGCAGGAAATCAATAACACATTCTTAGCAAATAGCTTGCTAGTGCTATACAATATTTATCTGTCAAAAAATAATAATAAAAGGTCTATAGGATTTAAGCAATTCGATATGTTTTCCATAAAATGGCTGTATGAACCAATCACACGTTGATATGCCCCCACTGCACCCCTGGCACAGTAATGCCATGCCCCATCTGTCCCACCAATCCCTTCACAAAAGACTGTTCCCAATCCAACCCTTTCTTATAAAAATCATTTTCCTTCCAAATAAAGCTGAGAATCCCAGGATTTTCAAAGTCTGTGATCAGATCCTCTTATTTAGAGACCTGCTGGATTCTCACTGCTGTGCTGTCCATTGCAGGATACTGAGTGGTGGAGGAGCTTAGAGAGAATATGTTTTTTTTCCAGTGAAATTGACAGCACAGCCCAGTTCCTGCAGCAAACTCAACCCAGATGATGATATCATAGCATTCATCAATTACCTGGTGTTTGGCTCCACCTACAGATGGAGAGAAGTACTGCAGCGTGTAATAGAACGCGTTACAGACAGACAGGCTTGCTTTGTGTGTTCTGTAACGCCTTATCATGTCAGAAAACAGATGAATGCTCTATAAAACTCACTTTCTCCTTTTTTTTTTTATTCCATACAGCTTTTTCCATTGCTTAAAGACACAGTCTAAGTACCATAATAACTGCAGCCTGCTGGATATGGTGCCAATAGAGCCCTCGTGCACTCCTAGAGTAAGTAGTTAAACCGTTTAAGAATGGTTTGACAACTTACCTGCATCCCGCTGGGTGCCCTCCACCACCTCCCCTGCTGCCAGAAGCTTCTGTCACTGAACTAAGCCTGGTTACGCACTTGATGCACAACCATTGAATGCTGCCGGGCACAGTAGGGGTTAACTCAGTGGAGCTAATTAGAAGCTTCCAGCACCAGAGGAGGTGGCACTGCGTACCTGGTAGGACCCAGGTAAGTTGTAAAATCGTTAAAAGGCTGACAAATAACCAAGAGGGTCACAACTGTTGCAGGGTCACCTTTGTTGGTGACTTAATAAAGACATCTATGCAGTGAATACTAGAACTGGTTGTCTATATTAGTGCTGACGATTCTAGAGGTGGGTTTCTGTTGACCGTGGTTCTTGTAAATATTCAGAGCTCAGTAAAATCTGGGTGTCTGGGTCCAGTAATCCATATAAGCAGGAACTACCAGAACAATACCACCAATGAAAAGATGGCCAATATTACTCAATTCTGTTAAAACTGCAAATGTAATTGTCACCCAAAAAAAAAATTAAAAGCACATTATACTAAACTAGTAGGACATCGTTTCTGAACTGAAAAAGGAATAGCTTAAAACATTGTGTATTATAACTTGTTCTCTGGTTTAAAGGAATCAAATAGCCACACAATTGCTAACAGCGGCTTCCAAAGTGGAGTCAAAATGTTTTACTCAAAGGGGCATTCTAAGCACCATAACCACCACAGAGACCTATGGGCTATTATGCCATGTGTCCCCTGACTCTGTCCCACTGTTAAGTGTCAAGCCGTTTTCAAATTGTTTGAAACTCACCTGAGCCCTCTTTGCACAGGTATCACTAAAGAAGAAGGCTCCATTCTTCTTAAAGGAACACTATAGGGTCAGGAACAGAAACATGCACCTGACCCTAATGTGTAAAAAACACCTTTATTCCAGTCTGCTGGTGCTGGTTCTGCCCTTGGTCTGCCTCCTTGGCTGACATCATCAGAAGTGGTTTTCTGGGTTAATCACAATGCTTTCACATAGAAAAACATTGGATTAGCTAAATTTGTCAAAGAGGCAGATCATAGGAAGAGCCAGCACAAGCCAAACACAGCCCTGGACAATCCGCATCTGCTCATAAAGATACATTGAATCAATGCATATCTATGAGGAAAGTTCAGTGTCTGCATGCAGAGGGTGGAGACATTGAATGTCAGTCACAGTGTGCAGCACTGCCCCAGGAAGCTCCTATAGCAAGCATCTAAGGAGTGGCCAGTGAAGTTATCACTAGGCTGTAATGTAAACACTGCGTTTTCTCTGAAAAGACAGTGTTTACAGCAAAAAGCCTGAAGGTAATGATTCTACTCACCAGAACAAATTCAATAAGCTCTAGTTGTTCTGGTGATTACAGTGTCCCTTTAAGTAATATGAATTTTGGCCAACCATGGATAAAATTCATTAGCTGAGTGATGTCAACTGATGCATTCATCAAATTTCGTCGTCTAACATCGGACAGAATTCATGCTGTTAAACCATAAGTTGCTCTTCAGTAATATCTGTGAAGAGGGTGAGACCCCAGGCGAATGTGGGATTCTGGTAAACAGTTTGACTCTTAACAATGAGTCAGAAAATAAATAGGATCTGAAATAAACTGTGAATTTGGACCAATTGCTTTCTTTTCTTTTCAAGTCTCTAGCATGAATTTCCATTTTTCTCTGCATAATCCTACCCTGCTCTACAATAACGTCTTCTGGTTGGTTTAAACACTCTCTATACACTCTATATCTAATGAATTAGTATAAGCCTAGATTGCAAGGTTCATCAGCTGAAGACGCATGCCTTAGCGTGCGGGCCCCAGTGCAGCTTCCCCAGCGGCAGTTCCGACGCTGTCCTGGGGTTCATATGGATGTTACTTTAACATGTACCCAGGATCTACGCTACTGCTAGTGAAACCTAAGGTGCAGCTAGTTTTCCTCCCCTGGCGGCTGGCTTTTTTCGCCAAAGCAGATTAGGCAGATTGGTTGGCCTAAAAAATAATCAGTATAAATAAAATTAATTTGTGTGTGAGAGAATGTGCATGTGTAAGAGAGTCAAATCAGTGAGAGTGTGTGTGTTTGTCAGAGATTGTATCTGTCAGTGTGTGTCAAATGAGTGAGTGAGTGTGTCTGTCAGTTAGTGTGTGTGTTTGTTAAATCAGTGAGGTATGTCAGAGCATATCTGTCAGTGACTATGTGTATCAGTGTATATGTATCTCAGAGTGTTTGTCTGTCAGTAAGTGTGTGTGTGTGTGTGTCAGTCAAAGAGTGCTGGTTAAACAGTGTGTGCACCAATGATTGTGTCTGACATACACTCACTGACACACAAACCCACTGACAGCATATGCGTATCAGTGAGAGTGTAAGTCTGTAATTTAAGATGTTTGCCAATGACTGCGTGACTGTCAGTGTGTGTATGTCAGTGCATGTGTACCAGTGACAGCGTAAGGGGGCTTTATTTGATTCTTGCAGAGGGGCTGTGTGACTCCAAGTTACTCCCCATAGCGCAGCCTCTCATCCAGGCCGGCTTCCCCATACACCGCACTACTCCCAAGATGCACTGTTGTGAATAGGGCAGACAAAGTTGTTTTCCTGGCACTATAGCTGCATATAGTCCCCCCTCCTTCATGACCCCCTCACCTGTTGTGCAGAAGGGGTTAAAAAGAAGGGGTTAAAAACCCCTTCTGTCACTTACCTGATTCCAGCGCCCATCTCACTCAGCGCTGGTTCAGGCTCCGCCTCCACTCCTCCCCTGCCAGAGAGAGGACCTAACGCTCATGTGCAACAAGCACTGGCTTGCATTAGGACTTCCCCTAAAGGAAAACATTTTATATGCTTTCCTATGTAGATTTGTCTGTGCTGCAGGATGTTCTCATGCATAGAAACATAGAATGTGACGGCAGATAAGAACCATTCGGCCCATCTAGTCTGCCCAATTTTCTAAATAATTTCATTAGTCCCTGGCCTTATCTTATAGTTAGGATAGCCTTATGCCTATCCCACGCATGCTTAAACTCCTTTACGGGGGCGTGGCTGGACGCGGAGAAAGATGGCCGCTTGAGTCTTTAGCTCTGCACCACGAGCTAGGCGAAACTAAGAATAAGGGAGCACCCAGCGGGGTAACTCGAGCCGAAAGCGAGATGTCGCAACCCAAATCCCGGCGACAACAAGACAAGCTCGACAAAACCACGTGGAGACCAAAATGGAGGACTTAATTGTCGCACATAATGCATCGACTGAACAAATCAAATCCCTCTCATCCCAATTGCAGCACTGCGAAACCAAGATTATGGACCTCGAGGACAGATCAAGGAGAAGCAACATTAGACTGAGGGGCATACCGGAGACTATTCTCCAAGCAGACCTTCCCAGCTACGTGCACGGCCTTTTCAAAGCTCTGGCCCCTGAGGTCCACACGGACATGTTGCTATTAGACCGCCTACACAGAATCCTGAAACCCCAACAAATAGCGGCTTCACTACCCAGGGATGTTTTGCTGAAAGCCCACTATTTCCACGTGAAGGATCTATTAATGCGGAGGAGCAGGACGGCGAAAGACTTACCGATGGAATATGCCGCGATCAAGATGTTTTCTGACCTTTCCGCGGCCACCCTGAGACAACGCAAGACCTTCCAGCGGGTAACGGAGACCCTCCGAGCCAACCACATTCTGTACCGCTGGGGTTTCCCGGTTCGCCTCATTGCCTCAAGAAACGGGACAACCACGACCATCCACACGGTGGAAGAAGGGCTGGACCTCCTAAGACAATGGAACTTACCCGTGGTAGGGGACTCTCAAGCTCCCAAGGGCCCGCGCCAAGTGGAGAAAGACTGGCATACTACCAACTAACAACTTACCGCAAGTATCCCCGCTCCGGCGGTATATGACTGTATTTCAATTACAACCCATTTAACAACCATCCTACCTAACAGCATCCGTGCGATGGATGCTATAAGCTGACAATACCATAATGACATGCACTGTAATTATTCATGTATAACTGTACTGTAATTGTTATGTATAAGTGTTTGGCAGAGCAGTATAGCATATGCCCTATATAACTTAAAAACTCAATGTGGGCTTGACAAGGTGCCGCAGAAGCATAATAGAAAATATGGCCGGTATAGGGTGCTGTACCGTCAGTGTTCAGGAGGTTCACATAGTTTAACACGTGGGCATCGTTATTAACCACACACATCAATCAAGGAAGGTACATATGACTCACGTACAACCCGTAAGCATAGCTAAGCTAGGACTGGCACATCGATTACTAAAGTGATGAGCCACGACATGTTGCAATTTTGTGGGAACGCTAGATTAGTGTTTGGCACCAAGTAGGGGCCTCCAACCCCCCCTCAGCAGGGAGCTGGAACATGAGACAATAGACTGATTGATTTTTATGTGAAAAGCTGTAAATTAGATTAACCCGCACAACGCCTATACGAAACGCTGGTAACCAGCCTTCTGCCAGTACACAATCTCCAAAAAGCATGGACTGAGCTTTAGGCAGCGCTCCAGGGTAAACCTACATGAGGATTGGACGGAGTGCGGAGTTATGTCTCTGTAGATCTGATATAGTATACACAATATTAAGCCGACAACCAGGGTTAGATGAAACTTAGTAGCCATCTGATCCTTCGGTACGCAACCCATGTGTTCAAGATATATACTTATGTACAATCGCCACATTGCATGGTTGTGTTTGAAATAGGGGTTGTTGGAACAGAGTCGAAGCGAAGCTCAACCCGAGCACTAATAATGATATGGAAATTGTATGTGAATGGTGTCTTACAGTGGGAACTACATAAGGGCCGAACACAGACACTAAAGCCCTCCACACTCCCAAGCTAATGAGGCGGACACATTATCTACCCATTCTGCCATCTATTGACATCCGCTCCATAGGTGAACCTCCCAGACCAAGTCGCATGCATTAATGTGACTTTAAACCTTATGCACACACGGAAAGCACTGTAGTGAATCCCTGGTCTCCTACCGTACTAGTCAAGTCTGCCCATGCGGCACCGGTCACAGCACTAATTTTTCCCCCCCCTCTCTACAAGAAAATGTCACCCTGCGGGGACAATACATCTACTCCCGCTACATAGAAAAGAGTGCTCATTCTGGAACCCCTTGTGGTTTTGAAACAAGGGGCCCTGTCGATTGGTGTTATAAGTTGTCTGAGCAGCACTTTAACATTTAGCCAGCTCAGGCCACGATTGTCCACCACTCCGATCCCATGCCCCCCACGGCGCAGCACAGGCGCGCCTTGCACCGAGATCGGTTTCATCTGTATATACTTTTGTTAGATGTTTGTTACCCTACCCACCACCACCCCCCTACTTACCCAGTTATATTCCCAGGCACAAAGCTGAGCACCCAAAAACTTGCCACAAGCATGGCATACCTAGGTACTTCATCTCATCCTCTCCTTAACCTATGTATAATGGGATACTTGCACCCAAATAAGGCACTCACTTGCTTACCTAACAAGCTCACCCGCAACTCACTCTGAAGATCTATTCCCACAACGTGAGGGGACTAAATATGCCCCATAAAAGGCACATGTTACTCCAAGAGGCCCGCAAGCTGAAGGCAGACATACTCTGTCTCCAAGAGACCCACTTCGCCAAGGCTAATACGCCCCACTTTGGCATGAAACACTTCCCCCACCAGTTCCATTCATCCCACTTATCCAAATCCAGAGGAGTGTCCATATACATCCACAACTCCGTTGCCTTTGAATTGCTACAGAGATTCTCAGATGACAAGGGAAGGTATCTGATAGTTATCTGCTTATTGAACGATGCAGTCTACACAATAGTAAACGTGTATGCACCGAATGAAAACCAACGTAATTTTCTGTTTAGTATCCTCACGAAAGTGGCGAAGGTACAAAGAGGAACCACAGTGATATGTGGAGACATAAACCACGTCTTAGACCCCCTTCTTGATACTTCTACGCCTCCACAAGCCTCTAGACACAAATCCCTCAAACCGCATTGCAAAAACCTGACACAGTTATTGCTCAAGTTCAATTTATATGATAGCTGGCGAACCTTCCATCCTTCAGAGAGAGGATACTCTTACTACTCTAAACCACACAAGTCATTCTCCAGAATAGATGTGTTACTCGTACCAGGCCCTTCACTTAACCTAATCCAATCATGTGTTATGGGGGATATCCTGTGGTCTGACCATGCACCTGTGATAGCAACTTTAAAAGATGATTTTAGATACCGAGGTTGTAACCCCTGGAGATTAAATGAATCGCTTTTACAGGATGAACAGTTTAAGTTAGAGATAGAAACCGAACTCACACACTATTTCTCCACTAACGACATACCAGAAACGAGTCCCACGACAGTATGGAGGGCCCATAAGGCTGTAGTACGGGGCCTGTTCATAAGGCGTGCCTCGCACCTCAAAAAGATCTCCCAGGCTAACTCCCTACACCTCCTTAGGAAATTGAGAGATGCTTCCGCAGCTCACATGGTTAATCCAAACCCACAAGATGCGGAACTTATAACACGGCTCCAATCGGAACTGAATGACATTAACATAGCCAAAACGACACGTACCCTACATAGGCTGAAAACGAGAGAATACTGCATGGGCAACAAAGCGGGCTCGCTTTTAGCAAGTAGACTCCGAGACGCTCAGGCCCACACCAAAATATCCCACCTATTTTCTCGAAATGGGGATAAAATCATCAAACCCCAAGACATCAGTAACCATTTTGCAGAGTTTTATGGGAAACTCTATAACCTCAAAAATGACCCTACTGTGCATCAACCCACAGAAGGGGAAATAGCTAGTTTTTTGGACAAAATTAATCTGCCCAAATTGACAGACGAGCAACGATCCTCTTTATCTAAACCCATCTCCCAATTGGAACTGGAAACAGTAATACAAAACTTGCCACATAACAAAGCCCCAGGTCCAGATGGCCTACCAAATTTGTATTATAAGAAATTCTCCTCCACTCTGGTCCCCAGGTTAGTGTCGCTCTTCACATCCACCACTACACTAGAATCCATCCCAGCAGACATGCTCGCGGCTAATGTGGCCACATTACCCAAACCAGGAAAACCACCAACCCAATGTGCTAACTTTCGACCAATTTCGCTACTCAACTCTGATGTTAAAATCCTTGCTAAAGTATACGCTAACCGCATGTCAAACATAATCCCACACATCATCCACTCTGACCAAGTCGGCTTCGTACATGGAAGGCAGGGGACAGATGGAACACGCAAAGCCCTTGCACTACTACACACTATGCACAGACAATCTCCTCAAAGTCTCTTATTATCCCTTGATGCAGAAAAAGCCTTCGACCGCCTGCATTGGTCATTCTTGCGGGCGGTCCTGGCCAAATTTGATTTCCCCATGCACTTTATCTCAATAGTCAAATCCCTGTATAGCAACCCCGAAGCTAGAGTTTTCACCTCGGGATTTCAATCCGCACCTTTCACTATTACTAATGGCTCTAGGCAAGGGTGCCCCCTATCGCCCCTCCTATATATCATGGCCCTAGAACCCTTGGCCGAGGCTATCCGCATGGAGAAGGAGATCAAAGGGATTAGGGTGGGAGATAGCGAGCACAAACTGAACCTTTTCGCGGATGATGTTCTGCTCACAATCACTGAACCACACACATCCCTGCCAAAATTCCACGCCATATTACAGGAATATAGCAAATGTTCATATTATAAATTAAACCTTTCCAAAACACAAGCCATGGGAGTGGGGATGGACAGTGCGTACTTGTCGGCATTAAAGAAACAATTCTCCTATGACTGGAGGGATGACCATCTGACTTTCCTAGGGGTAAAGCTCCCACATAACTTGTCCAACCTATATAACATAAACTACGTTAAACTCAGCAAGGAGATCACTGCTTTGCTTCACAACTGGGGAAATAAATTTATCTCATGGTCGGGGCGCATAGCAGCGGTCAAAATGGTAATTTTGCCCAAACTACAATATCTGTTTAGAACACTCACTCTACAAATACCAAGGGCTTATTTCATGGCACTTCAGAAACAGATTAATCTTTTCATTTGGCAGGGGAAACGACCCAGAATAGCCATAACCACACTATACCAACCTAGGAACAGGGGAGGAATGAGTCTACCCAATATACAACTGTATCATAGAGCAGCAGTGCTGGCTAGCCTCCTCCCCGCCGCCCAGGAGCGGGACAGGCCACAATGGGTGAAGCTAGAACAACATTGGCTACAAAACCAAGAAATAGACGCATTAATATGGCTATCCCCGAAGAACAGGGGAAACACAACACAGGTACTCCCAACCACCCTAGCAATGCTGAAAATATGGGACGCATCGCGTAAATTTCTATGTAGCAATTATCCGATTGCCCTCTCTACCCCTATCAAAGCTCTAGCTTGGGAAATACCAGATTTTAACTACAGGGTCTGGAACAGATGTGGTGTACTTCACCTACATTCTCTCTTCAACAAGGGGAAATTAGATACATTTGATCACATGAAAGAGACCTACACGTTACCCAACACGGCGTACCACTCATATATGCAATTAACATCTTGGTGGAAATCCAAAATACAAACTTTCAAGCCCCAAACCACCCCTGAGTTAACAGAGTTTGAGAAACTTTTCATGGCGGGTAAACAGATTAAAAAACCCATATCCACCACATATGCCCTGCTGTTATCTAGACGTGAGGTTAAAACTCTCCCCTTCGTACTTTCCTGGGAAAAAGACCTAAACCAGTCAATACCGGAGAAAATTTGGATGGCCACGATAAATATAACGAAAGGCCTAACACAGTGTGCATCTCACCTAGAAACAACCCGCAAGATCCTTTACCGCTGGTACATGGTCCCTACGAGATTGGCCACAATAGACCCAACACTACCCAACACCTGCTGGCGATGCAAAACCGAAATAGAATCATTTCTCCATGTTTGGTGGAAATGCTCCAAACTTCAACCATATTGGAAAGCAGTCATCTCATTGATACACCGTCACACATCAGTGAACATACCAAACACCCCTACCTCTCTACTTCTCTTTATGCTAGGCACCACCTACCCTAAACCTGTACAATACTTAATATTTCACATACTAGTAGCAGCTCAACAACTAGTAGCAAAAAACTGGCTATCGCCCAATAATGCAGCAACACAAGATATTATTAAACATGTATCTCAAGTAGGAAAGTACGAATCCAATATCTCAAGAATGTCACCAGGAAACAGCTGGAAAAGGGAAGTATGGGAAAACTGGGAGTTAAAACACCCAACATAATTAGGCCTATAACTTAACCTACGGGTACACAACCCATAGGATGTACAGCTCAGGTAGCCCCACCACCTCACTACATTAGAGGGCACACGACACCCAATGCACATGTGCTAGTAACCAACAACTCATAAAACCCTTAAGTATTGAAGTCAAGAGTGGATTGATATATCCACGAAAACTGATGGGAAGAAAGGTGTCAGACCTCACTACTCCCCACACCACCCCCCCCTTTTTTCACCCTTATGAGGCGCTACGCGAAGGAAAGGCCCTCGGGCTCAGTAGGATTGCTTTACATTATGTACACCAAGGGACACCAGGCCACAACTCCCACCTAGGGGAACTCTAACAGGGACAACTTACCCAAACTATAGCAATAAGACAAGCAGGGGCAGGACCCCATAGGTCACACGTAGAGGAAATGGGAGTACTGTATTTATACACTGTAATTATGTACTTATGCATTGCAATTACGTATTGTATCCTTGTACTGATGTATCTATGTACTGCATACCATATCATGCCAGTATTTTGTGCTTATCCTTTCCCTTCTAACCCCCCCTTCTATTTTCTGTACCCCAAGTTCTGACAAAATAAAAATTGTCAAATTGAAAAAAAAAAAAACTCCTTTACTGTGTTAACCTCTACCATTTCAGCTGGAAGGCTATTCCATGCATCCACTACCCTCTCAGTAAAGTAATACTTCCTGATATTATTTTTAAACCTTTGCCCCTCTAATTTAAGACTATGTCCTCTTGTTGTGGTAGTTTTTCTTCTTTTAAATATAGTCTTCTCCTTTACTGTGTTGATTCCCTTGATGTATTTAAATGTCTCGTCTTTCCTCCAAGCTATACATGTTAACATCCTTTCACATTTCCTGGTAAGTTTTATCCTGCAATCCATGAACCAGTTTAACCAAAAGTCATCTAACCACCCAGAAGTCCCTCTAGTGGCTGTCAGGTGGCGTTAACCCTGGCAGGTAATTATTGCAGTTTCTCAAAATCTGCAATAATTACCATGGCAGGGTTAAGGGTGCTGGGAAACTGAGTTGAAGTGGTCTGGGAGCCTTTAGTGTTCCTTTAAGATTGGCTGAAATTACTGACTGAGCGACGGGAGTGTGACCGAGAATCTGAACGCTGCCTGAACGCTGCCTGCACCCAACAGCAGTGCATCTTACAGGCAGCGTTACGATCCCCTGTCTGCTGACCGTCACATTCACCTCGGTCAGCCTGCTTGATGCCATCTCCTGCGAACCTCAGCCAATCCGTGAACAGGATTCATGTCACCAGCCAATGAGGCGCAAGCCGCGCAACATCACTTCCTTCCACTGAGTCAGTCCCAACACGTGGAGCTAAAAGCTGCCACTGCAGAGAGGTGAGAAGGAGCCCCGTACCTGCTCAGGTTATTAAATCATGCCTTGTTATAATTTATTAAATGGGTACGGCTACTTGGAAATTAGTACAAGTTTTTAGGTTGTATCCCAAAATGTGGATGTCCTGGAAATTTTATTTATTTTTCTCTTTTTTTTTCAGAATTGCACTTTTTAAATGTTTGTAATTTTTTTTTATTTTTTATTATGCCTACACAGTGTAGGAATAATAGAAAAAGTACCATTGGTTAAAAAAGAAAACATTAAAATACTGTAACAAGCCAGTCTCCAACCACTTTTTCCACAACGCTCCGTTTAGTTTCCTCTCGGGCACTGTTGGGAGGAAGTGATCTTAAGTGAGGAAATTTATTAGTTTAAAATTTTATGCTTTTCATTTTTTTCTACAAATTTGTTTTTTAAAAAACAAACAAACCTGAAGATGGCAGATTCTTCTTTTTTTTTTTTTATATCTGGGGGTTGCAAGTAGCTGGTCTTGACTAGGGTGCAAAAAAGTCTAGCACCAGCGCTGCACGTACCAACTACCTAGAGATTGTAGTATTTTTCATTGTACTTTTTTGTAACACTTTTTGAATCGCCTTTATAACTTGTTTTTGGTTTTTATTAATGACGTTACCAATGACAATAAATTAATCACTGCTAGGATTCCTTTTGTTCCAAAAAACCTCTTCACGTCTCATAACTTTCATTCTAACTCCTCACTATGAAGTCTTTTTGTTCTTCATAATTTTACGATAAATTATCATGTTGGCATTCACATTAAATGATTTCATATAGAAGCACAATATGCACATTTTAAAAAGGGATTTTATTCTTTGTATAAAATGTTCCATCTATCATGTCACAGTAAAACTTTCTTTATAGCAAAGCATTACATTAACATTGCCATTAAAACTCTTATTAAAAAATACAAATAATTCATTTATTTCCAACAAAAAAAAAAAAAATCTTTAAAAATACTTATTGCCTAAAGATCTCAGGGGTTGAAATGCATTTCAATCTACAACTTAGATGAAATGCGTTCAATGTATTAAATACCCTATGAAAGTAGCTTGTAATTCTATTAAATAAAGTTCAGATATTTATGTAAATACTTTTTCCACTTTTTTTTCGAGCGTGTTGTAAAATATATTATATTTCTGATCACATATATTAATTTTTAAGCATATTTACAAAGGAATGGTTAGAGCAAAGCGCATAGCATTAATAATTAAAAGTAAAAAAAGAAAAAAAAAATAGATAGTGAAATAGTATTAAAGGAAAACTTCGACCCGCATTACAATTTCATCTCAAGGAGTGTCTGAGAACCTTCTTACTTTCAGGGTTTACACAGTTTTCCAACGGTTTCATTCTGAAGTTGGTCTTCCCCGTGCCTGACTGCGATGGTTCCTCTCTACCTGCCTCCTGGTTTCATCTTGTCCAGAAAGGCTTGCCTAGCCAAATGGCGATAGGCCGAGATTGTCAAGTGACATTCCCGGTCTACTGCTGGCTTTCCTGGACTGAAAAAGTTAAAGACGAGGCTGTCGAACACCGGGGGACCAACTACGGAGGTTAAACCATTGGAAAACAGTTTAACTCCTAAATATAAGATTAAGATAAAATTGTTGTGAAGATAGGAATGTTCTTTTCAAATGAAAAGATTTGTTTGAAGCATTGTTAAATGTTAAATATATAATAATCTAGGATCACTCATATGCAAATATATTCCTGGATTCTCTTAATGTTAAAAATCGCACATGATTTTTTTTCCCCATCTAATATAAAAATAATTTGGTAACCTGTTTTTGTATGCAGAAAATATAAAATGAAGAAAAAACAGGTCACTAATTTACAAAATAGGTTATAAAATTTAAAATGCATGCAGTTTATAATCCAATGGAGGTTCTGGGAATGTTCTGGAACATTGTAGTTGTGGACAAGGTGCACCTTGAAATATTTGTCAAATACTTTCAAGATGGCTTCCACCATACCAAGGAATAGACTTTACGTGTGATGTTTAAAGGATCCATAGGTTTTGTTCCTTTATACTGGCATCTGAACTTCATCATATTCATCCTTTCCTGTATCTTCATCAAGACTCACTGTAGGATTGTCCCCATCCAGCTAAAAAACACAGAAGATTATTTTGAAAAAGTAAGGATAAGAGCCCAGTGGGTCTGGTGCTGACAATTATGATGGGGCCTAATTACAGAATCTTATCGACCAAAAACACAAAAACAATCATACCTCCCAAGCGTCATGTATCTGATGGAGATGGTGTTGGAGGGAAACTCAAAGGATGCAGCCATAAGAAAACACATACTCTATGCTAATCTCTTTATCTAATTCAGGGGTAGTCAACCTTTTAATGCCTACCCCCTACTTTTGTATCTTTGTTGATGGTAAAATTTCTTTACCGCCCACCAATGCTGCAGTAACTTATTTTATAGCGAAAGTGTTTAATTTTTTTTCGAAAGGAGAGTTTTTTATGTGTGTGTGTGTGTAGGGTGCTGTGTGTGTGTGAATGGTGCTGTGTGTGTGTGTGTGAGAGGTGCAGTGTGTATGTGAATGGTGAATTGTCTGTGTGAAGGGTGCAGTGTGTGTGTGAGGGGTGCTGTGTGTGAGAGGGGGCAGTGTGTGTGTGTGTGGGGGGGGGCAGAGTGTTTGTGAGAGAGGCAGTCTGTGTCTGAGGGGGCGGTGTAGTGTGTGTGTTTTTGTGTGACAGGTGCATAGGGTCTGTGCTGTGTGTAGGTGGGCGAGATGTGAAAATCTATCTTAATGTCTCCCCCTCCCATCTTCTTACCTTTTACCTGCAAGCACTGTTGGTCCAGTGGTGGCATGTTCACTTTAGCCTGCAGCTCCTGCAGCTGCAGGCTGACTCTCCTGTCCTCCTGCGAGCACAGCACTGTACTGGAGCATTGCCATGGTAACGCGCAGCAATGCTCCGATCAGCCTGCTCGCAGGAGTAACACAGAGCCTCTCTCTGTTTGAACTAAATGCCAGTGGTACTCTGAGGGAGATCTCTGATCTCCTCACCAGCCTGAAAGGGCTTTCAGCAAGGCTGGCTCTGCATGGGCTGGCAGAGGAGATGAAAGGATCTCACATGCCAGCCTTGACCCACAGCCATCAAGGCCCACTGGGCTTTTTCCGCAGAACCCACCTCCGCCCATCTAAAATCCCAAGCCGCCCTCTAGTGGGCGGTAGTGACCAGGTTGACTACCCCTGATCTAATTTATGTTTTCATCTTTCAAGTAAATCCATACCAACAGCAGTGTCCAGTGAAGCAGGAAGCCAATGGGCGGGGTAAAAGAGTCGGCCACTGATGCGAATCACATGACCAGAACTGCCAAAAGGGGCGAACATGCCCAAAAAGGGGATATGTCTGTCCAAAGAATTGGAAGGCCAGCCTGGCATCGGTGTCCCTATGCATCACAGTGTCAGTGCCTCCATGTCGCCCAGTCCCCTAGTCTCCCACTGAGACACTTGGGGACACTGGGAGACATGGGGGCACTTGTGGATACAGACATGGGGACACAGACATGGAGACGCTGGAAGACATGGGGACACAGACATTTGGGTACACTGGGAGAAATGGGGTCACAGACACTAGGGACACAGAGACATGGGGACGCAGACACTGGGAGACATGGGGACACAGACACTGGGAGACATGGGGACACTGAGACACTAGGGACACTGGCTGGGAGTCATAGGGACACAGACATATGGGGACAATGGGAGACATGGGGACACAGAGAGTCATGGGAACACTGACACACTAGGGACACTGGCTGGGAGGCATGGGGTTACTGGGAGCCATGGGGACACTGAGACACTAAAGACACTGTGTCCCTAGTGTCTCCGTGTCCCAATGTGTCTACCTATGTCTCACAGCATCCCCATGTGTCTCAGTGTCCCCACGTCTCCCAGTGTCCCCTAGTGTCTCAGTGTCACCATGTGTCCCCTAGTGTCTCAGTGTCCCCATGTTTCCCTGCTGCCTTCCCCCCCATCCTTCACTTCCCTGAGCTGTAGGCTGTCTCTGCAGGCTGGGAGCTGCTGTCTGAACTCTCTGTGCTGTGTTGCTGCTCCCCCGCGGATCAGTGAGTAGAGAGAGGCAGGGAGGGATATGCTGTAACTTCCTATCCCTGCCTCTCTCCATACACAGTGACCCCTACTGGCCGGTGCTGGTATTGCAGAGTAATTTCCGTTTATACTGAGAAAAATGTTTGCATTTGTATTGCCGGTATTACTGCAATACCATCACGGCCAGGCAGCCTTAAATACAGGCTGTGCCCTAAAATACCAGTCAGATGGAAAACCTAAGAGTAGTGTGTTAAAAAAAAAAGTTTAAAAAAAAAGAATTTTTTTTTTTTTTTTTTAAATGGGCCTATTCCATGGGCCTCGGCCTGGAGCTGCAGCTCCAGCTCCATCAGCCCCTATGTTAATCCGGCCCTGCATTAGAATCACCTTCACAAGTAGGCTAAGGGACAGGGAAATCTGCTTGAAGAGCAATGGCTACAACGGGTCACGGGGCACGTGGAATCTATCCAACTGATAATGGCCCACGGAGACATTGTGTACGGGCATGGAGCAAAGATTGCTGTTCCAGGTACAGAATTTTATTTACAATGCTAAAACTACCTTTGGCGCACTGCATGTGTTGACATTTCTCATGTTCCTTGACACGACTATAGGGATGGTGTTTCCCCATGTTACTCAGTCAGGCTAGGGATGGTAGCTGAGCCTATTGAAATGATGGCTAACCTTGACACCATAAATTGTTTCTGGACTACATTTCCCATGATGCTCAGCTAGCTTTTAGACTCTATAAGCTAGCTGAGCATCATGGGAAATGTAGTCCAGAAACAATTTACAGTGTCCAGGTTAGCCATCACTGGATTGCAATATGTGGACCTGGAGCTTCAGCTCCTATTGCCCCTTCAGTAACCTAGTTCTGTACCTTCTGTTTCTTATTTTTTTAGTCTCTTCCTCAGCAAGTGAAGAAAAAGTGTCTAGTCAACTTCTGTCATTAAAGATACATCATCAGAGGATTCAGAAAACGGTTCTCCTTTTTCTTGCACTTTGGACACTCAGCAAACCGCCAATCTTGACTTTTGGCTGACCAGTCTGCTTAGCCTTAGGTTTATGTACAGTTAAATGTAAAGGTCACCTGTGTTTGGAAGACCCTCAGTCAATACCCGGCTACTGAACAAGAGGTGGCTGCGCTTCTCCATTCCTCTCGCCTCACCACTTGCCCGCTCGATCCTGTCCCATCTCACCTCATCAGATCTCTCTCCCCTTGTCTTGTGCCTACCCTAACACACATCTTTAACTGCTCTCTCTCTTCTGGCACTGTTCCTGCTGACCTTAAACATGCCACTGTAATACCTATCCTGAAAAAACCATCTCTTGACCCATCCTCCCCTTCTAACTATCGTCCCATATCCCTGCTCCCTTTCTCATCAAAGCTTTTGGAAAGGCTTGTCTTTACCCGTGTGTCCCGCTTCCTTAATTCCAACTCTCTCCTTGACCCTCTTCAGTCTGGCTTCCGCCCTCTCCACTCTACTGAGACTGTTCTTATCAAAGTGACTAATGACCTAATCTCCGCTATATCCAAAGGTCATTACTCCATATTAATTCTCCTTGACCTCTCTGCTGCCTTTGACACCGTTGATCATGCTCTCCTCCTTCAAACTCTTCAATCGCTCGGTCTCTGTGACTCAGTCCTCTCTTGGTTTTCCTCCTATCTCTCCCAACGCTCATTCAGTGTCTCCTTTTCCAAGGATACCTCCTCCACTCGTCCTGTCTCGGTTGGAGTTCCCCAAGGGTCTGTCCTTGGTCCCCTTCTATTTTCTCTTTATACCGCCTCTCTTGGTAAACTGATTGCCTCTTTTGGATTCCACTACCACCTGTACGCTGATGACACTCAGATATACCTCTCCTCCCCGGACCTCTCCCCTGCTGTCCTGCAACGTGTCACTGCTTGCCTTTCTTCCATCTCTGACTGGATGTCTTCACTCTTTCTGAAACTTAACCTCTCTAAAACTGAACTCCTTGTCTTTCCTCCTCCTAATCCTCCTCTCTCACTCTCCCTTCAAGTCAGTGATATCCACATAAGTCCATCCCTGCAAGCGCGCTGTCTTGGCGTCATACTTGACTCTGGTCTCACCTTTGAGTCTCACATCCAGTTTGTTGCCAAGTCCTGTAGGTTCCAACTCAAAAACATAGCCCGCATTCGCCCCTTTCTTACGCAAGATGCTACCAAGGAGCTTGTCCATGCTCTAGTAATTTCCCGCATGGATTACTGTAACCCTCTCCTGATTGGTCTCCCCAAAAGCCGTATTGCCCCGCTACAGTCTGTAATGAATGCTGCAGCTAGACTGATTTTCCTCTCTAGTCGGTCCTCTCACACCTCACCCCTCTGCCGGTCCTTACATTGGCTCCCTGTATGCTATAGGAGTCAATTCAAAGTGCTAACCCATACATTTAAAGCACTGAACAGTTCTAGCCCCGCTTATATCTCTTCACTGATCCATAAATATGCCCCTCCACGTACCCTCCGCTCTGCCCGTGACCACCTCCTGACCGCTGCTCGCACCCGTACGGCCAACTCGCGCTTGCAGGACCTCTCGCGGGCGGCTCCTCTCCTATGGAATAGCTTGCCTACTGCCATCAGACTCTCCCCTAGTCTTCAATCATTTAAGAAGGGCCTTAAAACCCATCTCTTCAGGAAAGCTTATGGCCTCCCAGAGTAATCTCTACCTTACATACCTGTCTCCTGCTCTCTCCTATGGGACAGTGCTTTGCTCTCTCCTCCAGCTCTGCTTCACTCCTACTTGATATTTATTGTCCTAATGTTTCAAATACCCCACCTCCAATAGTCTGTAAGCTCGTTTGAGCAGGGTCCTCTTCAACCTATTGTTCCTGTAAGTTTTCTTGTAATTGTCCTATTTATTGTTACACCCCCCCCTCTCAAAATATTGTAAAGCGCTACGGAATCCGTTGGCGCTATATAAATGGCAATAATAATAATAATAATAATAATAATACCACGATGGCTGCCTACCCACTGAAATACTGTCCTATTTTTAAGTGTGCATTACAGCTAAATATGTGCTACATCTCAGCCAAATGGAAATAGCTTTACGCTGGTGGGATTATTTTAAAGGGATACTATAGTCACCAAAACAACTTTAGCTTAATAAAGCAGTTTGGGGGTATAGACCATGCCCCTGAAGTCTCACTGCTCAATTATCTGCCATTTAGGAGTTAAATCACTTTAGTTCTGTTTATGCAGCCCTAGCCACACCTCCCCTGTCTGTAAATGACACCGACTACATGAAAACACAATGGTTTCATTTTTAATCAGATGTAATTTACTTTGAAAGTTTTTATCTCCTGCTCTGTAAATTGAGCTTTAATTACAAACCAGAGGCTCTTGCAGGGTCTAGCAAGCTATTAACAGAGCACGAGATAAGAAATCCTGAATTAAACAGCATTTGCAATAAAGGAAGTGTAAACATAAGATGACTCTTCATAGGAAGTGTTTAGGAGGGCTGTGTAAGTCACACACAGGGAGGTGTGATTAGGGTGCATAAAGAAACTGATTTAACTCATAATTGTTGGAGAATTAAGCAGTGAGACTGCAGTGACATGAACTATACACCAAAACGGATTAATTAAGCTAAGGTTGTTTTAGTGCCTGTTGTATCCCTTTAAATTAATTTATAGAAACAAAATATTAGTTACAGTGTAATTTTAACGAAAGAGCCATGTTTTACTTGTATGTTCTGTTAGCACAAACCTCTTTAAAATTAGGGTAACAAACCACCTTCGTTTTCCCACCCACCGGTCCATTTATGGAGTACTTACACAAGTGAGCTCTAGGTTGCTGAAGATACATGGCAGTAGGAACCTTCGTAGTGGCACAGTAAGAATGAGGACGAAGGGCAGGGCCAGTGAAGCTGGGGTGAAGATGACCACACATAGCACTGCCAAGCACAGTACTTGGGACAACGTAAACAAGTGCATGCGCAGCGTCTTAACCTATGGAGAGAGAATTCAGACAATCATATCCTCATTTTTGAAAAGCCATTAGAATCTTCCATTTCATTTTTCAAACCATTGTCCACATTTCTCCCATAATCCTGCAAGTTAAATCTTTCTACCATAATGACCTACATCCAATGGCAATATCATGAACCACGTGAAACATGCTAAACGGACAATCGCCCAGCATCCTTCCCACATTTCATTTATGTACCTTAAAGTCTGCCATGTTTTTGTTGATCTTTTATGGTTTTCCTTTTCATTATTAAAGGGTTACTCCAAGTACCACAACCACAGAAAAGCGTTTAACCATGAAATGCTGCACATACAAGGCTTAACTCCTTTGTTGCCAGAGTTGTAACTCCTTCTCTGACAGTGTCATTAGCCAGCTCAGAATAATAGTCCCGGGCTGGTTAATGTCAGTTCTGTGCACATTGGACATCTGGCAACAAGGACTCAACTCACCACACTTCCCCCGTACTGCTCAAGTCCTCCATTCCGCACATTCTTGCTACATCCCTCCCCAAGGGGAGTGACGTCAACAATCAAGGATCGGGCTACCAGGAGAATTTGGCCTTTCACTGGATTTTTTTTTTCTTTGAGGGGGGGGGAGTGGGGGAATGCCAGGACAGTAAAAAAAACATTGTTCGTCTGTTGCCAGGATGCCGATGTCAGATGTCCACTATAGACAGAATTGACATTAGCTGCACATGAAGACTCCAAGCACCATAACAACTTCAAATCACTGAAGTGGTCATGGTGCTTGGAATAACCCTCTAATAATAAGGGTTACTGTGACCAAAACAATTGTTTTAGAAAACACAGTTTTTTTAGTTTGAGTAGGCTTTTAAATTAATTTAACTCCACCTCTGCCTCTTTGACCTCCGCTTGCACAGTCCCTTGCTTGTTCTTCTTGGTCCCTAACAATAGTGTTTACCAATACACGTCTCACTTCAAATGACTTCTTTCATTTCCCCCCTTCACTCTTTCCCTTCTTACCCGAGTCACATAGATCTCCTTGGGGTGATATTTGGGTGGTTTAAGGGCGAGGAGTATGCGGTCATAAAGCTGTATACCATTCAGGGAAGTCACCCCCATATAAAGAAATATACCAAATAGGACAGCCAAAGGAATGAGAGTAAGGACGGGCTCCATCAAGATAGAAAGACCTGGTGGAAGAAATGAAGAAAAGTGAGGAGTGTACTTTGTAAATTGTAGATAAAAATGTAGGCTGATAGAATAACCTCGTCAAGAGGGTACACATTGGACAGGTGGGTCATTACACTAAAAGGTACACCTATTGTACAATCGCATGACATGGATACGTATTGCAGAAGGAAGTGTGCAGACAGCCATACACATGGACACTATTGTTTGCCAGATCTTCTACAGAGCTTTGTGGATGGATGTACCTTTTGGAGCTCAACTTCATCTGCCATTGCCTATCCTAGTCCCGTCATCTCACCATCTTTGTTTGCATTAACTCTGAATTTGGTTTGTTTCAGAGTTGCAAATGTCGACGGCAAATCATCTCACAAGACCCACCGAAGTGGATTTTTTCTTTGGAATTAAGAAATAGATCTGACCCATAAATATTTACTTTTTTTTTTTTTTTTATATATAAATATTTTCTGCAAATACCCAGAATCTGCAGATACCAGGACGTTGAGATGGTTCAACTGATCGTGGGCATTCCACTATTTCAATTGGAGTGTTGTCTATATATCATAAACACCTACTATGCTCAGGTTTAATGGATCGTGGTCTGCTTTCAGTAGAAAGCTGCGCAGTGCTTGGCAAACATGGTTGCAGGTGTTTTCATGAAAGAAGTACTCAGATAAAAAAGTACTCGGATGTTACAGTTTGGCAAGTTTGCTGCACCTCTACGCCCAATTTCCCAAAACACCAAGGAAACCAATTGTCATCCTCTAGCGCAGGCACAGGCAACCTTCGGCACTCCAGATGTGAAGTCCACCACATCTGGAGTGCCGAAGGTTGCCTACCCCTGCTCTAGCGGATCTCAGAAGGTTTGGTGTGCATGCACAGATAATAGCTTTTCACAGAAAAAAATAAATGAAGAAACTGTAATTTGAAATGTTTTCATATTATATGTAATATGTTTGTGTAAATAAAATACACAATTCTTGCTATGAATGACACGAAGGGCCACCAATACGACGTGAGACAGTGTATAAATACCCAGCAACAATATAAAATTTATTTATTTTTGCATTCTGCGTTGCATGTCAAGCTGGGTACTCTAGGATATTTTGGAAACGGGAGTTCTTAACTTTCTTTTGCCCAAGGAGGACTTCTCTAAGTGCAACTTGCGATATGCAGGTGATGCAGAGCAGTCATTTTGCTATACCCAAATATATATGCCCACACACACACACACACAAAAACACAAAACACACATTTATTAAACTGACCGACAAGAAGAGACACTAGAAGTGCACTGATCCTCTGTTCGATGACTCTCTCTATTTGAGGCTTGTCTCCCTTGCTCATGATGGTCAAAGCGTTGGCGTGGCTGACTGTACGCACTGTGGTGGCACTGAGCCAAGGCATCCCAAAGAAGGCACAGACACCTCCCATGCCCACGATCAACAGCAGATCCAAGTGGAATCCTGAGCCCTTCACGGTTTTCCTTTCTGGTTTGCTGACAATGAGCCTTTTGGGGTAAAACATGGTATTTATCTCCCAAATAAAAATACAAAACACAAGAACACGATAGGTTTATATTATTGGTTAATACAGTGGTTCCCAAACCAGTCCAGGATTTAGGGATTAACCAGTTGTGTCTAAGGTGTTTTTGTTTTGTTTGTTTGTTTTTAAAACCACCTTAGACACAAGTGGGTAATCCTTAAATCCTGGACTTGTATGGGAAGCATGAGGACTGGTTTAAGAACCACTGGTTTAATACAGGGATTTCAGCTGATGAGAAAAATCATCAAAATCAAAATCAGGCCATGTTTTTGCATGTTCATTAAAATAATGCTTCTCACTTTTTGTTCTAGGCAAGTATCATTAGTTACAGATTTTAATCAATTATCAACAATCCATTGAGCTTCTACATGTAATAAAATTACATTAAAATCATTAAATTAACCCCCCACCCTGCCATTCCAGGAATACCGCATTTAGAAGTACCCCAGTTTAGGTTCTTCTAGTCTGAGGCTCAGACTATTACTTGGTACAATAGTGAGATTCAAATCATTGATCATTTGGACAAGCAGCGTTCAGAAACATGGGAAGTGACAATCAGAATATTGTTGAACCCACTAATGGGGTCCAGCTTACAATCAGAGTCGAGAACACTGGTCAGCTCACTAGGAGAGTCGAGAACACTGGTCAGCTCACTAGGAGAGTCTAGGAGAGTCGAGAACACTGGTCAGCTCACTAGGAGAGTCGAGAACACTGGTCAGCTCACTAGGAGAGTCGAGAACACTGGTCAGCTCACTAGGAGAGTCGAGGACACTGGTCAGCTCACTAGGAGAGTCGAGGACACTGGTCAGCTCACTAGGAGAGTCGAGGACACTGGTCAGCTCACTAGGAGAGTCGAGGACACTGGTAGGCTCACTAGGAGAGTCGAGAACACTGGTCAGTTTACTAGGAGAGTCGAGAACACTGGTCAGCTCACTAGGAGAGTCGAGAACACTGGTCAGTTTACTAGGAGAGTCGAGAACACTGGTCAGTTTACTAGGAGAGATGAGAACACAGGTAAGCTAAATATGAGAGTTGAGAACAGGGTGAAAACATAGGTTCAGATCATAAAACCATATAGTGGATTTTGCCATTTTCTGAATCATGTAGAAAACCTGAAATGATTTTGACCAAAGCATTGCAGTGACTTACGTTGTGATCTGAGACTCCATGAAGATTAGGATGAAGACAAGAAGGGCTGGCACTACAGAAGCAAACATCATCCAAATGGGGAAGGGTGTGCTTAGCCCCATTGGTGGGATAAACCAGCTGCGATTACTGGGTAAGGAGACACTGAGACCTTTGGGTAGGCTGAGTTTCTAACAAAAACAACAGAAAATGATTAAAAGTTGACCAACATATATGGTGAGTTTGACATTAAATAGATATGTCTCTTTTGCGCTCACTCAGTTATTATAAATATTGTGTATACACTCCCATACACTGTAGATGTATACACGCATGCTATTAAATGAAAAATGAAGCCCAAGTATTGATACAAATAATAATCACAAAATAATTGTATCCCCAAAACACAATTCTGAATTCCCTAATCGGAACTTTCTCAGTAATTGTCCTATAGTCCGATATATCTTGTAGATATTAACACAGGATCGGGAATAACTCCCCCTCCAAGACTTGTTAGGTTATAAGGCTTTCTAAAAAATAGATCTGTTCTAATACCCCAAATCCACCACTTTAATACTGCCCTTACTTCAAGCCACATTCTTTATAGTTTCATAACAGCTCTTGAAAAACATTGACACTCGGGCGAGAGGTTACCCAGAAGACTATTGACCCTATGTGAACTTTTTATAGTGCTGTGGTCATTTATGTGCCTGTGAGATTTGTCTCTAACAGGGATGATGACTTTGGCTAAGTCTTTACAAAAGAATAACTACAATGTTCCAACCAACTCCAACCAACATACTTCTACTAGCTCATAAATACTTTAGATAAAGTACAAGAGCTTAACTAGATGATATGAGACTTCACAAGTATTATACAAATACTCAGATGCTATGCTTGAAACTTGCTGAAGATGCGGTTGGCTCCTGAGCACATTTTGTAGCTTTGCCTGGACAAAAATTCTATATTGGAAAACAGTGCTCAATTATCAGTAACCAGGCTGCTGAACTTCTCCAAACTTCTGAACTTCTCCGTCTCCAGATTTAGACTTTGATTTAATATTTTTGGATAAGATTTCAAATGATTTAATATTTTGAAAAATATTTTGGTAGTTTTTGATATATATTTTATATATTGATCATTTTTGATTTTCTAATATTTTGAAAAAAAAAACATTTTAGAAGCTTATCTGAAAATACTAAATAGAGGCTATAAAAACACCCTATAAACAGCTCTTTTACAGATGACTATATTTTACAAAATTGGCAAACCTTTTAATATTTCTAATGTGAAAACCAAAATGTACAGAAGGATTTCAGTTACTGTGGTTTGGAGAGGCAGCTATTGTTGCAAGAACTTCTCGTTACATGTATGGACCATGTGCTTGATCAAATTACCTTTCACCACTCAAAAATTTCATGAATCCTGGCAGCTTGCATACAAATATCGAATATGTAATATAAAGATTTCCTTACCTTTGTGTAAGTGTCCTTAATGGAAAAATCAACCCCGACCATAATGAGAATTGCAATGGGAACACCGAAATCACCAATAATACGACGTAACTGTAGAAAATATACCCACATCATAATACTGGCAAGGTTTTAATATAGTCCATTAAACTATTATTAAACAAAAATATATACTGGGATATCAACTTGTAGTCAAGCTTTTAATAATATTAGTTGTAATTTTCTATCTGGCTTGATATCGATCTACTTGGTCTCATTCATTTAAACCAAGGGATGTGTTTTACTAGGAATTATACATTAGGAATGATTATTACTTTGGGGGTGCAGATCTTATTATAGACCAACTCACTAGGACTCGTTTTATTGACATTGTAAAGGATGAGTGCACCTTGCTAGAAATATGACCTACTACTCTGATTATGAATGAACTAAATGAACTTGCAGCTAGTTTGATTTCATATGTTATCAGACTTATGCTTAGCTTTTTGTAGTCTTTAATCCCCTCTTGCTCTACTCAAAAATTGATTATTATTTTTAATCAATCAGTTATCAAGTTTTTTACCTTCCCTGGGAAGTAGCTGCTGTTTTTGAATTGACGGAGAAAGAAAGCAATAAAGAAGGCCCCAGACATCAGTACCAAAGACAGCAAAGCAGTGTTCGGCTGAGGGACAGCATTGGGGTCCAGATGTGTTCCATTGTAGTTCGACTGTAAAGGATGGGCCTTGAAGATCTGGGGAGAATTGAAAAAAAATGTATCAGTGTGTGAAAAGGACATATAACATGGTTAAGAGGAAAAAACCATGTTGCTTAGTTACAGGACATCCAAATAGATTTTTTTTTTCACCAGACTGTGAGGCATTCTAAATTTTGTATGTAGAGAAATTAAACTAATATTTTGACCGAAACAGACAAGTTAAAGATTTCACAAACAAAATGTTTTGTCCCAGTTTCTTTTGCGTGATAAACACCTCCATGAGAACAATTTACTAAACTGGTAGCTGATGTAAAGAATATCTTTCCCTCAAAAGGCGGGGGGAAAGACAATAGCCACTTCAGGTGAGACCAGTTCTCTGGTCTGTGCATTGTGCTAATTAGATTTAAGTAAATGCATAGATTAAATGGCAGAGTTACATTGTTTAACGTGCACATATGTGCACTTGATATTGTAATAAAGCCACTGGATCCAAAACGACTAGACTTTTTTTTAAACAACTATATATGTTTATTTTATTTTCATAATTTGGTTTGTGTTTTTTTTTTTTTTGTTTAATTTATATATATTCTTTATTTTTGTTGTGCAAAAATGGTTACAAACAGGCCTGCAGTGCCACGACGGCAGTAACAAGCAAATCAAGGCATTCAGTATTATGACATAGGATTGAATTGCACAATTTTAAACAGGTAAAAACATGGTAATGTAGGTCTCTGCAGAAGATAAGCAGGTAAGAATGGTACAAGACAGGTATTTGCACTGGCATTTTTGGTATTGAAAAAAGAGAAAAAAGAAAAAGAAAAAGGAGTAGTATTATAATAAGAGCATACTTCACAAGTATAACCAGCTTCTGGATTATATGTTAGTTTAGGATTGTATATAAACGGGTTATCGTTCAGGCAATTTACACATTTCGTAACATGGGAAGCCTGTTGGGTAGATATGGGCCTTAATGTTAGGTTGCAAGCTATGTGGCTGCTGGTGAAGGTTGCCCCGTGTATAAGTGTGTGGGTCGAAAAGCAACAACATGCTTTCATGCCGCTGGGTTGGGGCCAAAATACAGTAGTTATAGGCCACAAATACCACTGGGTAAGACAATGTGTATGGGGATTAAAAAGGGACAAAAAAAAAAAATAAAATCTAAGAAACAGTAGTACAATCGTGTTACCATAGCTTTAACTGGTTGAGCCGGACCTCTAGCTGTCTGAGCTCGAATTGTATTATGGGAGCTGTAAATCAGGCTGTGAGCTGTATCTCTGGTACTTGCTATGTACCTTTAGTGTTAAGGTGTGTCGCTGGGCGTTTTGCATCTTAGTAGCTACTAGATCTTGTGCCGGAGATCCTACTGGAGAGATCTGATTGGGATCTTTGGTGTTCTGTGGGGCTGTGAAGACCCTGGGTGGTGAGGAGTGGGCTGTAGGGGTTTTGAGTAGCTGCCCTGTAAATAATGTGTCGCTTTAGTGTTAGGATTGTTGGGAGCCTATACGTACCTGAGTGGGCATCTAGCAGTGCGTGAGTGAGGCGGTGAGCAATTGTTGCCTACACTGGATTTGGGAGATAGTGAGGCTCGTGCTTGGTGTTCCCCTAATGGTTTGTGTATTTTAATAAAAAGTATATAAATATATACTATACATTTTTATATGTAACAGTAAACCATGTATTATGGGAAAATAATGCCATTGAGAGATTTTGGAGATATCATAATATACAAAGAAGGTTATGTCGTTTATGAAAATCTTCAGAACCCAGAGATATAATTTTTTTCTTGAATTCATACTTTAGTGTATCCCTTTTCATTACATATGATATTTTTTTTCTTGTAATAAGGGTTATGACTACTGTCATGGTCAGTTCTTGGATTCCCAGTCTGCCAGAGATTGTTGGCAGTTACCCGAGCAAGATTAACGAAACATAAGGGGTTGCCTGTGGCTCAAGAGTCAGACAGGGATCCCAGAACCAGTAATTTAATTGTCCCCATACACCATCCCTAAGTGAGGAATGAACAAGGTGCCCAAATTGGCAGCCTGCCTAGGACCCTGTGGGATCTTAATTTGTCATTGGGACTTACACTACAGTGCAGAATCTGCTATTTACAGTGCTCACAATTAATTAAGCTCACAGGCATTATGCTTACCTTGTAGAGATTGGCAAAGGTCTCATAGATAAAGATGAGCGAGATAAGGAATGAGAAGATCTCCTGCGTAAACCTTGAAATGAAGCGGACCAAAAAGCTGCCTTCAAAGGCCACCACTATTATCACAATCAAGATTAGCCAATAGCCGATCCACACTCGCCCCACGATGTACTCAATGCCTTGACTTTCACAGAACTTGTGGAAAAATAATAGAAGCAATGGTAAATCAGACGTATTACTCCTATCTTCTTTATTCTATTTTTGGTCTGTAAGCCATCAGGTGTCACATTGCCCCCACTTCTACCTCTGTAAAAGTCCCAGTTTAACTTTCCCTTATCATTTTCTTTGGTCATAATTGCAATAAACGTCAATTAAAATTATGTTGAAGGTGAGTGGAGAGTTCCGCACAATCCCAATGACTAAAAGACAAATAGATACCTTGAAAAAAGCTTCTTCAAAAACAAGTAGAGGTCCAGAAAACCCGAGAATGAGAAGAGGTTGGGCACCAAGAAGACAAAAGAGAATTCCCTGTGCGGCTGTGGACACCATTAATTCAGACACACCCATCCAGTTCTGGGTCTTTTGAGCTAAAGAAACAGATACAGAGAAGACTAAATACTGACAAACAGGGTTATATGACAAGAGGTAATCGAACTTCCAAATGTAAAAGAAGTGTAAAGTGAGACAAACTATAAAAAAAAAAATAAACAAATAGGAATCGTACTATATTCTAAAAGCAGCGAAAGATGGGCAGCCAGCTTAGCGAATAAATTGACTTTTATTCAAGAAAGAAACGGATGTGATTTGAATATTGAATTAGGTAGCATATGACCTTCTTGGCCCACCTAGTCTTTTGCACTTCTAATTGTTACAAATCTCCAGTTGACCCACAATCTTGTATCATATCCAGGGAAGATCTATGATCATGTCATGAAACTTTACATTCTTCTAATGTTTTTAAAGATATTAATTTGTGGAATACGTTATCTAAATTAATCTTATAACAGCAACTTTATAATAGACCAACCATACAAAGCTATACAGTTCATATTCTTCCGAAGGCAAGGAGTAACCAGTGAAGATTTTATCAACACCAAGCACTTACCCATTAAACCTCCAAATGTAATGGCGGGTGAGAGGGCAGCAAAGTAGATAAATATGAAAGCAGCTAGACACTGGGGATTAAGTGCATCACGGATATCGCTTAGGTATTTTGGGTATCGACGACGAATGTCACGTACGAGACCTCCAAAAGGCTTGCCGGTTCGTTGCAAAGGGTCTTCTGGAGGCTCCTCTTTGTTCTTTAAATCTTTGAAGGAAGAGGACATGAATTAGGAGGTGAGTCATCCAATTCTGGGCTAGAAAACTGGAGCTACGAAAAGGTTCGGTTTTTAAAATGAAAAGAAATTGTAAACAAAACAAGAACAACCAACAACAACAAAAACACTGTAGGTAGAAATGGATGAATGTGGAAAAGTGAGAAGGATCAATATAAAGAAAGGAGACATTTGCAAATGTGGATGGGAGTTGGGAGGTCGAGAAGAGGAAGAGAATGGTGAAAGAAGGCGAGACAAACAAGAATATATTTAATAGCGATAATGGGAGACATTAAATGGCAAAGACCAGATTGCACCCAGGAAGAAGGTTGGATGTTAAGACCGCATGCACTTGAATGGAGCAGATTCTCTACTTGGAGCTACTATTCATGAACCTGATTAGTAAAAAAAAAATGGATGCCACACCAAGAACATGCATTTCTCAGCAGTGGTACTACCTCTGTTCTAAAAAACAAAATATATACATAATACAGATTAAGGTACAGCGTGCACACAATAGAATCAAGTTTTACATTTTGAAAACCTACTTAAAATAATCTATGTCAGCAAACAAATATGAGGATTTAGTTACACCACACAATACGGCCATATGGTGTAACCAAATCCCTATATTTGTTAGCTAAGGTAGGCAATGTTAACTTAAGCTTTGTGAAATTTAAAACTGGATTTTGTTTTGGGTCTGTGTGCTCTTCCTTAATCTCTATCGCATTGTAGTTCTCTACATGTTTCTCCTTTGACCAATATATTTACAAAAAAAAAAGTGGAGAGAAAGAAAGTACAGCAGCCTACAACACAAAATTAAATAGGGCAGAAAATAAGGTTGTATAGAAAATGGAGAATCATTTGGAATTGCTTTCTCAAGAGTAACGGGGCATTAAGGGGATGAAAAATGGGGCATCAAGGGGACAAAGAATGGACTCTACCTTGCTTGTGTCCACCTGGTACCACTTTAATATCTTGGTATCGCTTCCTGAGCATGTTCATTTGCAATGGCACCAGTTCCTTGAGTAGCTGCTCGTTAGGAGAGTCCGTAGGGGGAATAACTATGCAACAATCCAAGAACTCTTCAATAGAATGAACAAGGTCTTGACGTCCACCAGCAAGGTACATGTCAGTACGGAAGACCTGAGAAAATACAGGGAAAGAAATGTGACTGCAGAGTATAACGGGAATAATGACAAATAGGTGAGGAAAGGTAAAGACCTACAGGCAGAAAATATATGAAAAAAAATAAGAAAATTATTGATAGAGATTATATCAGGTAATAGGTGGAATTAAAACAATTATAAAGAGTGACGAAAATATGGAGTAACAGGAGGAGTTATAGGGAGAGGATATATGGAGTAATAGGAGGAGTTATAGAGAGAGGTTATATGGAGTAACAGGAGGAGTTATAGAGAGAGGTTATATGGAGTAATAGGGGGAGTTATAGGGAGAGGATATATGGAGTAACAGGAGGAGTTATAGAGAGAGGTTATATGGAGTAACAGGAGGAGTTATAGAGAGAGGTTATATGGAGTAATAGGAGGAGTTATAGAGAAAGGTTATATGGAGTAATAGGGGGAGTTATAGGGAGAGGATATATGGAGTAATAGGAGGAGTTATAGAGAGAGGTTATATGGAGTGATAGGAGGAGTTATAGGGAGAGGTTATATGGAGTAACAGGAGGAGTTATAGGGAGAGGTTATATGGAGTAACAGGAGGAGTTATAGGGAGAGGTTATATGGAGTAATAGGAGGAGATACAGAGAGGTTATGTGGAGTAATAGGAGGAGTTATAGGGAGAGGTTATATGGAGTAATATGAGGAGTTATAGAGAGAGGTTATATGGAGTAATAGGAGGAGTTATAGAGAGAGGTTATATGGAGTAATAGGAGGAGTTATAGAGAGGTTATATGTAGTAATAGGAGGAGTTATAGAGAGGTTATATGGAGTAATAGGAGGAGTTATAGGGAGAGGTTATATGGAGTAATAGGAGGAGTTATAGGGAAAGGTTATATGGAGTAATAGGAGGAGTTATAGAGAGAGGTTATATGGAGTAATAGGAGGAGTTATAGCTAGAGGTTATATGGAGTAATAGGAGGAGTTATAGAGAGAGGTTATATGGAGTAATAGGAGGAGTTATAGAGAGGTTATATGTAGTAATAGGAGGAGTTATAGAGAGAGGTTATATGGAGTAATAGGAGGAGTTATAGGGAGAGGTTATATGGAGTAATAGGAGGATTTATAGGGAGAGGTTATATGGAGTTATAGAGAGAGGTTATATGGAGTAACAGGAGGAGTTATAGATAGAGGTTTTATGGAGTAATAGGAGTTTTAGGGAGAGGTTATATGGAGTAACTTGGATTTTGTTATTTGACTATAAGAATAAGGAATTAGCATGAAGCTGAGTCACAGACTTATTGTAGGAAATATTAAATGCCATCCAGTATTTACCCTCTCTGCCATCATGCTAGATACAGCTTTCCCCACATCCTGGTAACTAATATTGGGGTGCTCAGGTCCCAGAAGGATGAAGAGGAACCTGATTGGTATAGAAACTTCAAGGACAGACTCCAGGTGCACAGCTTCCTTCAGGCGTACAAACGCCACAGTTGGACTCTCTAAGAATCTAGCACCACCTGTGGAAGAAGGAAAATGAATGACAACAAAAACAAGGAGACTAAACCTAATCAATTCAGTTCTTGAGTGAATAAGTCCAAACATGACTTCAGAATAAAGGGTATGAACAGGTACTAAATATCAACCTTAGTACTTAGCTGTGACCGTATCCTCTTGAAATATTAAAGGGACACTGTTGAGTATATTCAGTCCATGCAGGCATTTTGCTGTAAACACTGTGTTTTCAGAGAAAAGGCAGTGTTTACATTACAGCCCTTGGGACACCTGCAGTGGCCACTCCTCAGATAGCTACTGGAGGTGCTTCCTGGGGCAGTGCAGCGCAGTGTGCAGCACTGACGTTCACAGTCTACACACTCTACATGGAGACGCTGAACTTTCCCCATAGAGATGCATTGTTTGGCCAGGCTGGCGTTTGGCCCCGCCCACACACCACTTCTCAATCTCAGCCAATACAAAGCTTATCAAGTCTGATTAGGTCAGCCAAGGAGGCAGATCAGGGTTGGGGCAAGCGCCGGCGGACTCGCAGGTGAATTAAATAAGGTAAGTTTTATTACCTTTTAATGGGGGTAAGGAAGGGCAAGCCACCTTAATTATGGTTTTAACAGTATAGGGTCAGGAATACATGTTTGTGTCCCTGACCCTAGTGTTCCTTTAAGCCTGTAAGCCTATATACCAACAACTTCAAAACATATGGCACTCATTCCTAAATTGATCGTAAATAGTATTTAGTAGAATACAATAAAATAAAACACAAAGTTGTGCACTATTAAAACCATCCAATAAAGGATTGTATAGTGTTCAATACCAGATATGTAAACAATATATGGGAGAAAAAAAATTATATATATATATATATATATATATATATATATATATATACACATACACACACACACATATACATACACACACACACACACACACACGTGAATGGTGCCACAAAGCCTTCTCATATAATAAAGAATTAATGGCCATTGGGTGACAGGTAGTAGACCAAACTCACATTTATTAGAGAATGAGACATAGAGGATTCTATTCTGGTTTCCATTTAGGACCAATGAAGAGTTGTTTTTCTCGATTTTCTTGTTTGGTAACTTGCCAAACAATAGAGAAGTTAAAGATAAGAACTGGCCCTCGAGTCACAAAAACATCCTTTAAGGGAAACTCTAAACTCTAAATCCCAATATCGATGTATTCGTTATAACAAATAATAAATCGGCAAAAAAAATTCTTTAGACTCTCCTTAAGTTAAAAGGGGTAATCCAAATGTGGACCCTGTGCCTATAGGGGTATCAGCTACATCTCACTGATGAAGCCCAAAGAAGGCCGCAACGATTGTCTGGGGTCAAGCTATTGATGTTTATCTGAGCTTTGCCTTTTCTCAGAGTTTTCTGCTTAAAATATTTCCTAATCACTAAAGCTTTCCTTTCTTTAGATGCAGTGCAAAGCTGATGAAGATTCCACCCCCCCTCTTTTTTGCCCAGAACTTAACTCTGTTAGTGCTGTGTCTTGCCCAAGCAAATGCCTCTCATATAAAAGTATTGAAAATAAATCTAGAGTCCAAAGTACTTCATAGATACAGGGGGATGGGAAGCGGGGTGAAGGATTAATTGAGATTTAGGCATTTGTATAAAAAACATAAATAAATCATATTTTAGGGATGTATAGGTCGAGCACACTTGTATGTATTAATTTTTATGTTTCCAATAAAACTACCATAACACTAACCATTAAAAATAACCAATATTATTATCATCATCATCTTGGTATTTATATAGCGCCAGCTAATTCCGCAGCACTTTACAATATTATGAAAGGGGGACATTTTACAATAAATGAGACAATTACACAGGAACAATTGGTAGATGAGGACCATGCTCGAACGAGCTTACAGTCTATAAACTGTATTAGCCATTTGCTAACCCGAACGTTAACTCCTAACTCCTACACGAACCGTAGCCTAAAAATATAATGTAATATAAACGATGCATTAGATAAAACGAAGTCTGGAGACATTTCTAAATTACTCATTCTTTAATTTCAGTCTTTATTAAGATGTCTCTATGTCTGTTCAGTTGTATTATTTTCCATAATACACAGTTCATTGTTATGTATTCTATATATACATGTGCACACAGTATTTATTTATTTCCCACTTACCCACAAGGACTACGGAGGCTTCTGCACCTTCTGGCACTCTGTCTGCCAACGCATTTCCCTATTGGGTATAGCAGAACAACAAGGATTAAAATCAAATTACCATTTTATAACATTGCCCTATTGCGATCTTAAAAGTAAAATGGCAAAAGTGTAACCTTATATGTCAGGATATGGGGCAATTTAATGGGTAAAATACATAGATAACAACATAGCAGGAAATTAGTAGAATGTACATACAAGATATACTTATGCTTAACACTACCCAACTTCTGGTCTCCTAGTGATAGACTCATAAGTAACAAAATATACAACAGGAAATACATTGACAAAATAAATCTAATATTACCCCATACCTAATCCACCTGCAACTCGAAGTTCCAACCCAAGAACTAGTCAATGCATGAAAAACAGCTAGATTAAGTAGATCCACTGAAACAGTGAAGCGAAATTCCTCAATTCAAATTAAACATTACATGTGTAATATCTAAAAAAAATATATAAAATACAAAAAATCCAAAGGAGCAAACAGTGGTGTAGGGGTAACTCACCTACAGCAAGTTAGATCATAAACCTGGACGCATTTAGCACCACAGTGTACTTATCCACACTGCTTATGAATAAGCAACTTGAGTGTTGTGAAACGCGTCAATTTTCACAGTCTAACTTGCTAAGTTACTCCTATACCACTGTTTGTTTATATATATATATATATATATATATATATATATATATATTATTATTTTTTTTATCATTATCATATGTATAATATTTGATTATTACAACAGAACTAAAAATTTAATGTACCATAGAACCTCCAGGCTTGAAGTGGGTAGTAACGTTCCAGGCCTGGCTGGCAGCATAGGACTTGGAATGTTAAGACCCCATTACACAGTTAAGGTTTTATTTTTATTGAGGGTTTGGGCTTCACTGATTCTGTGGATCCATATGAGCGTTTTTTCGTGAACCTGGCGCAGATTATATTGTAGACTATAGAAACTGCGGATTGGGCATAGCGGTGGTAAACTGGGGCGTGGAGATAGTGTATTGGCAGGAGAGAGAGTGGATCAGTTCTTGAATTTAAAATCTTTATCTTATCGGCTGCTGCCTACTCTAATCCTGGCCCTCATATATTACTATAATATAATACAGAACTGCTAGGAGCAACAACAAAAACACACTTTAAATATAAAATATACCCATGCAATTTATTTAAGTTTCTTATCAAGACCATTACCTTAGCAGTAACAGTTTTCATCTCAATCTGAAGTAATGCTTGCTTACTCTCAACGTCTCCTTTAAGCCCTTCTTCGGGATGGCTGTAAAATAAAATTGCCAGCGATTAATCAATTAAGTAACTCTTTGCGTGATGTGTGTGTGAATTCACAACAGTTTAAAAAAAGGGAACCTTTTATTAGTGTATGTGTATACAGTGTATAGTAAGGGGCTTGTTAGTGCATTATTAACAATAAGACAATTAGAGACGGCTGCCTATGGCCCAGGGGTTAGACAGGGGTCCATTAATTTGCTTGGTTCCATTTACCATCCCAATGTGAAGAATATAGGGGAGGGCCCCTAAACTACCTTGGACCCTGTGCGATCTTAATCCTTGTCCTGGGATGATAGGAGTTGTAGTATTGCTTTATTGATCCTGTATACCTATGCTATAGCTATCATTTCTATAGAATGAAGGTGCAGTGTATATGGAGACACATTGATGAAGCAGGGATTGCTGGTAATTGTAAAAAATAAAATTAAATGTAGAGAACTCCATCTTTTTATCCTGCAACTGGGTGCCTCCACCCAGGCTTGGCTCCCTGACAATCAAGCTCCACCCCTTGCACATGATAAGTCGGCATATAGAGAGTTGTGGGAATGAAACAACGTTTCTATTTCTCCTCTTCTTTTACAATGTCAGACCCTGATTTTGTATCCAGTTTGTTTATGGTTAATATACATGGAATTCAACATATCCAAATCGCATGTCTTTCCCACAACTTACGTGTGTTGCAGGAGAAGGGCTCGTAGGACCTCTTCCCGGTTATCAGGTTTTAAATGTTCTTCGTAAATCATCTGATCGATAACTTGGCTGGCGATTCCTGGGAGAGTCTTTTCTTCAAGGTCCAGAAGTACCGTACCTGCAAGAAGAAGTACGATGGTCTCTTAGGGATGCCGCAGAGTGATAAGAATCTTAAGGCCACAGAGTGTTAAGAAAGCCAGGTTATTCAGAAGGTCTTGGTGGTAAGATGCCTTTTTGCTGATGATACTACGATTTGTAACAGGGTTGATGTTCCAGGAGAGATAAGCCAAATGGAAAATGATTTAGGTAAACTAGAAAAATGGTCAGAACTGTGGCAACTGACATTTAATGTGGATAAGTGCAAGATAATGCATCTTGGACGTAAAAACCCAAGGGCAGAGTACAGAATATTTGATAGAGTCCTAACCTCAACATCTGAGGAAGGGGATTTAGGGGTGATTATTTCTGATGACTTAAAGGTAGGCAGACAATGTAATAGAGCAGCAGGAAATGCTAGCAGAATGCTTGGTTGTATAGGGAGAGGTATTAGCAGTAGAAAGAGGGAAGTGCTCATGCCATTGTACAGAACACTGGTGAGACCTCACTTGGAGTATTGTACGCAGTACTGGAGACCGTATCTTCAGAAGAATATTGATACTTTAGAGAGAGTTCAGAGAAGGGCTACTAAACTGGTTAATGGATTGCAGGATAAAACTTACCAGGAAAGGTTAAAGGATCTTAACATGTATAGCTTGGAGGAAAGACGAGACAGGGGGATATGATAGAAACATTTAAATACATAAAGGGAATCAACACAGTAAAGGAGGAGACTATATTTAAAAGAAGAAAAACTACCACAACAAGATGACATAGTCTTAAATTAGAGGGGAAAAGGTTTAAAAATAATATCAGGAAGTATCCCTTTACTGAGAGAGTAGTGGATGCATGGAATCGCCTTCCAGCTGAAGTGGCAGAGGTTAACAAAGTAAAGGAATTTAAGCATGCGTGAGATAGGCATAAGGCTATACGAACTATAAGATAAAGCCAGGGACTAAAAAGTATTTAGAAAATTGGGCAGACTAGATGGGCTGAATGGTTCTTATCTGTCGTCACATTCTATGTTTCTATGTACTAAAATGAGAGCTGTTGGGAATTCAAACGGAATTCAAAATGAGTTTCAAATTTAAGGCCAAAGTAGCCAAACTGAAAGTTTAGCTAAAGGAGGAGAATTTTTCCAGTTCAGCTATTTTGGCCTTAAGTTTGAAATTCCCTGCATTTTTCAATGTAGTAATAACACTCCTATGATGTTGCTGGAGGTGGAGTTAGAACTCCGGCAGCTAAAGAGTTAAACTATGTATCTTCAGAGTTCCAAAGTGAAACACTGCAAATACAAACTCCAGGCACCATAGCCACTTCAAATCACTGAAGTGGTCATGGTGCTTGGAAGTAACCCTTTAAATTATTCAACTAAACGACCACACGTGCATTTGCCACTTAGGTCCATCTACGTTTCTAAGCCTGTAGCTGTGGAAATGTTCTACAAATACCAAGCCTCACTCGGCATAAGTTCTCCTGTCCAAGGTTTGGGCCTATGCATCCCCATACCAAATTGGGCAACCAATACAACTGCATCTACTTATTCCATGACTGTGTATGGTTCTAGATAGGGACTGCCCAGGATGTGGGACACCATGAAAAGAACTTGGAACTTTCTTGGCAAGTTCGACACTTTGATACCTTTGTATCAAAGTGTTGAGGTTGAGAAAACAGAACTAAGAGCAAACCTTTCTTAAAAACCCGACGTAGCTCCGAGAGGCTGCGGAAAGTGAGGTAGGAGATGTGAGGTTTTCCCCACTGCTGGTTTTTCTCTTGGTAATCTTCCTCGGCTTTCAACCATCGTGCAGCCTCCACCCAACGATGTTCCTTGTTGGTGTCCATTATTAACTCCTGCAGCTCTACGTACAGCTGGAGAAAGAGAAGGACATAGAATATTAACTGGATGATTGACAGTAGCAAGGTGGAAAGATTAATGAAGCCGAGAAATTAGAAAAATTAGAAATAGGGATGGATTATACAAGTGTTAATGAAGATATAGGATTGTTGAAATAGAAGACTGGGGTGTGAAAGAAGTTCGAAAAAACGTAATAGAAATAAATTGTTGGGAAGATCTGAACAGTCATGGCAATAAAGAAAAGCTGAAAAAAGTAGAATTTTGGATGAAAGGAACATGGCATTGGCTCAAAAGTGGGAAGCAAGAGGTCATATTTGAATCACAAGGGTTTTAGGGGAAATGGAACCATTGCAAAAAAGACAGAAGAAAATGTTCTGATACCATTCTTATACCTAGTTACTCAAATATATCATTAGGGTGTTGATTGAGATTATTCAGATTGGCTCATAGAATACAGTGTAACGTGTGACACCTATTTTGTGTATAAAATGTAGCAAAGAAATATATGGCAAAAAAAAAAAACACATAAAAATGATTTCTAAATCAATGGGGCATTCATTAGAACTGTACAAATACATAAAAAAAACAGAAAAAGACAAAAAATATATATTTAAAAAAAAAATATATATATTATAAATAAAATTTAAATCATAATTCAAAGTTCTAATAAAACCAGAATGGCAACAAGGGATGTATAGCTCATAATAAAATGAGTTCATGAATATAATTCTTTTTAAGTGCTGCAGGAGCAGAGTGGGTGTTTCTTAATATTAGGCCAACCCACTTCAGGTAAGTCTATACTTCAGACTATATGTTCCTGCACCCTGCATTAAGACGGTACTCTGCAGAGTGCTCACCTACATGTAAAAGACATGGTACGCCACTCGTTCACCCTTTAAGGACCAAAACTGAATAATCCATTCATTTAGTGGCAGCAGGGATCCACAGTGCTGTTACCTGTTTAACAAGCACAACACTCTACTCTAGTACAGTATAAAGTCAGTAACGAAAAGAATCACAGCAAAAATAAATAAATAGTTTAATTGGTCGTTATGGAAGATATTACAACTGTATTGTGAATAAAATGAGCAACAATGGACAACTTAGAATTTATATTGAATATAACATCTAACCCATAAAAAAATAATTAAAAAAATAAATAAATAAAAAAACAAACTACTGCCCCCTCCCCCACTCCTACCCTCCCCCAAAAAAACAAAAAAAATACACACATCTGAATTGTATGACTACTACATTGTAAATGTAGTAAATGGTTATGGTATATGTATACATACACACCTTGTAGAAAAAATATTTGTATGTGGGCATCACTTCCTTTCTCTTGTTCCTTCTAGACCCTAGACCCTCCTTTGACCCTCCACCTTGCACAAAATTGTTATAGGGCCAGGAGTTCGTTTTAGAGACCAAGAGAGCCCCCAATAAGCCGTTGCATCAGTAAATGAAAAAATTAAAGTTCCGTTGCCTCCCCCCCCCTTTTTTAAAGATTTACTGGTGGAAAGACAGAAGGAGGAGGAGGAAGATGGCAAGTACACTACACTAATCTGGCTAAACCTGAAATTCTATACATTCATTCATGTATAAACCACTTTATGCGGGCCTGAAGCAGAGACTGCAAGAATTTTCTGGGATAAAAACTCATGTAAAAAAATAAATAAAAAAATCAAGACATGGTAAGTATTAAAACGGTCATACCTATAATTGGGCTAAATGGCCAAATGGTAGTGACACGTTTCACGTTTTAGTCAAGGGTCAGTACCGTCTAGAAACAAAATGACCTCAAGACAGTGATGTGTAAAGGTTTAAAGGTCAAAGCACAAAGGGCATTATTAAAAAAAAAAATTATATATATATTTCCATCGCTTTGTAAGCCAGAATTCCCTCTTCTAGATGTCTGTTTTACTTTTGTCAAACTTGGCTTTACGGTATAAGATTAGCCTGGAATGAAAGATTCTGGATTCGTGGATCCTCTTCCTGATGTGGAAGATATCTTCTTTAGTTTCGAACACTTTATCTCATCTTTTTTATTTTTAAAACATTTTTTTTTTCTTATCTAAATATTGCGTTAAAAAAAATGTTATTTATAATGATAGTTTTTTTTTTGGTTAAAAAAAAATGGATTTAAAAAAAAATATATATCTTATTGTTGGATAGCGTTCAGAATATTCTGAACTTCTACCGGCAACATTTTAGAATCCGAACGGACAATCAGAATTATATTTCCAGAGTAGAGGGGTCTTTTGAATATTTATTCCTCAAAAAAAAAAAAAAATACATTATGGTGGATAATCACAGGATTAGCAACAACGACAGTAAAGAGGTAGGATTTTTTTAATCAATAGAGTATTTACAGATTTTGTTCCAGGAGTCTCACCTCGGGCAGTCCTCTTTGGGGTGCAATATAGGATGGCGCCACAGGGGGGAAAAGAGGTGAAGGATTTCCCGAATCCTGAGCTGCAAGAAGAAACAGACATTTATAAAATGATATTTAAAAAAAATAGCACGTAGAACATGTATCACCACAACTTAAACTTTAAATTAGTTGCTGAGAAAATAATTATGTGGCGATTCCTGAAAGGCAGTGAAAAAACCTGAATTAAAATATTGGACGGAGAGGAAACCTCTCTTTCATAGTAATCTACAGACGTAACTTGACTAGAGAAGGCCAAATATGTGATTTTAAAGTTTTTCCTAGCTTTTGATTGATCCTCGTGCTTTATTATGTTACTTTGACCATGACCAACTCTGCGCGCATGCACTGGGGACATTGATAGTTTAATTGCTTGTCTTGGAGTTTTGTTAATCTACAAATAAACTGGTTCTTTTTTTTAAGTGTTAGCAATTTTCACAAGTTGTTGTATAAACAGAGGTCTAAGCGATATCAGTCAGTCAATCTCGAAATTGTTTACACCACTTTACAAGAGGAATATAATACCTGTCTCTTAACGTAAGCATCTAAAAAAAAAAAAAGCAGGCTGGGTTATCAAACTATACTGATTTTCATCAATTTGGCAATACAATGAGCTCCGTAACCCTGCAATAAACCTTTCCTGAACCTGCACACATTGCATTCTGCATTTACTGTATCAATGAACCCTCATTTAAATATAAAACGAACTTACTGATCAGCTAAAAAGATTTACAAATATAAGGGTGGGATATTTTTATTTTAAAACAAAATCTTCAAGTAGTGATAATGTTAACATTTGTAGAAAAGTTACAAGAATTATGCATTATGATCCAGGAAATGTAAATCTAAATTGCAAAATTTAGGCAAAGTAAACTGATCTGGGAAAAAAACAACCAAAACAAACCATGATGCAATCACAGCTTGGCTAATTTAGCAAGATATTCTTTTCAATTGTATGTTTTTATTGAGTTTTCAGATTAAGGTTTTTAGCATGACGTTTACAATTCAGATTTCAGATGCCCAAAACGTAGATCCCCAGGTATAGTAGAACTACAACTCCCATCATGCTTTGTGTGTCTTTAGAATGCTTTAGAAGGACAAAGCATCATGGTAGTTGTAGTTTTAAAACATCCGAGATCTACCTTTTGGGCACCTCTGATCTAGAGCATTTTCAAACTAGTTCTCGTGTCCTCCAGAAAAATGAAAGGTCTTCTTTTGACTTAACATTGTAAGAACTTTATATTTCATACATTCTAGAGGTCATCTCTCTAAAAAGGCATTTCTAGGAGGCCATATTGAGATAAATAATAGAATTAAAAACAGACTATAACCAATCTACATTAAAAAAAAAAATTAAAATATAGTTATATAAACGATTCTGCAGAAAGTTATGAAAATTGAGGAGGCTTCTTTGCAGATCTTTATTTAACATGGTCCATTTTCTTTGTAATTCAGGAGAGAGGAACGGAAAGGTCATCCTCTATAACCTTGGAAGATCAATTTTAGGATCAACATTTCTGTGAATACTCAAAAAGGTGAACTTGGCAGAATTTAACTGGTATTGTCAAGCGAAGGATAAGATGGTATCATAATAATAGAGCAAAGGGTTATAAAATTTAGAGGACTGTTCTTTAATGGAATGCAATATCCATAAACCTTTAACAACCAAAAACAATGCACATTAACAGAGGTTCATGGTGCTCGGACAAGATTTTGGAAACAAATCAGTGTGCGTAACAAATGCATTAACCATGCTGTAATATTTTCAACGTTTAGTGATGGAAAATATCAAGAAAGAAAAAAAAGGCTTGTGTAGATTTCTAAAATGGTCTTAAAAAAATTGTGATTATAAATAAATTAATAGAAAAACCATACGCTCATTTCTTGTTCCGTTAACAGGATTACTTAGTGAATCCTTGGCATGAGAATAATACTTGGACAAAAGTAAAAATAAAAAATGAGTAATAAAAAATAAATCACACTTAAATAGGTAATGCTGCTAATACATTGCACCGAAATTGACGAGAATTGCAATTTGCTTCCCTGATTCCTGAAAATGGTGGGGTACTCTGCTCCCTTAAAGTGATAATATAAAAATGATAAACCAGAGGAGGATTTAAATTTGATAGCAATGTTATCATTTGTTCGAAGTATTTGGGGTTCAGTACACACGTCTGGGGACATGTAATATCAGATGACAGTGATTTCAAACAGGTGACGAAACGGTTAGAATTCAAAATCTATTAATTGCCAAAACAAGATTAATCGTCATATAATACGATTAGATTCTAGTTTGGTGTTACGTTTCCCTGTAAGTTCAGTAAGGGAGGATGGAGCCAGATACCACAAGGAGATTTTTAATTGTATTGTTTAAAAAAAATACAGTTTTTTTTTGGGGGGGGGCGGGGGGGAGTGAGGGGAGTAGGGTCCAATCCAGAGAAATTTAAACATTTCACTATAACATTGAAAGAAAAAAATATCTATTCTCCATAGTGGATCACTTTGACTGGGAATGTAGGTAAATTCTAAAAGTTTCTTACAGTTAGTGCGTCAAGACCTGTAGATGCCAGGTTCAAACTATATTCAAGCCTAGACCATTATGGACAACACACATTGGTCCAACACAAGCTTACGGAGAAACGCAAAAATGTATTCTAGAAAAAAAAAATAAACGAGATGAGAAATTATGCAGCCAGATTAACAAAGGTGAAATATTAAAGACATTAAGCAGGAAAAAAAACTTGAACACTAGTCTAGGCGAGGGGTTCCCAAAAAGTAGATTCTAAGACGTTGTTCCACTACAATCCTCACTATGCGTTGCCATCTTCCAGAATCGGGTTTTGAGTTTTGAAGCATCTTGGAGACTTACTTCATAGACACTCTGAAAGTGTGGAGTCTATATTTTCAGAAGAGATAATAAAAGGTTTCCTAATAGATGGTGACCTCTAAATATAGGGGCTTCAAAAAGAGACAACTTAACAAGTACACAGTGTAAAAATGATTTAAACACACCAAACACCCTATAAGATAAATAATGGACTTTAAGAGCTGTCAATCTAAGGCTACAGAAGATAGACTGACCCTTCTCACCTGTCCAGCGTCGTCAAGTAGGATGGGGACAGGTCTTTTAATTTCCTTTATATAATAACATCCCATTAGCTCCCCGTAGCTGCCCAATCAAGGCATGTCCCTGAGTTGTCCCATAACGCAGTTATGGTGTCACCGATGCACTCTCTGTTTACACTAAATTAAAAAGCAGTTCACCCCTGCTTACTGTAAACACTTAGCGTAAGTTGGATGAACTTAAGTCACTTAACTCTTTCCATGTTTAAAAATGCATGTTTAAACAGACAATATACAATATGGCTGCCATTCTAACGTTCAGTGCATATTACACATTATATATTAAATTTTATTAAGATAAAAATTACAGATCGTTAGAAGTATATATTTAAATATACATATTTGCGTGTCATATCTTTTTCTAGTTTTCATTATATCCATCTATTGAATTTCTACGTTTTTTTTTGTTTAGTCGCCATTGAGGTGTGGAATAGATTTTAAACCCCTCAAGGACCCATGTCGAAAATTTTCCATCATGCTGGCCTTTTTCCAAGTCATTTGTGTTTTTAGTTTGGCTACTTTGGCCTAGAATTTCCAAATCACCTTGAATTCTTGACAATTTATATTATTTTTAATTCTGAACCCTGAGGTTAAAGGGTCACTCACACGATGGGAGGGAGGACACACATATACACAACACACACACACACACTCCCCTTCTCCTCCCAGATCATTCATCTCTTGCAGAGTTGGCTCTGCTCATTTACAGGGTCACCTTTTACTAGAGAGTCTGAAATAAATACAGCGTCCAGGGCAGTAATTATATTAACAGAGCCCTGCAGCATGCATTTCCCTATAACACTCCAATTTAAAAAGATTATAAGTGATCAATTAAAAAATAATACCATATATGCTTTTAATTTATGACCATGCTGCTACCTAGCAGTGTTTGTTACGTAATTATTTTAATATTTATTTTTTCTTTTTGTCGTTTCTCTTTGAAGACGGAATGTTTGCCTCGTGTATAAGGAAGAAAACACAAAAGTATTCAAATTACTATTATTGACCATTAGTTAACTTGTACAGCCCATGTAGGGATGCTTTTACCAGTTAAGGACACATGACGGAAATATTCCTTTTTATTCCAGAAGTTGTGTCCTTAAGGGGTTAAATGAACATTGAAATATTTATTTTTCAGTATATTAAAATTTCTAATAATAATAATAATAAAAAAATAATTCACAATTTAATTTTTTTGTGTTTAACACTTCTAAGGTACTTTATAAAGATAGCAAAATCTCTGTTACTTAAAACTTGTCCATTTTATAATGGTCCTTGTTGTTTTTATATTTTGTTTAAACATTAGATCTTCATACTATAGCCACTGCAGCTCAGCATATCTTGCACTTTGTGAACATGTAGTGGTGAAAGAATCACGCTTACTTTGGTGTAAATTGGGGTTTGAGATAGTGCACAAGTAAGCTTTTTTTTTTTTAAGTCTGATTTCCTAATACATAGGGGCTGAATACTAAACCCGTAGCTTGAGGCCAGGAGTAATGTGAGTTTGAGTGTATGGATAATATATGTGTATTTAATATTATTTCAGTATAGCTAAACTTGTACTCACGGTTACAATAACACTAGAGTGGGGTACAAACTAATTGTTATGAATTAAAATAAATTTAAAAAATCCAAATATTACTAGAACGACTTGTCTCATTGAAACAATCAAACCAATAAAAAAAATCAACTGTGCTAAAGACGAAATATTATTATTATTTTATTATTTATATAGCGCCATCAGATTCCGTAGCGCTGTACAATGGGATGGATGTGTGGTGTATTGCTGGGTCTTTGGGTCTGACATGATGAACAGTTCCTTAGATTAGAAAAGACAATACGTAGAGCCCTGCTATTGTAGGATTACAATTCCCATGATGCTCTAATGTTCTAAAATACTTCTAGAGCAGTACAGGGTCTACACCTGTTTTTAATCCTTGTGCCGAAGATACTCCTAGCCTGCCAAGTCACTCACCCTGTATCTTGTCAGTAAGCTACCAGCTTGCTGTCAGTCCTTGATGAAGGATTCCATTGAATGGAATGTTTTGAATCTGGAGTCTGGGTGTTTAGTAATGGTTTATTTGGAGTATACACAGAGTATACTTTCTGCACCCGTCCGTATAAACACACAACTTGCTGTAAGTACCTTGTAAACGTACTACACAAAAGCTTTATTTATGATAATGACAGTGTCTGGTTTTGGAATTTTGGGGAAGACGGATTTTAGAGCTGAAACTACAAAGCTCTCAATGCTGAGCCAGGAAGTGACTGTATTTTATATATAAACCCAGCGCTGTCTGAGCCTGTCCTGATAATCGCTGTACATTATATATAAACCCAGACCTTTCTGAGCCTGTCTTGATAATCTGCTGTCAGGAGGTCGCTGTACATTATATATAAACCCAGCGTTGTCTGAGCCTGTCCTGATAATCTGCTGTCAGGAGGTCGCTGTACAGTATATATAAACCCAGCGTTGTCTGAGCCTGTCCTGATAATCTGCTGTCAGGAGGTCGCTGTACATTATATATAAACCCAGCGTTGTCTGAGCCTGTCCTGATAATCTGCAGTCAGGAGGTCGCTGTACATTATATAGAAACCCAGCGTTGTCTGAGCCTGTCCTGATAATCTGCAGTCAGGAGGTCGCTGTACATTATATAGAAACCCAGCGCTGTCTGAGCCTGTCCTGATAATCTGCAGTCAGGAGGTCGCTGTACATTATATAGAAACCCAGCGCTGTCTGAGCCTGTCCTGATAATCTGCAGTCAGGAGGTCGCTGTACATTATATATAAACCCAGACCTTTCTGAGCCTGTCTTGATAATGTGCAGTCGGGAGGTCGCTGTGCACTATATAGAAACCCAGCGCTGTCTGAGTCTGTCCTGATAATCTACAGTTAGGAGGTCACTGTACATTGTATATAAACCCAGCCCTTTCTGAGCCTGTCCTGATAATGTGCAGTCAGGAGCTTGCTGTACATTATATATAAAACCAGAGCTGTCTGAGCCTGTCCTGATAATGTGCAGTCAGAAGGTCGCTGTACTATATATATAGAAACCTAGCGCTGTCTGAGCTTGTCCTGATAATCTACAGTCAGGAGGTCACTGTACATTGTATATAAACCCAGCCCTTTCTGAGCAGGTCCTGATAATGTGCAGTCAGGAGCTTGCTGTACATTATATATAAAACCAGAGCTGTCTGAGCCTGTCCTGATAATGTGCAGTCAGGAGGTCGCTGTACTATATATATATATACATACACATACATACCCAACGTTGTCTGACCCTGTCCTGAGACTCCTAGCACTGTTAGATTTTGTATTGGGATAGCACTTATTCAAGGGGTGAAAAGAATATTTAACAACGATGTAAAAAAAATTGGCCACCTACTTTCTCGATATTGTCCTCCCTGACCTTTATCGTCCACCCGTCTCCTGCTATCCAGGTTATAGGAGCCACGGATTGCCCAAAACATGGACTGTCTGAAAAACAGACACAGGAGATCGTAGGAATTATGAATTTTGTTCAGTTTTCCTACTTATTAAACTCAAGCACCTCCTGAGCGATGCGATTGTTCATGAACACTTTGGAGATAAGAGGGACTTACAGTTGGCCATCATTTACAGTTTAAGTGTAACTGCTTCTGATTCTAAGTTGGCAGTAAGACATCTCTGAGTGTCAATAAATGGCACAATATATGGTATTTTTGTCAACTAACTGATTCTTTGGGCAATTAAAACAATATTCTATATTACAAAAAAATCTTAGAATGAAGGCTGAATAATGGTGGCTATTGTCGAGACTTGGACAGAAAAACGGGGGGAAAAAATGCAGTCCAAAGTTTCAGGTTAGACTTCTGACTAGACTTTCTTTAAATTTCACATAAGATTCCAAGATAATTACAATAGTAAAATACAAGTATAAATAATAGATCAAAAATAATTTAGGTTGTCATATCAGGTATTGACGTGGAGTTAGTTTCTCTTGGGACTCTGACCTCTGACTTCAGATTATCAGGATAAAGCCTGGTAGACGTGCTATGATCTAAATCAGGGATGGTGAAACCCGAATTTGTTTTCCAAATGGAGTGTTTAGAGTGTGTACTGACTCACCGACAGATTTTGTACAATGTGGATCTTTTCTTCTCCGAATGATCTGTGTGCCCTATACAAAGCAGAGACTAGGCCACATTATATCCTGAAAACATAACTTACAAAAAAAAATAAACCGCCACGGAATTATATAGTTGACCTAAAAAGTAAAATATAGGAAACGAAAGATTGTTATTATTGGAGCATAACTATCAATTGTATCATGGTCAATGGTATCTGGACCATTCCATGAAAAACTGGACTGGATCTGATTGCTTTTCTTTTTTATCCAAGTTTACTTTCCGCATCCCACCATTCCCTCTCCGAGCATGCAATCCATGAAGTCAGAACGACTTGCAGGAAACGGTTGCCCCATATGTGGTGGTCCACAGGCAACCTCCTGAAATATTATTCCAAAGAGGAGCTCGAAAATAGACGTGGTATGAGCAGTCTTAGAATCTAGAGGTACTGCTATGACATAAAATGCATTTGTTCTACACCTACATCATAATGCCACAAGGAAAAATATAAGAAAAATTGATGAGTAAGTTGATACTTTACATCAGGTATGCGATTGTTCACGGTAGTATGAACAATCATTGAATAGATTTATAATCTAAAAAGTATAGCGTACATGGATTTAAATGAAGTTACACAAGGAGTTCTAGATCTATGAACTTTATTGCATAAACATTTGTCTCCTTGTATCCAAACCACTGAAATGTATATTCATAATCAGTCATTTATTTATATTTTCTTCTTCTGCGGTTTCATGTGAGTGAGGAGAATATGCATGAGTTTACCTATTTTAATAAATTTATATGATACAGTAATAATCCATGTAATACCCCTCTAACGTTGCAGAGAAAGGAAATTATTGTAAGTCAACGTTCTAGCAACACGTGTTACTATGAAGGTAGACTCTGATGGACTTCTGAGAAGGTTTCCCTCAAACTGTCTAAGAGACGAGAAGTTAGAGAGTAAATTTTCACTATTTGCTAACTGTAACCCTTGGTAACCAGTTTTAGACATTTTTTTTAAGGAGTATGTTTATGCCAGTGTTTAATTACTTACCATCATCTTCAGGCTGGAAGCTCTCGTCATTATCGTTGTATTCTCCAATATCAAGAGCCCCTTCCAGGTCTTTGTCAAAATCACTCTTTAGGACAAACAAAAGAGTTAGAGGTGTGAAAATAATAGCAAGCCAGGTTCTTGATATGTTAGTCTCTTCCCTTGGCCATCATTTCACGTAACTGCGTGAATATTGCACTAATCCTACGTTAGAACCTTTTTTAGCCTTTGAATGTTTAAGAAGATTTCATCATGAGACATAACTAATCTATTACAAACATCACTTAAATCTGGACAGTGGTGATATTTAAAAAAAAAACAACAACTATCTTTAATTTTCAACTTCCACTGACTTTCTCACTGTTATAGCCCAAAAAACAATAATTGCTAATACGGGAGGTAGTGATTTTCTAAATGGACTATAAGGACCAGTGTGCCAGTATGGGCCCTATAGGCAGCAGGTAAATAAAAAAACTATTCGTAGGGGCAAAACATTTATTTGTATATCGAACTATATACCTACAGCTGCTCAAATATTATTTATGTAATTTAGTAGAACTCTGTTTGTGACCTCCATAAAAAAGGGCAGTGAATGGTTACAGTCAAAACTCGTGTAAGTGTAATAAATAGCAAGCATACGTTAAAAATGGGAGAAGTAAAATTTGGTCAAACTAATCTCAGTGAATGAGTCTCTCTCTCCCATTGACTTTATCTCTGCTGTTAATGCATTAGACATCACTTGGTACTTTATTGGACTGACAAGCCAGTGTTCTAAATTAGAATCTTGTGCATCCAATAGGAAACGAGCAGTACGTGGCTTTAGTATCTTATTTGATAAATAGGGGTTAGGTATAAAGTGCTGTGTTGTAAAAAATCGTCTAAAGTACTGAAAGTGGGGCAGTCACTATGGAAACCAGTGCAACCAGCAGGTATATTGCATTGGTGACTCCTCCCCTTTAACATGTTTGCACCTCTTTTCAGAACAGACACTTTTTATACGTGACATCCAAAGAATTTTTGCAACATATAATCTGGAAAAAAATAAATCTTATCAAAATATTGCCTTGATTTAATATTTTTGGGCAAGCTCTTTCTTCAAAATATAGAAAAATATGAAAAATATATATCAATGTATTTTTTTTTTTTTTTAATATCAAAATCATTTGAAAAGCGCATCCAAGAATATTAAAACCGAGGCCTGTATTGTAGATGGACTTTACATTTAACAATTTAATGTGTATATATAAATAAACAATGTAAACTTACAACAGCCCCAACCCACCCAACAACAAAAACTCCAACTCCCCTCTCTCCAAAAAAACTAAAAAAGTCATCATACAGAGATGAGAGATGTGATATTATGTAACAAGAGTTGAGGAATGATGTAACAGTCATGTGATTGGTTAGGAAGATTAAGTTGAGTGCTACTCACTCTGGATGTCATGTTGCTGTTGAGTGGTTATATCCCTTACTGATCCAGTTCCCAGCGAGGGGTGCACATAACACTCGGACTCAGACCTGCATGTTTGCAAGGAACAAATCACACAATTAATGGGATTATAACTCATGTTGCACCTTACCGATGTCAAAACCCATCTAGTTTATTTAAGAGAAATGTAGAAGGTTTAAAAAAAAAACAGAACAAAAAAGCGCATGCATCATATAGCGTGACTCACTAAATAATAGCTAACACAAAGTTGTACATCATATTTAGCAGCGATCCTGTAATAACACTTCATTTGCAATAGTGAAGCATAATTACAATGCTGTTAATAATTGTATAAACGATTGCGATTACATCCCCAATTCACCTCCCAGACACTGTAAGAGCCTTAATTTGTAGTTCGTCTGGTTGAGAATGATGGGAAGATCCTACCCCTAAATAGAATACCATATCCACAAAAGTGACATTTAGCTCTGCTATGTTATGATTGGTACTGTGTTAATGTAAATTCAAAAAAATTACCAAGTCTCTTAAAGGATGTTAAAAATGTTGATTGCGCCATTTTGATTATAATGTTTTTAATGCACAGGCAGTGATAGCTAAATATAAAACTGCATATTGTATGAGATTAGACGTTTTCTCTACATGACTAACTTAGCCTAAATTTCGTTCCGTAAATATGCCTTTATGACAACTTTCTTTTGGTAGCTTTGAAGTTCGCTCTAGCGGACCCGAAAATACTGGTTACAGTTAATCTAGGTATATACGCAGCCTGAAGTAGCTCGTGGGGTTTCGTACGAAGAAACAAGGAAAAAATTCTAAATGTGGAACAATTACAAAAGAAACCAAAATAATGTTGAAGCTGGCTGTGAGAATTGTCGGGAATTCAACATAAATTTCAAATTTAATACCAAAATAGATGAACTGGGAAAAAATTCTCAGCAAAATCAAAAGCGCTTTAAGTTCAGCTACTTTGGCCTTAAATTTTAATTTCATATTGAATTCACTTGGAATTTTTGACAATTTTCAGAGAAAAACCCTGATTGATACATAGATATATAAAATCCTTGTTAAGGTATTTGAGGTTTATTTTTCACGTATAGGATTGTAAACCTGTTAGAGGACAGGCTCTGTATACCCCACAAACAGCTCAGGAATGCAGTGCAGCAGTGGATCTGTATCTGTATTCAGAACACTGCTTTATATTCACTGTTTATCCTTCATCAGGACTATGCGGTGCAATAAGGATAATAAAAAGTTAATAGTCTTAGAAAGGCTTGTGTGTTCCAGAAGGAGTAATATATACATGTTTGATGACCAATGAAATTTAATAGATGTGTAACCATAAAACTTCACTTTCTGTCTGTTTAGTAAACCGTAAGGATTTTTATTTTATTTTTTAGACTAATGTCATGACCTACGACAATGTACAGAGAGAGCAAAAAAAAAAAACATTCTTCCTGGAATGCCATTATTATTGATTTCTAAATTCAGGAGTTTTTATGGCAATATATTTTGCAATGAATGTCACTCCCGAGTATGATCCAATGTATTTTGAGTCCACTGAACAGTATTGTCAAAGGCGATCTGATCTCATCGTATGTTAACATTGTCATGTTTTTCGCAATTCTGCGCAGTTAAGTTGTGGACCTGGGTCGCAGCTCTCTCTGCCTCGACTGATAAGACTCCTTCGTTATAGGGAACTCCCAGCTACGTGAATGTCGAGATAAGAAAGACAGAGGATTCCCCCGCCCAGCAACCTCATAGATGCAGAGCCCAAATCCATGCTTTAAAACGCGCACTCTGTAACTCCACAACCTAATCTAGCAACCACATCGGTGTTATTTAATAAAGTGAGCAGTCCAAGTAAATTCCAGGTTAAAATAGCAAAAACAAATAAACTCTACATCAGTTTCAAATATGCTATTCTGGCCCTAAATTTAAAATTCACTTTAAATTCTCACTTATTAGATAAGTCATACTTCAAACCCATCTCTTTGAAGAGTAACAATCAATATATGGAACCAAATAATTAGATAAACTTGCAAGCACCTATCATGCAAGGTGGCATAGTCAACTAGGAGCATAGACATAGTTCAAGTGTCAGTTCTATAAAGCAAATAGAATTTGGAATACCATTGATACATTTAATGGTTAGAAATATAACCGCACTTAAGTAACCGCTAGATTATTTTACCCTTAAGTAACAATTTCAAGAGTCTGTCCTATTTCAAAGGAAATTTACCTAACGATATGGTTTAAGACTCAATCCTATGCATACAATCTATGGTAGTCTTACATTAGTCATAAAATTGCACAGTTGGTAATTCAGTAAAATATACCCTATAGGGAAGATGAAGCCCCTAAAGCAGGGGTAGGCATCATTCGGCACTCCAGATCTTGTGGACTACATCTCCCATGATGCTTTGCAGGCATTGTCCACAGCATCTGAAGTGCTGTAGGTTGCCCAACCCTGATTGAGAGATATGCAGTACATGTCAAAATGAAGCTTTTAAAAAATTAAAAAAAAAATTAAAAAAAATTATAATTTTTAAACAATATATTTTTGGGAAGTTTGCATTAATTGAGCGTAGAATTGTTTTTAAACAATTTCAGATATATACTGTATAAGAGTGCTTTTACCAATTGAGATTGTATTGGTGGTCAGTCTAAAGAAATACACCAACCTTGGGAATCTCTGACCCTTCACTCTAGCAATCCGTACTTAAGTACAGTATACTTTGAAACTGTTCAAAGTATAGACTAACAAGAGAAATCAGTTCAGTAGTTACTATAAAAGGCACCATTTGTATGAATTACTTCTGCTTTCTCCAATAATGCCATACCTCCAGGGCTGTTGAATCTTGAGAACATTTCAAGATTAAACTTTTGTGTTCCAGATAGCTCAAACAGTTCTCTATGGACATTATAAAAGGTTATTTAAACCTACAGATAGCTAGCCTATTTTTTTTTTTTTTTTTTTAATAGAAATATAAATCAAAGGAATGTATTGATGATGTCCAGAGAAAGATATCCTTAATTTTGGGTTTATATGACAAACAATCCCATGGGGTTTAGGAAATAAATACTTTAAATAAAATGACTCTCAATAGGCCTGATAAATTTGAGATAGTTCTAGAACTTGATGATATTGCAGATCATTTAAAATAAACTACGTGTATATATATATATATAAAAGACATTATTCAAACAAAGGATATCTGATAAATATTCCAAATTAAATATTTTCACATAATTTCTACACCCGTTAGACACAAGCAATAGGGGCTTACTAACATTCTCTGGTGGATTTGCCAAATGGTCCACAATGCCTACACTTTTCTATTGGGGATATTTCGTAATTTATTAAAAAAAAAATGCAAACTAATAGAGCATCTTTGGAGTCATGCCCAGAGCCTAACCGTAGTAACATAGTGATCTAGGTTGGAAAAAAAAAAGACTTAATACATCAAATGTAACCATCCACACATCTGTTTCTGTGACTGATCCAGAAAACAAACAAAAAAAAAAACCAAAAAACAGTTTGAAGCCTTTTCCAAAGTGCCACAAACAAGACAAAAAAAATTCCTCTTGATTCCAAAATGGCAGTCAGATAATTATTGTATTCTGTAGTAGTATTTATGTTCCATAAAAATAATTATTTCACCTGTTATTAGCTTTACCCCCCATGTGAACCTGTCGGAGAAAACCAGGTAACCCAATGCCACCTACCTGAGTCTTCTTCAGGGTCTTGATCCCGCTTGGGGTCTTGCTGTCCTATGACCAACTGTTGCTTTCAAAACCCTGAGTCACCAGAGTCACTTAATCTCCACCCTTGGCTAGAACGAACCTTATCTCCCCAACCACACGTCTCCCTCAAAACTTACAGCTACCTTCTGCTCCTCCCCAAATTGGAGTCCTCCATACACCCTTTTGGCCCACCATCCCACCAGAGAACTTCAGTTGGGGATTCCCTACGTCAAGTACGTAATATGTGGGGGCAGAGATCATGTGATGTGAGGAACGACTGATACTTCAAACAAGCCAATAAGAGTTTTTCTATTAGATGTTTGAATTTAGTATTGTAATAAAATACGTCATATTTCCAACTCACAATTCTAATCCAAAATTCGATGAATTATTAATTGTCTCTTTCCCACTTTTCCACTCAATTTTTGTTTATCTCAATTTTTACAGCTTTCTTCACACATTTTTCATTGTTTGTACGTCCTCTGTTGCAGTTTAACATTTTTTCCTTTATTTCATAACCTCCCTATCCTTTTGTTTTCCCACTACGGTATTTTTTTTTAGTTAATTTTTATACCTCTCATTTAATTTTTCTTGTAACATTTATTTCTCTTTTCCCGTATTATCTGAACGTTTCCTGTTCTCTCTGCTATATTCTAGAACTCACCATCTTTACAAATGTTGGAATTAAACAGAGCAGTTACCATTTGTGATCTGTTATACTAAAAACAACCAATGAATTATGCATATCAGCATTGTCAGTGATCACCTGAGCCCAGGTCATCCCCCTTTAGACATAAATGGACTACTCCACTTTATTTAGAAATTGGATCACTTCCGCCCATTCTTGCTGCCTACAAAGACCGCAATCTAAGTTGTATGCCATCTGCGAGTTTATGAGTGACAGTACGCATTCAATACTGAGCAATGGTTTGGAGTTTTAGAAATAATTAATGATTAAGGCCCTCAATGATAGAATATATGCTTTACGTTTCAATTACACGGTAAGGTTTATTAACTAACATTAGAATTTAAAGTGAATTTCAAATATAAGGTTAAAATAGTAAAACCAAAAAACATTAAACATTCTCTAAGTCAGCTGTGCTACCAGTTAAACAGCCGTGGCTTTACATCTCAAATAAATACAGCGAATCATATAATCTATCATTGGGCATTTTAATATATTTCATTAAATTATTGATTATTTATAAAACTTCAAAAAAATTGGTAAATAACCCTGTGTGCCTTCATTTACGTGTCGCCTTTACTGTCGGTTATTATGTATAATAAACACACGCTGAAAAAGATATTAAGGATTTTTTGGCTGGGGTGGACTCCCTATAGACCAGAGCATTCTGGGATTTAGAGTTGAGAAAGCACTCGCATAAATAGATAAAAGCATTAAATCACCTACGCTCTGCTATAAATGAAGGCTGTGCAAAAAGAGTTAAATATCCCCCCTCACCCCCTGCAGTTTAGCCCTTGCAGTGCTGGGTTGAACATATCCACCAGGTCATACTCTACAGACCAAAGAGAGGCTCTCGATTGACCAGTGTTATCCAATATTGTGCCAGGGTAATGGGCGATGGCGTAATGTGTGTGGATTTGAATAAAATAAATAAAAGAAAGATCTTTAAGATATTCTGTTATCTCGGCTTGGTTATATTTTTCCATATTTGTAAGGAATCACCTTTAAAAAGGCATTAAATAGACTCTGTAGGCACTGTCACTGCGTAAACGCAGGCTTCCCCAAACTCCGGCCCTCCAGATGTTGCTGAACTACAATTCCCATGATTCTATGAATGAAATAGATAGGCTGAGAATCATGGGAGTTGTAGTTAAGCAACATCTGGAGGGCCGGAGTTTAGGGTAGCCTGGCGTAAAGGAACACTAAAAATGTTTGGAATACAAATATGTATTTCCTGTCCCTATAGTGCCCTAGTCTCCGTTTAGTTGACCAGGCTCCTCTCTTCCATGATTTAAAAGGTGAGTTTTACTTTGGCATTTGTCTCTGCCTCTTTGGCAGAGATAGTTGAGATTGATGATCTCAGCTAATCCAAAGCTTTACCATAGTGCCGTATTACTGACCATACGATTAAAATAGTAGCAATTTACTGCTGCAGAGAAGAAAGGATTTCAAATGCAGGGTTAAATCGACAGGGAATGGGGTGAGGACATGGCACCCAGACAACTTCATGGAGATGACGCGGTCTGGTGCCTATAGAGTCCCTTTAATCTCATTAAAGTGGTTATGGTGCCTGCAGTCCCCTGGCGCAATCTTTCCATTCCGTGTTAAACCATTTTTAATGTTTAATGCTATACACAAGTCCCCAGCACACTTCCTCTGTACTGTCTGGTCTAATGAGAAAGCATTGGCCTGTGCAGCAATGAGCAGCTGTGATTGGCTGAAATTTTTTATGCAATCTGTGATTGGCTGAAACTGTCAGCTGACCACTTTCATCCTATCACAGGCCCCATTGCTGGTGTGAATTGATATGGCTAGAAGGAAGTGTGAAAACTCTACCTTAGCCAAACCTCCAGTGGGGGCAGGGCTATGTAAAGCCAAGGATCCTCATTCAAAGTTAAACTGCTCGAAAATGGCTTAACACTGGATGGAGGGACAATACCGGGGGAGTTTCAGTTTGGAGTGCATTATCACCATAATTAATTTTTTTGCATACAATTTTAGAAAGATTTGCAACTTCGCGCCACCCCTCGTTTCCCACTTCCAAGGGGAGAGGAGGATAATGCTACAGCAGAGAAGTATAGCCGACGTTGATTTATCAAAAATGTTGAATACGAATTAGCTAATTCTCACAGCTTTCATTTAGAGAGCGTTTATATTTTCATTCATGAAAAACCATGAATGAAGCAACTTGTGCCATTTAATAGTAGCTACCAAAATAGCGTTATTCAGGTTTTATAGCTTTCAACATTTATCAGCTAAGCGACATATCCCATCAAGTTCTGCTGCACACGGTTTTAGAAGATATAGACATTACTCCTGTACAAAACGATGAGGAATCGGCCAATTCCTGGTCCAAGAGATTGATGCTGTAGAATGTGAGGATTTGCAGCAAATGAGATCCCTTTAAAAGTAGGCACCTTTTTCCCACTGTTTTAAATATATGTTCTGCATATTGAAATATATTTTCTATGGATTTGGAAAAGGAGGGGCATCATATCCAATCCGGAATGTGTTTTTTGTTATATCCCTATATAAAATTGTTGACACCTTATAATTATAGCCAATCATTTCTCAAGGCAGAGCCTTTCCAGTCATTTATAATATTGTAAAATATCAGTTATCTATACCAATGGTTCCCAACCCAGTCCTCAAAGCAGACGAATGGTCCAGGGTTTGAAAGAATTTTAACATGGATAGAATTGGAATATTCCTAAAAGTCACTTGAATTCCGTAATCACTTGAGTCCAAAGTAGTGGTTATGGTGCAAGGAGTCCTCTGGCATCTTCCCACTGGTAATACTCAAACCGTTTAGAACAGTTCGCATTTGATAAGGCGAAAGTTCCTTTTCTACATTAGATATATCAATTGTGCTCATATTTGGTCAGAATTAATTGGTTGAGAGCATAGATTGACACTCCAGCCCAAAATAGCGGTCACTAATTAGGAATTAACAATTAAATTGTTATCTTTGAAGAGGGGCTGGGCCACAGTGCCAAACCGTTGCAACTGTGCAAGAGAACTACTGGCACCATAACCACTTCAGTGGGCTGTAGCCATTATGATGCTTACAATGCACCTTTGAAATCCTGGACTGTTTGCGAGGACTGTGTTGGGAACTATTGATGTATGACACTTCCACCAGTATACATTGCACTGTACATTGATCCAGTTCCCAGAGCAGTTGCTGGGTCAGATTTGACGAAAACGCCTCTCAGTGCACACAAATTGATCAATTACAACGACTGAATTAGTCATTTTCTCCTCAGTGCTGAGAGAGATAACCTTTATCTGAGCTATCGGTGCCTGTTTAAATTATTAACTGATAAATATAAACACATATACTAGTGGCCATTTAACAGATCCAGGTGTTATGGTTTGTATCAATATATAGACTTGGTCTCTCAGACATGCATCATCATAGGGTGCCATAGATGTTTTTTCTTCATGACAAAATCAAAAGGATTAAATCTACGATTATAGCATATGTGCAAAAAAAATAAAAAATAAGCTTTTTTCATATATGTCAAATATTTGTATTACATTATGTGAATATTTATACAGAAATCCTCCACACCAATATACCATATTTTACAAGAGAGTAGTGACGGTATGTGGCTCACACCTTACAGCACGTGAAATGGACAAAGAGGGACACTTTAAATTAGGGGTGTGAGTGGGGTTGGGATTGTGGCGAAGGTCAGGCTGTTCTGAGAAATTTTAGGTGACCAATAACAATTTATTAAAATAAAATGTAATCTAGAACAAGAGCAATGTATCTTATTTACACAGACTGAGTTCTAAACACATTAATTGTAGTTTTAAAGACACATTACTGGGAGCAGGCCCGGACTGGCCATCGTCCTGGCCATGTCCATGGGCCGAGGCTGGCAGGTGAGGTCACAGGATCTCCCCAGCCGGTCCATGCAGGGCCCCACTGGCTGTTTTCCATGACGGGCCGGTGGGAAGATAAAAGATCTCCCTCAGCGGCCCACTTGCACAGACATGCAGCTGGGGAGGGAGAGGAGGACCCGGTAGAACTCAATCTTGCAGCTCTGCCGGGTTCCTCTCACGAGATCCGGAGCATTGCCATGGCAACACACCCGATCTCGCGAGAGTGAACTCTAGCCTCGCAGGTTAGCGTTCACTCACCACTAGCACCACCAGGGATGGTGTGAGAGTGCCGGTCCCCCCTCCCAGGCACCATCGTGCCGTCCCCTCCTCCCAGGCTAAAGTTAAAGAGGGGGGGGATATAATGCGTTTTTTTTTTTTGGGTGGGGGGAGATTTTACCACCCAACACACAATCCCTCCTAACATATACACACATATCACCCCTCACACTCATCATCTATCACACACACACACATACTGCACCCCTCACATATATACACACACACACACACACAATACTTTCAAAACACACACACACATATATATATATATATATATATATATATATATTTTTATATATATTTATTTATTACACACACACACACACACACACACACACACTACAGCACCCTTCACACACACACACACACACACACACACATATTACATTCCAGACACACACTAGATCCCTTACCCAACTTTGGATCATCTACACACACTAGATCCCTTTATACACTCTGAATCCTCTACATATTCTGGGTCCTTCAAACACACACACACACACACACACACACACACACACACACACACTACATTCCTAACATACACACTCTGAATCCCCTATACACACACACACTAGATTCCTTGTAAGCAAACACAAACTCTCTACAAACACTACATCACCTATATACACACACACACACACTATAGCCCGTATGCACACACTTGCTACATCCCCTATACATACACGCTCTAGAGCCCCTAGCCACATATGCATTACGCCACAAACACAACATGCCTAAAACCGACCTTATTACACCATACCACACCACAATCAGCTCACTCTACACACACGCAATCCCACAAGCAGGCTCCAAACACATGCACAATACTCTTTCCTGGCCCTTTTGTCTCCTGGTATCCATTTATAGAGACACCAGAGACAACTTGCAAGGAAACACAGTGCAAGCATGTTATTACATTTGCTTGCACTGTGCAGAACAAATACAGGGCCTTTTTCTCATGCTAGAGCTTTTCAGCCGAGCTCTGTGCATGGTCTGCCCCGGAAGAGCTTTGACCCAACATGCTCACTTTGAGAAGGGGGTGTGTTTGTCATTGGTGCTGCCCGGCCCCCTTCTTAGTGGGCCGCTGTAATAAAAAAAATGCCTGGGCCAAAAATGTTTTCCAAGTCTGGCCCTGACTGGGAGTATCATAGAGCTCCTAGAAAAAAAAAAAGAGTAATTTGTGCCCAAATTAGGGACTGTCCATCCTAAATAGGGACACTTGGGAGGTATGATGTTGCCTACATGAAAACATGATTATATATATATAATTAAAAATTTAATCTTTAACTCAAAGTATTATCTTTGGTCATATTGTTGTCTTTGTGCCAGTACAGTACACATAAAGATGTCTAAATGGGTTTTTATAAGTGAAAATACAGCATTTGCAATGTTTTGTTTTGTTTTCAACTTCTGGTGCAGACAATGCCATATACAGGAAGGCAGAGAACATTGGCTTCACAGAGTGATCTGAAAAAAACTATGCACTTTTCTACATTTTAATGTATATCTTAAATGAAACATGAGTTATTCAGCATCGTCTTCACTAAAGGCCAAAGTAGCAAAAATTGAAGTATATCTGGCACAGAGAATTTTTCCAGTTTAGCTACTTTAGCCTTATATTTGAAATTCATTTTGAATTAATTTTGATTTCCCAACAATTCTCACTACAGGAAATAACCGAGAGAGTGTGGAAACCTGTGAACGAGGGGTCTGTAATTAGAAAATCCCAGGTAAGATTAGAAGATGATTTCATATTTGTTGCTTAATATTACGCAAATTAAATAAGTGACCCACTTAGATCACAGTTACTCCCTAGAAAGCACACAACGGGAGCTGGATGCCCACTGCGTCACAAAACTATACAATAGTGGAATATGTTCACTAAACTGGGAGTTGCGGACAAATGTCACAGATGTTGGAAATTTTACCCCAAAATAACCAAAATGTAAAAATAGTTTCCAATTCAGATGCTTCAGCCTAAAATTTGTAAATCCCTTGGCAATTCTTCACATACCCCAGATCAGTGAATGCATCAATAAGAGGTTATGTACTACACTTAGAATGGCAGTAAACAGAAGTCCGTGTTGCAAAACAAAAAAGACTAAATTGGTCAAACTGTGACATTGGTTGCATTGGAGAATTTTTCCAGATCAGCTATCTTAGCCTACATTTTCAGAGCTTTTTTGATTCACCACAATAAAGGGTTAAGTGTTCAGTCCCCTAAGCGATTAATCATATTACACACATTCTTCTAATCTTATTATTATTATTATTATTTAACCCCTGTCCTGCCTAAAACAGAGTTTAAAACAGGGGTCCTCAAACTCCGGCCCCCCAGATGTTGCTGAACTACAACTCCCAATGATTCTTTGAATTACATAGATAGCCAGAGAATCATGGGAGTTGTAGTTCAGCAACATCTGGGGGGCCGGAGTTTGAGGACCCCTGGTTTAAAAGATATTTAAGCGGTTTTATTGCCATGCTGCAGATGCCCAGGTGTGGTAGACTTTTCCTTAACAGAGCAGTCCCATTCCAATCCCTTTTCTACCAAGCAGATCACTACTAGACGTGTGTAAATGCTTCTCAGCTGATAGGAACGAATCAAATTCCTTTTTAATCTAGGCCTGAACGAATCAATCCATTCGGGATTTACCTGAGGAGTTCGGTTCATTGAATGAGACTCCACAGGCAAACCCTTGGTGGATCGATACTTTCGAGCTTAGAATAAAAGCAATTTGATTTGTTCCGATCAGCTGAAATGAATTCGTGCTGAAGTCTGATAAATGTTGCATAATATAGGGCCGACCTTTTCATGTGCTACCCAACAGCACGTACAAATGTTTTATATCCAGGAAAGAGGCCATATAGTCTATACGTTTTGTACTGTCATGTCTCGCTGATACTTTTAACTTACCTTATCTGTTGACCCAGGTCTCCACATTGTACATAATCATGTGATATTTGGGTGACACCCCTGCTCCCCAATCATAATGGTCCAGTTCTGGGGGATGCCTATTATCCATACAGCTTCAGGAGTAACACCGGGCTTCCTATGGAAAAGAATACAACAAGATAACGCCTTGATAGTGTAACTCACTGTGATACACATTATTTTTATGTTACTAAACAGACATAATTTGAAACCTTCTTACCTCATCCTTGGCCCTGAAAATGTGATGTGCTAACCTCCCCACCTGGTCATTGGGTTTAAAACTCCTAACAGGTTTATCTGAGCATTGTCTGGGATTCAGCATGAATGCCTAGCAAATTTACAAAACAAAAAAGGGAAAATTAGCCAAACCAGATTAATTCTCCAAGTCAGCTATGCTTTGAGCTCAGCTACTTTGGCCTTAAATGTAAAATTCACTTTCAATTCCTGACAATTCTCGTGTTAATAAATAACCCCGTAAAACAGTGCTAATTGTTTCAGGGTGGAAAAGTCTCCAATTTATTCAACGGTATTTAGAGACTAGGCTAAATAATAGTATAATGTATGTAAAAAAACATTCGACTGCTTGAGAGGTAAGAGCATGAATGTGTAAATGATAGGGTTGTATAATTAACCCCACTGAAAGTGGATGATGGCAGTTGCTACTATAAAGGATTTATCCTTAAAGGGACATTCCACTGCCCAAATAACAAAAAATAAATGACTGTTTAGCAGATATCCTCTGAACATGCACACATTTAATTATAATTTTTTTTTATTGGGGTAAATCTAAAAACAGCTTGTATATGTTGTAATTCTCTTGTCTGCAGCCTTTGCAAGCCCTCCCCTTCTAACTCCGCCCAGACTTTTTGTGGCTACCCAATCACAGACATCCCAATGCAGCTCAATGAGAAGTCTTTCCGTCCAAAGCAGGTGCTCTGCTGCTTGAGTTTAGAGCCTCCAAGATAAACAAACCATGAAGTAACAGGACCTGTTATCTAGTTGACAGCCAGGGAGATATAACAAAGTTAATTTATAAAAGTGCCAATTTCTAATTAAACCTGCATATTATGTAAAATGAAAAAAGAAAATAATAGGAGGACACACTTCACAAATAAAGAATTTTAGCAAGCTTAAGTGCTTTAGGGGTCTGGAGTGTCCCTTTAACGTAGAACTCCAGAGGGATATACACATTTGTATTATATAGCTGATGCATTTTCATATATGCCAATATGACTAATTAAAAAATTTTTTTTTTAAAAACCCGGACATTTGAAATTGCTGTATTTGCGAGCAATCCCTATTTATCAGCATTTGGCTCTGTTCTCACAGAATAAACTGCTTGGAAGCGAGAGACAGAAAGGGTGGGCTTATGGAGCTGTCAAATAAACAACCTCTTTTATGGAACCAGCGAAAATTTCAGAATGTTAGAGGTGAGACAGAAAATGCAACTTTAAGATAATGACTGATGCAAAGGCCAAAAGTTATAAACAGTATAAAACCTGTCCTGCTCCTGGTTTGTCACTTTAACAAATGTAGTTTGTTTTTTTTCTCTTGGTACACCTGCATAAAATGTATAATTTGGCAACCTAAACACACTATTAAGCATTTGATAAAACACAGCGAGTCAGTGCCTGGCTGAGAGTGATAGGATGACGCGTTGCATATTGGTACTGTTTTCTCTGCCATCAGCAATTTTGGCTGAACAAATAGCAATTTTTACATTTCGCTATTTAGTGAGCAACCTCATTGGGGTTATTTACTTCACTCTGAATTCAAACAAATTAAACTCTGAATTGCAAAATATAGTCAAAAATTGCTGATCTGGAAAAAAACAAAACAATTTGGCTATTTTAGCGCCAGTTTGCTACTATTTGGATCAATCTGTTAATGATAGAGTAGGCATCGACAAAAAGTGCCTTGGTGAGGTGATTAAATCCGCTCTTGCTGCAGCATACGAATGCTTTATAATACAGGACATCAATTAACTGCGCTGCCCAGAACATCAAAAAAAGACATAGACAATATCTGGACATTGTTCGCAAGATGTACATGGGCGTCAGGATTTTGCAGCATAGTCTCAGAATTACTGAAAATATTGTCTGGATTTCAGCTTGTCAGAATGTGACAGAACGGTTTAAAACTGTAAGGATTAACTTCACAAAGTGGGTCCAATACACCCCAATATTATTAGGATATTAAAGAAACACTCCAAAAAACAAAACAGTTTAGCTTGCTTTTTAGTGCTTTATGTGTGAAATCAGCCAGTCGTGTTACTTCCTGGTTTTGTTAGCTCAGTGGAGCTAAACCCAAGAAGCAAGAATTGCCCAGAGCACCTATCTTCCAAAGTCTTCTCATTGAGCTGCATTGGGAAGTCTGATTGGACAGCCACAGAAAGTCTGGGCGGGGTTAGAAGGGGAGGCCTTGCAAAGGCCGCAGACAAGAGATCTGTTGCTTTTTCTTTTCAAATAACTTTTTTGTCTAATTGACAGCCAGTGGGGTGTAACCAGTTTTATGTGCTTTGTTCTTGATTTGTATTTTTTTAAAATCCACAACTGGTCTGGCGAGCAATAAGCAGTGTAGAAATAGTTACCATTATTATGAAGACTGTAGATACCAAGGTTCCATATATATTGTAGTGTGCTCATTCATTATTATTGTAAGGGTAGTTCACTAAACTTTAAATTGGCGTGAGTTTACCAGAAAACTTCAAATGTAAGGCCAAACTTATTCAATATATAGAAGATGAGAATTTTAAACCTAAGTATTCAAATTAGAATAATTCTCTAAATGTGCGATGCTTCTGACTCGGCTATTTCGTCCTTTCATTTATTTAGTGATATACCCATCCGAAAGTCTTATTTATTAAACTAGTTGAAATCTAAGGCCAAAATAGCTGAGCTTAAAGACTTGCTGAATTGTAGATTAAAAAAAAAAAAATAATAATTGGCAAATTTTTTTGCTCTAAAAGTTGCATAAACATACTTAATGCATCTTATATAAGTGTCTGTGCTTAAAGGGAAAGTGCATGGTTTTATTCCTGTGTCCCCAGATAAAGGTAATATCGGCTCAGGGTTACCAGTCAGTTATATATACCATATATAACTAAACATGTCTTCACGTCTATGGACCACACATGAAAAGTGCAGTCGGACAGTATAAAGGATTCATATCCTATTAGAAACAAATCACCTTTAGGGTGATTTATCAAAGGGAGAATTTAAAGTGAATGTCCAATTGAAGGCAAGAGTAGCTGCACTGAAACATAGATAACTTAGAGAATTTATCCAAATCGGCTATTTTGGCCTTAATTTTAAAATTCACTTTAAATTCTTCATTTAGTAAATAACTTTGATAGTCATTCCCGCCAGTTCCTTTTGCACAACTTATTGATTAGCTGGTTTTCCACCTTTAGCATATGAATGCTACATAGTGCATGGTATCACTATTCATATGCTGCCGTTCAGCCTCAATACATTGAATGTGATTAATGCTTCATATTTCTTTAAGGCTGTGTGGACATCTCACAGCAAATGTTATGTTACTTTTGTGTGTTCTTGTGATGCCCGTAGCACCTCCTTCTGATGCCTGTCACTTGCTGATATACACAGAGATGGGGCCGCAAAGTTTGTTAAAGTGACTAAGCTTATTTGTACTGTTTTAGGCTCTATCTGTCCCTGCGCAGAGACTTATCATAACCTAGGCAGAGTGGCAGAATAAGTGCTTTTAGTGCAACTTTACAAGGATATTCACTGCAGTGTGAATTGTTAGAAATAAACATTAATTTTAAATTTGAGGCCACAAAAGCAGAATTGGAGAAAGGTCTGATTGCACCATTTTGTCCAAAAAAAAAAGACATTTACATTCAATTCCCAACAATTTACACTTTTGTGAATAATCGTGTAGGTATGGGGGCAATAGTTTGTTGAAGACGTTGCTGGGATGTGATAATGGGATGGAATACTTTGGGGCTTATTCACTAAACTGTTGAAAATTGAAAATAAGGACTGAAAATTCTAGGCTGATAAAACTATTTTTTTAGCATGGCTTTATTGGACTAAAACTTGCAATTTCGTTGTCAGTTCTTTACAATTCTCAGTTTGGGGAAAAATCTTCTCAGGGGTGTAATCACGTTCAGCAGTCGTGGTGGCAGTCAATGTTCGTGTAAGGGGGTTATTTATTAAACTGTGTATTACAGTGAATTCAAAACTGTATGGCAACATTTAGGTTGTTTAAAACTGTTTATCTTTAAACAAAATATATATCAAATCATATGTTTCCATATTGCTTAATCACATGAATAATTCCTAAATAATTGATTTTCTTCTATTCTATATACATTAGGGCAGCACTTTTTGTGTCCTGCCCAACATCACTAGTATGTAATTCTGAGCAAAGTACTGAGAGTGGAATAATTAACAGGAACATTCTATTGGTTTCCATGGCGATTGCTCCAGTTTTTGAAAATTGCACCATAGACGAATTAAGAACCGTGATAGAGCGCACTCGGAGGACTAGGTAAATTGATTTAACCCCTTAAGGACACATGACATGTCATGATTCCCTTTTATTCCAGAAGTTTGGTCCTTAAGGGGTTAAAATGATTCTGCTTAATTGACAGTTATAGCCTATAGGCAGGTCGGCTGGAGTTATACAGCAGTTACACAAATAAAAACCGAAAGACCAGGATACAGTGCTAGGTTCAACAAATTATATTTAAAAAAGAAAAAAAACATTTTATATATTTCTTCATATATGTTGTGTTTGTGTGTGTGTGTTTAGAAAAAGTCTGTTTTCAATCTTTCAGTCAACCAATAAGAGTTCATATTTTGGTTTGAAATTGTGTGGAGGATTACTATTGGCCAGTTTGAATTGCACTCCTTTTTCTGATTGGATGCCTGCGAACTCTGTTCCCAAAATGTTATCAATATGACACAGCTGACGATAGGGTGTTCCCTGCTTGGTCTGGCTGCAGTGTCAGTAATTTGCAGCTCTGTATTTGGCATACAAACAAGTGGGCTTATTCACTAAACCTTTAATTGGTGAGGCACAGAATGTTTAAGTTAAAATGGTCTGGGCAAGCAGCTTCAACGTTTGATTACATCTTTTGCTAAAAAATTAGAATTTTCCTGGCTAATTCTACACAGTTAATTGGTTTCAAATTTGAAGTAGGTTTTTTTTTAATGAAATTTTTTTTTTTTTTTTCATTACATGCAAGGGCCTTTTTTTAAAGGGACACTATAGTCACACAGACCACTTCATCTCATTAAAGTGGTCTGGGTGCAGTGTCCCTGCCCCACTCAGTCCTGCAATGTAAAAAATTGCAGTTGTAGAGAAACTACAATAATTACATTGCAGGACTAAGACTGCCTCTAGTGGCTGTCTTCTATCTTCTAAAATCCACTAGAGGCACTTTGGGGATTTTATTAAACTTTAGGTCGCCTAATTGATGCTGGAAGTCCTCAAACTCTGCATGAGGACACAGGGCTGCCATCAGATATTTTGGGGGTGCAGATTGTACATTTATGTAATGTATGTGTGTATTAGATGGAGAGTGTATGTTTGTGTAGTGGTTGTAGTGTGTTTTGTGACTGCAGAGTGTGTTTGCATAATGATGTAGTGTCTGTATAGTGACTGCAGTGTGTGTTTATGTAGTGGATGTAGTGTGTGTAGTGACTGCAGTGTGTGTAGTCACTGTAGAGTGTGTGTTTGTGTAAGGTTGTAGTGTGTGTAGTGACTGCAGAGTGTGATTGTGTAAGGATGTAGTGTGTGTGTTTGTGTAATGGTTGTAGTGTGTGTAAATGTTGTAGTATAATGATATGTGTGTGTAAATGTATGGGGATGCATACAGTATTTTTTGTTTTTTTCCATTAATTCAATACATTTTATCTTAGCCCCCCCCTTACCTGTGGCCAAGGAGGGGGGAGATCACATTCCCTGATGGTCAGGTGGCATGTTGCACCTGTACACTGCATGGGACCCAGCACACTCCATCTCCACTTTTCTCTGTGTAACTCTTGCGAGCCATGTGGAGCGTTGCCATGGTAATCTGTGGCAACGCTCTGACGACCGCGCCGCTAATGAGATTTAAAGAAGAGCAGAGCAGTTGGGAAGTGGAGATGGAATATGCAGAGTACAGGTACCCGGGGGCCCAAAGATGCACATATACAGCAGTAATCGAGATATATATACACATAGATAATGTGGGCCCGGGATTCCCTGAGCAGTCCAGGCCCATGACAACCATCATGGTTGTCATGCCCTGATGGTGGCCCTGTGAATACATCCAGCGTCAGTTAAATCCCCACAGGAAAGCATTGTATAGGAACACATAGAAACACATGGCAGGGGCCTTTACAGTGTTAAGAATACAGCTTTGTATTCCAAACACCATAGGTTCCCTTTAATAGGAACATTATTCCACATGCAAAAATATCTTTTTGTTTTTCATAAATGTTACGACATTTATCATTAACCATTTATAGTTACACCGTTTGACCTCTGTAATGTCCCAAATGCACAAACATATTTTTCCATCTAAACATATAGCACTTATTTTATCTCTTTATTGCAACTAATATCTCCCTATAACTACCTCTATCACTCTAACTGTAGATTTATAAAGCTTGTAGACAATGCAGGTTCTGCCTTTTTGCACTTAGATATAATCTCTTCATATACCCTCGTCCTACTCCCTATAACTCCTCCTATTACTCCATATAACCTCTCTCTATAACTCCTCCTATTACTCCATATAATTTCTCTATAACTCCTCCTATTACTCCATATAACCTCTCCCTATAACTCCTCCTATTACTCCATTTAACCTTTCTCTATAACTCCTCCTATTACTCCATTTAACCTCTCTCTATAACTCCTATTACTCCATATAACCTCTCTCTATAACTCATCCTATTACTCCATATAACCTCTCCCTATAACTCCTCCTATTACTCCGTATAACCTCTCTCTATAACTCCTCCTATTACTCCATATAACCTCTCTCTATAACTCCTCCTATTACTCCATATAACCTCTCTCTATAACTCCTCCTACTACTCCATATAACCTCTCCCTATAACTCCTCCTGTTACTCCATATAACCTCTCCATATAACTCCTCCTATTATTCCATATAACCTCTCCCTATAACTCCTCCTATTCTTCCATATAACCTCCCTCTATAACTCCTCCTATTACTCCATATAACCTCTCCCTATAACTCCTCCTATTACTCCATATAACCTCTCTCTATAACTTCTCCTATTACTCCATATAACCTCTCCCTATAACTCCTCCTATTACTCCATATAACCTCCCTATAACTCCTCCTATTACTCCATATAACCTCTCTCTATATGTCCTCCTATTACTCCATATAACCTCTCCATATAACTCCTCCTATTACTCCATATAACCTCCCTCTATAACTCCTCCTATTACTCCATATAACCTCTCCCTATAACTCCTATTACTCCATATAACCTCTCTCTATAACTCCTCCTATTACTCCATATAACCTCTCCCTATAACTCCTACTATTACTCCATATAACCTCCCTATAACTCCTCCTATTACTCCATATAACCTCTCTCTATAACTCCTCCCTTCACTCCATTTAACCTCTCCCTGTACCTCCTATTATTCCATATTACTTCATATAACCTCTCTATATAAGTCCTTCTAATACTCCTTACAGCCATTTTTAACAGTGTTAACATTACCATACATTCCCATTAAGTAGTGCTAGATTAATATCACTGAAACACTGTACTGGGATTCTTTTTTAACATGTATACATTGTGTTTAGAATTTTTATATGGGGATAAACAATGTTCTTTCTATTAAGCTCCTCATTGCATTACCTGTAACTATAAACCATTGTAACTACATTATCTCTTCCTGCGTCCTCTGTTGTCATGAGACTTTTTTTTTTTTAAACAATAGGACCCGATCACCTATATTACGTGCAAAATATATTGTTTTGTTATCATCAAACATGTTTTATATATTATTTAACATTTTCTATTCACTCCCTGTGTTTATAATGATTGTATAATTATTTCTTACAAGCTTATATGATGGTTATAGAAATCTTATATTTTAGATTGGGGAGGGGGGAGGATTACAACTATTCTAGTTCTTATAATATATATTTTGCTTTAAATATCTGATTTTTAGTTTTTTTTTTGTCGTTTTCATCATTTGTTTATTGCAAGAACCATTCAGATGCCAATATCTTCACCTATTTTAACGCTGTATGTACTATTAAACATATTTTGTGAGAATTCTTTTTTGTAGCCTCCTTTGGTCACATGACCCAATCTTTCTAACCTCAGCTGCCTCCCCCCCCCCACCACACACACCCTCCCAACCCTCTCTCCTCCCCCCCCTACACACAATGGTCCTCCTTCTCCTCCCCCCATGCTCTCTCTGGGTGGGTGACGTCACTAGCAGTGTCTCCTGTTCAGTACCAGGGACAGCAGCCTTTACCATCATTATTCTGCTGCTATAGGGTCCTTATTGCTACCCCCTCAAAGAAGGGAGGCTCAGTGACTGAGGGCTGATACAGACACATAGAAGATAGAAGCATTAGCCTGTATGCCTGCAGGTGGACTGGTCCTGTCTTTTGGGGAGGGGGAGCCTGGATATTTTGCTGTGGATGGGACCAAGCTTCATGCAGTCGGCCATGGCTCTGGCATTGCCAAGTAAAAAGTCATCCTCGAGAAACATTGCAGTGGAGAGGAAGAATCTACTGACTGTTTGCAGGTCAGCTCTGGGGGGGTAGAAGGAAAGGGGGTGGAAAGGTTCCATTCTAGAATGACAATGGAATACAATGTATATAGCATGGACATAGAGCTGGGGTGAGGCTCAGAGGGACACTGGGAGCTCATGGAAATAGACTGATGGGAAGAAAGGCTTCAGATCCATTCCTCAGAGAGGTGTTAGAGAAATGGGTGTCTACCTCCTCTAGAATAAATGGCTGGAGGTCCTCAGGGCAAACAGAAAGAAAAAGACAAGCTTGTAATGGGATGGTTAGGCTTGTCAAGGGATGATGGCTTAAAATAAGGTTATGAGAGGTAGAATGATTTTTGAGAGCAAGATGTCTCAGGACATATAAAGCAGGCATATCTACAAGGGGTTAATGTAATTGGGTAGAGGAGAGGAGGAAGTTAACATGCCAGAGAGTGACATTTTTTTATGGGGGGTGGAGGATGTCACTGATGGCATTCTGTAAGAGAAAACTGAATGGGAATTCTGGTCATAGGGGGTGATGACAGGAAGTGAGATCACAGCTGGCCATGTGATGTCATAACCTGAATTAAAGAAGGAGGCCAAGGACACATTGGGAGTGCATATCATAGTCTATACACACACAATGTCAACTGAATATACATTGTCTAAGTATGTTTAATAGGCGATTGTACATATTAATACCCCCTCTCTGTCTCTTCATTTCTCTCATGCTAACTCAACCTCTCCTTCTATAATGGCTTTTCTATCTGGTTGATTAGTACTCAGTCTGCCACTCCTATATAATAATATAAATATTTGTTTAGTAAAATTGCTGATTTGAAAATGTTTAATCTCTATTTATACCTAGTTTATTCTTATTTTTCATCTATTGTCATTTTATAGTTATTAATATCTGTCTAGCTAAGCTATCAACCATCTACCCTTTATCCGATTTCCAATCTCTTTACCTCTCTCACCTACCCCATATATTTTTTTTAATAAAAGTGAGATTATGCTTCTCTCTCAATTTCCTTTACCAGCACCCCTTTTTTAATCAAAAATGATTTCCCAGTATAAAATACTATTATACTATATACCATAACAGTATATATCTCTTTCTTTAACAAGCTTGCGATTTTCATCTTTCCTTTTCTTCCTGATTATTCCTCCTCTTTTTTTCGGCAGATATATAATATTCATAATTTTCTATTTACATTTGACTTCACCATCCTACCTGCTAATATATAATATGTATAAAAATATGCTTGTTTGCTTGTTCACGTGTCCTCATCCTGTTGCTTGCCCATCTCCTTCTAATCACATTCTATATATTGATATTCTGTAACTCTCAAAGATCTGTCAGATGTTCGAATGTCTCTCTATGAGCACTCACTAACCCTTATCTGACTTCTCCTTTCTCACACTCAAGCCCACCTACTTGAGTGTGACTGCCTGGATGCCCCATTGCTACCGGTGAAGTCCACATACTCCGACCCCTACCTCATGCCCATTTTCTCTCTCTGTACCCACCCACTTGCACTGCCACATTCCTCATAGTCATGCCCCATCACTCCTATTCCTTTGCTCGACTTTGTCATTCACACCTGCCCACTCACTCTTTACTCCCTTTCCTCTGCCTGACTCATCAATTTATTTTCACACTCATTGAACTACCTTTACTTAATTACGTTGCTATATTTTTCCTTAGTTTTTGGCCCTGCCAGATGCTTCTCTTGAATAAGAAAAAAAAAACAAAAGACAATGAACAGTCATCTATTTCTTTATTTCTTAACTCTTAATCATTCCGAGACCCATCCTCAAGACCCACCAGAGGTCCAGGTTTTAGTAATGTCTATGTTTGAAATAACTTGAAAATTCCTAAACCTTGTACTCTAAGATAGAAACATAGAATGTGACGGCAAATAAGAACCATTCGGTCCAATTTTCTAAATACTTTCATTAGTCCCTGGCCTTATCTTATAGTTATCCCACGCATGCTTAAACTCCTTTAATGTGCTAACCTCTTCCACTTCAGCTCGAAGGCTATTTCATGAGTCTTACCTTCTCAGTAAAGTAATACTTCTTGATATTATTTGTAAACCTTTGTCCCTCTAATTTAAGACTATGTCCTCTTGTTGAGGTAGTTTTTCTTCTTTTAAATATAGTCTCCTCCTTTACTGTGCTGATTCCCTTTATGTATTTAAATGTTTCTATCATATCCCCCCCCCGTCTCATCTTTCCTCCAAGCTATACATGTTAAGATACTTTAACCTTTCCTGGTAAGTTTTATCCCGCAATCCATTAACCAGTTTAGTAGCCCTTCCCTGAACTCTCTCTAAAGTATCAATACCCTTGATACTTTAGTTGTTCTACACCATGGGTAGTCAGGTTCGGTACTCCAGTTATTCCACATCTCCCATAATGCTTTGTCAGTGTTGTGTCTGTAAGAATGGGAGATGTAGTACAAATATCTGAAGTTCCAAAGGTTGATTATGTCTGTTCTACACCAACAGCTGGCTCTGTAGCTGAGTTACCAACCTTTCACACTCCTCAAATATTAAACTATTTAAATCTTTGTGTCCTCACCAGTCTCAAAAACCATTACCTCATGCTCATCTACTTGACTGACAAAACGCATTCAAGCTCTTCATCCACGTGCAGAAGCTTAGTAGGAAGGTCCATCTTTATTGCCTATCTCTCATCCCTTTGTCCTACTGCCCCATACTTTATTTTATAGCCACATCTTTTGTCACCATCCATGTTCACTTTCTGCACCCCTATAACTTTTCTTTGTGGCTTCCTTGTCGTCTTTAACCCAGGTTTTCTGTGAAGACACTCCTAGAGAAATACACGGCTGAGCCTATTGACGATTCATCAGAAGAATTTGTGAATTTCGCTGCAATTCTTGAGCATATTCTTAGCCACCGTTTCAAAGGTGAAAAAGACAGGAGGGAAGAGATTTGTAGAGATAAGGGATGGATAGCTGAGCAAAACAGGAGAAGGGACAAGAAGAGAGTTATTTGAGTTGAAAGAAAAAAACCAAGGGGAGAGATGGGAACCACATTGGAGGGATGATTGGGAGAGAGAATAGAAGGAAGATAAAGTGAAGGAGGAGAGTGAGAAGGGAAATAAATAAATGAATAGGGATGGAATTAGAGATGGATGATGAGAAAAAGTGAAATGGATAATAGGGGAAGGGAGGAAAACAAGGGAAAAATATGGAATGGAATTTTAAACAGAGGGTAGTCGAGAGAAGGAAATAAGAACGTATGGGATAAAGATCAGAGAGGCATGGAGACAGAAGGTAGTAGAAAGTATGGGGGAAAAAAATCGGAGCTGTGTGACATATATTGTAATTTAGTAGATCCACAGGATATAATGGAGCAGAGTCATAGACTCCTTGCTCTTGTGAGCTTTAATCACTAAAGGTACACTCCACTACCCAAATAAAACAATAAATACATATAACAATTTAGTAGATATATCCTAATAAAAAATGCAGGCATTTATCTATGCATATTTTAATTAGGGGTATATCTAAAATCTACTTGTAAAAGCTGCAGTTCTCCTGTCTGCAGCGTTTGAAAGCCTTCCCATTCTAACCCCGACCAGACTCTCTATGGCTGTTCAATCACAGACTTCACAATGAGAAGTCTCTGCAAGGCAGGTGCTCTGGGTAATTGCCACCTCTTAAGTTTAGCTAAACTGATCTAAACAAAACCAAACAAAAAACAGGAAGTAAAAGGACATGTCTGATTGACAGCCAGAGGGGGTGTAACCATTTTAATTTATATTTCTATTGAAATCTGCACATTCTGTAAAATGAAAAGTACTCCAGCAAGCTAAAGTGTTTTAGGGGCCATTAATGCATTATGATAAATGGAAACCAATCTTTCGCTTCTCTTTTCTCTCCCCTTTTGCTTGCAATCTGTAATGCTGCTTCTAATTTGTTAAGTTGTGTTATATATGATTATCTTTCCCCTACAAACTCTTTTTAAAGTTTACTCTGTCAATGTGAAATCTCTCCATTTTCTGCCAATGTTGTTTTCTCTTTTTCTGTCAGTGTGGTTTGTCTCTTGTCTCACTCTATCTCTGTGTCTCCTTTGTCTGCTCATGCTAACTCTCGCTGTCTTGGTCTAATTTCTGTCTCTTCGTGCAGTGTCGCTCTCTCTTCTGTCTCTCGCGGCTGTATTTCTGACCTTTTCCCCACGCTGCTATCTCTTGACTCTCTACAAATTATTTCTTTGTCAGGGCTGTCTGTCTAATGCCTCCAGTCTCCTGCGTTGCTCTCACTATACTCTGTCCATGTTGTCTCTGTCACTGTTGTTAAATTCAGAATCATTCTTTCTTTCTCACACATTTACATTGTATACTCATTCTTCCTTTACTTTCTGGCCGTGCAGGTAATCTAGTGACCAACACCATCTCACTACTTTCTTTCCATACTGTCTTTCTGGCTGCTCTATATCCGTGCTGTCTCTCTGGCAGCTTTCTGTCCGTGCTGTCTCTCTGGCAGCTTTCTGTCTGTGCTGTCTCTCTGGCAGCTTTCTGTCCATGCTGTCTCTCTGGCTGCTCTCTAACCGTGCTGTCTCTCTGGCTGCTCTCTATCCATGCTGTCTCTCTGGTTGCTTTCTGTCCGTGCTGTCTCTCTGGCAGCTTTCTGTCTGTGCTGTCTCTCTGGCTGCTTTCTGTCCGTGCTGTCTCTCTGGCTGCTCTCTATCCGTGCTGTCTCTCTGGCTGCTCTCTATCCATGCTGTATCTCTGGCTGCTCTCTATCCATGCTGTCTCTCTGGCAGCTTTCTGTCCATTGTGTCTCTCTGGTTTTTTTGTTGTTGTCCATGCTGCCTCTTTGACTGCTCTCTAGGCTATCTCTTGCTACATTTTAATAGAAATACTTGGGAAGTGGAGCGCTGGACAGGTGGCAGAGATCAAACAAAAGGGTATATATAATAGGAGACCTAACAACATATTAACAATAAATACACAATAATATTACAAATACCCTAAATCTCTGACTTAAATGTCTTAAAGTATAGTGCTACTTTTGAAATTATCTGTATAGAATATTCAAGCAATCATGTACTATAATTAACATGAGAACTAATAAACATATCAGCTGCAGCAGACTAATTAATAAACAGTCCAGTAGTGACTGTGCAAATTCCTTGAATCAAATATTCCTTTGGATAATGGTACTCCGTAGTAGAAGTAGGTATATGTGGAAACACAGAGAAAAAGAAGCAGTTAGTTGGTTAATCTTAGTATCGGCAGAAATTCATGAAATGCAGTCCAGATTGCAAGAAATAAAATTGGCTTTATTAGAATCTTGGCACTTAAGCTAAAAATCAATATAAAAATCTCACAGTAAAAATTCAAATAAAATACTGCGTGTGCAGACCTCATAAACGAGTGTTTGTAGACTGGTTCACAAAATGCATACTGGGTGCCGACCTTTAGTGCTCACGGCGTCCCGGATCAGCAGTTTAGATGTTGTATAGCTGAATGCAGTAAAGGCAGATGCGTCCTAGATGCTGGCTTTTAGTGATCAGCAGTCAGTCCCTCCAAACGCGTTTCTACTACAGTCACTACTGGACTGTTTATTAATTAGTCTGCTGCAGCTTATATGTCTATTATTTCTCATGTTAATTATAGTACATGATTGCTTGAATATTCTATACAGATAATTTCAAAAGTAGCACTATACTTTAAGGCATTTAAGTCAGAGATTTAGGGTATTTGTGATATTATTGTGTATATCTTGCTACATTTTGCCTATTCTGTCTCTCTGGCTGGTTTCAGTTCATGCTGTCTCTCTGGTTGGTTTCAGTTCATGCTGTCTCTCTGGTTGGTTTCAGTTCATGCTGTCTCTCTGGCTGGTTTCAGTTCATGCTGTCTCTCTGGCTGGTTTCAGTTCATGCTGTCTCTCTGGCTGGTTTCAGTTCATGCTGTCTCTCTGGTTGGTTTCAGTTCATGCTGTCTCTCTGGTTGGTTTCAGTTCATGCTGTCTCTCTGGCTGGTTTCAGTTCATGCTGTCTCTCTGGCTGGTTTCAGTTCATGCTGTCTCTCTGGTTGGTTTCAGTACATGCTGTCTCTCTGGCTGGTTTCAGTTCATGCTGTCTCTCTGGTTTCAGTTCATGCTGTCTCTCTGGTTGGTTTCACTTCATGCTGTCTCTCTGGCTGGTTTCAGTTCATGCTGTCTCTCTGGTTTCAGTTCATGCTGTCTCTCTGGCTGGTTTCAGTTCATGCTGTCTCTCTGGTTGGTTTCAGTACATGCTGTCTCTCTGGCTGGTTTCACTTCATGCTGTCTCTCTGGTTGGTTTCACTTCATGCTGTCTCTCTGGTTGGTTTCAGTTCATGCTGTCTCTCTGGTTGGTTTCAGTTCATGCTGTCTCTCTGGTTGGTTTCAGTCCATGCTGTCTCTCTGGTTGGTTTCAGTACATGCTGTCTCTCTGGCTGGTTTCAGTTCATGCTGTCTCTCTGGTTTCAGTTCATGCTGTCTCTCTGGTTGGTTTCACTTCATGCTGTCTCTCTGGCTGGTTTCAGTTCATGCTGTCTCTCTGGTTTCAGTTCATGCTGTCTCTCTGGCTGGTTTCAGTTCATGCTGTCTCTCTGGTTGGTTTCAGTTCATGCTGTCTCTCTGGCTGGTTTCAGTTCATGCTGTCTCTCTGGTTGGTTTCAGTTCATGCTGTCTCTCTGGTTGGTTTCAGTTCATGCTGTCTCTCTGGCTGGTTTCAGTTCATGCTGTCTCTCTGGCTGGTTTCAGTTCATGCTGTCTCTCTGGTTGGTTTCAGTCCATGCTGTCTCTCTGGTTGGTTTCAGTCCATGCTGTCTCTCTGGTTGGTTTCAGTTCATGCTGTCTCTCTGGCTGGTTTCAGTCCATGCTGTCTCTCTGGCTGGTTTCAGTCCATGCTGTCTCTCTGGCTGGTTTCAGTTCATGCTGTCTCTCTGGCTGGTTTCAGTTCACGCTGTCTCTCTGGTTGGTTTCACTTCATGCTGTCTCTCTGGTTGGTTTCAGTCCATGCTGTCTCTCTGGCTGGTTTCACTTCATGCTGTCTTTTGCTGTGTTTTGTCCATTTTGTCTCTATGTTTGCATCCTGACCATGCTGTCTCTTTGACTGCATTCTATTCATGCTCTCTCTCTTTGACTGCTGTCTCTCCGGGCAGTTTGTCTCTTATTGCTATCGCTGTATGCTGTCTATCTCTGGTTTGTCTCTTCTTCCATGCCTTCTCCCTGCCCTCTGACATCCATCCTGTATTTGAATAATATTCCACATCTCTGTGATTTGTTTTTTTAAATCCATATTTTCCTATTACCCTACACTTGTCTAATTGCTCTAAAAATCCAATATTTTTTTTCTCTCTCTCGATGTATGATTTGCATTGTCTTTCTTCCTTTGTGCTCGCAGGTCATGTCAGCTGGTTCAGCTCCGATGGTCAGAGAGGATTCTGGGATTATATCCGAATCGCTTGTAGCAAAGTCCCCAACAATTGTATCAGCAGCATTGAAAACATGGAAAACATCAGCACAGCCCGGGCAAAGGTACGAGGTTGGGCTGTTATTGTCTAGTGTATTTTGTGTCACTGGTTGTACGTTGTGTAGCAAGGCCTTTTTATTGTTTTGCGTATTGTATTCTATTGCATACCTTGTCATTTGGCTTATTTCGTTAAGTAATTACACTTGATGGACAGGCTCTGTTCAACCGTGGCTTTGTGTTGTAGGGTCGGGCCTGGCTGCGTCTCGCTCTTATGGAGAAACGATTGTCAGAATACATTGTGACAGCTCTCAGAGACACACGAACCACAAGGCAAGGAATGGAAGAGATATCTATTAACCCTTTGAGGTTGGAGATGCACAAAGGGTTATCATTGAACACTACTAGCTATCTCTTGTATTTTTCTGACTTCCATATTTTTTATTTACCCATCCCTTTATACACAAGCAGTGTTCTCCCCCTTTCGTTGGACATGCTTCTTACTTCCATTCTCTGTCCCCGTTCCCCAGGAGATTTTATGACGATGGTGCAATCTTGCTGCGAGAAGAATCCTCAGTACTCACCGGTATGCTAATAGGCTTGAGTGCCATCGACTTCAGGTGAGGAGAGGTAACGTCCCCCTCCTACCCTTCAAGCTTCCTTGCTACTTCCCTTTCCTGTCCTCAAACATTGTATCTTTCTTACCTTCTCTCCAATGTCCACAATCTCACCATCTGCATCGTCTCCTCTATCTTCAGTGCTCACCACTTCACAATTTACTTTTTCACACCATCCTTTTCACGTGTATCTTTTTGACCCAACGAGTATCCAAGAGCCTCACTCTCTCTCACTTGGAGCTTAGCCCCATGCCCATTCCAAGCACTCGTTTCTCTTATCCCTTCCCACCAGAACTTTAAGGCCAAATTTATCATGTCAAAACAGGTACGAATCTTGAGCAATGTTGAGAGAAATTCCCATTTTGCCTTGTTAACTCTCCCCTTAGTGTTCCTTCCAGCACACACATTGTGATTTCATACACAAAACAAGTCACTCTCCCATTCCAGTTCTTATGAGCTGGACCAGTTCTGGGAAATCTCATTACCTCCTGTCCTAATACTCTGTAAGTGAATGAGTAATACCATCCAGACTTATATCTAAGAGCCCATTAACAATATGGAGCGATCTGCCAAGAGTGGTGACTACAATTCACCAGGACTTTATTTTTTTATTCTTAACTTTTTTAAACTTTTTTTCTTTTTTGCCATTGTAGAGTTACAGGTCAGCTATAAAAGTTTGGAAGCCATCAAAAAAAAAAAATATTACGGTCGAGTTTAATATTTCGTAGTAATCTCTCATAAAATGTTCATTTCCCATAAATACTTTACTATATTTATATCATCCATTGAAGGGGGGTGGGTGAGGGGGGGTCTCCTCTCTCCGTCAGCCATGTCCTTTGTTCTGTCCTCCCCACATCATTACCATCCTGTCCCATACATCTCCCTCTCTGTGAATCTCCAGACCCTTGGATTTGATCCATGCATACATTACTCTCTTACAGCTTTTGCCTTAAAGGAGAAGGCATTGATGGCAAAACTCCAGCAGTCATAGATTACACTCCCTACCTTAAGTTTACACAAAGGTGAGTTTTTTTTAATGCAAAGTGATAACAGGATTAATACGTGAGCTTGTAAATTGATTTAGATGGAGTAGATTCTAATATTTCTCACTAGTCATGTTTTTTTTTGTTTTTTTTAAATATATCTCTGGGGTAATTTTTGCCTATTTGTAGTTATTAGATTAAGCAGCAGATTGGAGTGTAGATACATTAAAGTGATACTTAACCCCTAATGACACATGACATGACGGCTGGCTTTTTACTTCTGAAGCTGTGTCCTTAAGGGGGTCAATTTATGTTCCAAACTGATGTTCTGCTTTTTTTCATCAGCTATGATTACTTGAGCGAGGAGGAGGACAGGGAGAGCGTGGGGGGGAGTAGCAGTGAAGACAGTTCACCGGAACGTCCTTACCTGCCCCTTCTTACTGACGAGGAGAGTTGGTACAGCAAGTGGCGCAAAATGGAGCAGAAATTTCGCATTGTCTATGCACAGAAGGTATGAATAAATTATGGTACTTTGTATCTCCAGTAATTGTTTGATTTGACTTGTACGACCAGAGTAATCCAGATCTCTCCCATGTTCTTTTTATGGATTCGGTTAATTCCAGGATAGAATAATTCATCAAATTATAATTTAACATATTCAGGGTCATTCACTAAGGTGAGAGACAATAAAGTGAATTTCGATATCTGCAGCTGACTTAGAATTGGAACCTTGATATCACGATCATGTAGTAAATGTATCGGCATTATATTATCCTCCTTTGCAGTGCTATAAATATCGTTCTCCGTGGAAAAGGAATGAATGATACGATGCAAAGACTAGGACTTTAACTATAAATATGAACAGCCAGAGAATCCAAGAATAAGTCATAATATAAATTATAAATATTGAGTAATCTAGAGAGTAGAAGTGAACCTTTGGCCAATGTGCTTAGAGGGAGACGAGATGTCAAATCTATTTATCTGATCTGTTTGTCGGGCTCTTTATTGGTCTATCGAGCATAAACAATGCCAGCCCAGCTTTTGGAAACTGTTAGGAGAAGAAAAGAAATAAAAGAGAGAGACAAACAGCAGGATGCTTATGGAAACTATAGGGGGATGGAAAACAGATGCGGACAGTTGGAGAGATCCAAGGTGTAAATGGCTGAAATGAAAGGGTAGGAAAGTAAGAGTAATGGAATAAGAGGTTATTGCTGATTGTAGTGCGCAGAGTGATGTCTTAAATTTCTTCTAAAACGTGGGATGGTCCTCGGTTGTTCTGTTGTCTAGAGGGAGAGCACTCCAAAGTTACAACCTTTGTACAGATGGTGATCAGCCTTCTCTCTTTGCCTTCTTAAATCACTTGACCTGGACACATGCTTCTGTGGTGCACCTAAGGCGATGAGATGGGATATTAAATGTATGGCTATCCTGCAGGAAGTTTGGAGGAAAGACGAGACAGGGGGGATATGATAGAAACATTTAAATACATAAAGGGAATCAACACAGTAAAGGAGGAGACTATATTTAAAAGAAGAAAAACTACCACAACAAGAGGACATAGTCTTAAATTAGAGGGGCAAAGGTTTAAAAATAATATCAGGAAGTATTACTTTACTGAGAGGGTAGTGGATGCATGGAATAGCCTTCAGCTGAAGTTGTAGAGGTTAACACAGTAAAGGAGTTTAAGCATGCGTGGGATATGCATAAGGCTATCCTAGATATAAGATAAGGCTGTCCTTTCACTAGTCCCTGTGGACTAGTGAAAGTATTTTTTAAAAAATTGGGCAGACTAGATGGGCCGAATGGTTCTTATCTGCTGTGAAATTCTATGTTTCTATGATATTGTGGTTTGTGATGGAGGAGTGCTCTGTGGCCCACAATGAGGAGTTTAGAGGATGCATGTTTAGATAGAGCTAATGTAATTGCTTGCGTTCACCCGAGATGCAGTCACATGCCTGTTTACCTGTAGGGGTGAGAAAAGTTTGTCTGTCATACCTACATACAGAGCATTGTTGGGATCTAGGCTTGACAATACAAGCAATGCTGTGACTGCTTTGGGGTAAGCTAATGTGTTATCCAGCAAATCATCCCCCGTGTAGACTTAGTATTTGCTTCTATGTATGTTTTAAGTGAATTGTAGCTGTTGAATATTAATTCAAGGCGTTTAACCTGTTGGGAAGGTGGTGTGGGAGAGATGTTAAAAGGTTTCTGTACTGCTAATCTAGTTTTGTTGAAGGCGACTGTAAATGAACTTTGATCATACATTTTATATTCTACTTTTATTGATTTGATTCATGCACTACCCTTTGGGCTTAGCACTCATTTTAATCTTTTACTGTAGCACATCATAAAACATTTATAATTTGACTTCCGAATAGTGACCCAGCCAGTTTGGTTCTTAAAAATATATTCAGTTTTACAGTAGGTCATGCAGTCACCTATAAAAGTCATTAACAGCCATTCCTCTGGCCACATCCCCTAAATTGAATTTGAAATGTTGGGATGTAGGCAGACTGGTTCCATCCAAAGTTCAGGTCTGAATTGCCAGACAAGTTTCAATTCTCTTTTAATTTTGTTAGAAGACTTGACCTTGATTGACATTGGTGCCTTAGAGCAATCTGTGATCTACTGGAATCCATTATGTAGCCAGTCAGACATATAGCCATGTTATGATACTCTCTCATTTACCAAAATAACTATACATAGGACATGCACAATTCTATTAGGCCATTATTCCATAAAACATTGCGGTGGCACCACTAATGGTACAGGATTTATGGGTGTTCCAGTGGAGATAATAATAAAATTCGAGCCCTTGGAAGTGTATGAGGACTGGTTTTGATCTTAACTGAGAGAATATTTAAATGTCCACTGTATACCTTGTCACCAGCTGGTATCCGTGTTTCAGCTGGTGTCAATCATAGATTCTGTGATTTACTGGTGGACCTGGTGTTAAAACATCTAACTTAAAAAAACTTGGGAGATGGGAGTTGTAGGTCAAAAAGATCTGAGAATGGTGGGCATTGTTTGACCTCCATAAACACTGTTTTTTTTTAATTGTCTGAAATATATGGAGGCATTCTGGGAGTGAGACTCTGTAACTGATAACACCTTGATTGGTAACTTTAAAAGGATGTACACAAAATACGAGGAGAAAACAGAACCAGGATGAAGAAAAATATGTGTTCCTTATATGGGGGAAGGTTATATACTTTTGGCCGAGAAGGCACGTAAAATTGAGTGAGTGTACCAGCCCATCGCAAAGCTCAGTCTTTCTCAATCTTTTATAATTTATATACATATTGTTGTAACTATGAGTAGAGAATAATGTAATACTGTTTTACATATCTGTTTTTAAAGTATGTGCAAATTGACCTCTCTTGTTTTCAGTCCATTTAACTCCCATGTAGACTTCATGGTCCTTTTCTGCCCAACGATCTATGCACCTCTAGTCTCTTTGTTCTATTCTCAGTGGGAAACTATTTTCAGCTAACACAGTTTAAGTTTAATTGTATAATACAGGATTAAATAATCTCGTAGCAGTTGGTCGGTAGAGCTATTGATTTGAATCTGTGCTTGTTATCCTTCAACATAGACCTGGTTGGAGATTTATTCATCATCTGTATAACTATCTCAGTTGAATTGAAATGTATTATAGAAAAAAAAACAAAAAAAAACTAATTCTGAAAACTCCCTGAATTAGAGACTTTCCAGCGACACATGGGATTTGACTACACTGGGGAGGCAATGTTGCTATAGTAACCAATCTACTATTGGTATTTAACTGGGGATTAAAGATGGTGATGTGCCTATTCTAAGGTGATGTGCCTATTCTAACCAATGAGGTTGAAGAGCTATTGATGTATAAGAAAGAAATGTTGATGTAAAATGCGATTCAAGCTAATCATGAAATAAATGGCGATCAACCAAGAAATTAGAGACGTTATAGAAATAACATCTCTTGATATTAATGCAGCCCTGTCCAGTATCAATTAAACATTAACAAGGAAACTGTCTCAGGCTTGTCATTGGGCATTTAACACAAATGCAGGGTACAGCATCAGTGACAAGTGTCACAATAAAGTGACATTGAGAGGACACTATAGTAACCCCTATAGCATTTCAATAAGCTGACGTTCTTTAGGCATTTGGAGTGTTTGGGATTTCTGTCTATCTGCTTGTTATTTAGAATTAATGGTTAATTTGCCAGAATTTGGTCCAAATTATTCCTTTTTTTTTTAGATGTAAAATTTTATTTTTTTAAATAATATACAATGTTCCGATTGATGCATCTAATCTTGCATACAATCTGCAGCTGAGTGGCCAAGCACTGATACACATGACACTGTTGCCTTTTGTTTCCTTATTTACTACGCCCATGGGACCAGATTTGGATTGTGTCCTTGTAAAAGCAAGAAATGTCCTTTAACGAGTTTCATTTAGCAAACTGCTTTCTTCGTATAAATTCTCCATGAAGGAGTTGACTAGTAAGATAAAATGCATCAAATTCTACTGGGGCACAATTTGAATTTATATTTATGTTTTCTATTTTCTATTTCTATTTTCTATTTCTATTTTCTTCATATTTGTGGTTTATTTTATGCCCTCAAAAGTTACTAAAATTCTAGTAAAATATATAAAAAAAAAAAAAAAGGATTTACCCCTTAAGGACACATGACATGTGTGACATGTCATGATTCCCTTTTATTCCAGAAGTTTGGTCCTTAAGGGGTTAAACATGTTTGTTTGTTTTTTTTTTCTTATATTTTGTTTTTGTGCCATTGGACTAATGTTATCATGGTCTTTCCATTCCCATGACCTTTTCAGGGTTATCTGGAAGAGCTAGTACGTCTGCGAGAGTCTCAGTTGAAGAATTTGGAAGCTGAAAACAAGCGTCTTACTCAGCGGATCAGTGAACAGGCAGAACAGAGTCTGCAAGAGAAGCATCAATTGGAGGGAGTAATTCTGGAATTACAAGAACAACTGTGAGTTCTAGAGTCTCTATGTAACCACATATATTTGTGCTAACTCATGTAATAAATCCTCATCTTCCCTCTGCACTGTACCTTTCAACCACCAACTCACTAAGACCACATACTGACCAAAAACAATCGATGATCCGTGTCTTAGTAAGATATAGATTTCCAATCAGGAATTGAAGTAGAACCCCAAAAACTGAATTATCACGGATTCCTTTCACATGTCATTCATGACCTTTCTACAAGAAAAACAACCAAAACCACACACCAGAGACACATTCTTCATCCAGACACATGTCCTCTAAATCAGTGTCAGGAAATTTTAGTCCTAAAGGACTAGTTAAAGGCCCCGGATTTTGGGATATCACTACTGAAAAAGAGATGTGTCGACCAATGGATCAGCCATTTAGATTGCCCTTAAATAGGTAGATATATTTGGTTATGGCCTGAATTGGTTCTGTACATTTCTCATATACCCCCCTTCCCCCATCTGCAGGCTTTTACTAGCTAGAATTGCCTACCACTGATTCTAGGACGCATGCATAGGAACCAGACCTTTATTAATATATATATATTAAGTCAAAACTCACCTAGGTGTCCATAAACTGGATTCTCATCCCATTGCAGATTGAAATACTCGGCTTTTATGCAACACACTCACCAGCCACTCAACCATTAGATCTTTCAAGACACTTGGTCATTAACAAGGACGTCTATTGGGTATTAACCATAACATGGTGGTAGGCAACCTTCAGCACTCCAGATGTTTCAGACTACATCTCCCAAATTGATCTTGCAGCCACGATGCTTACAAAGCATCAGGGGAGATGTAGTCAACAACTTCTGACACACCGAACGTCGCCTAACCCCTTTTTAAGCTAGTTCATACTGCATGCTTTACCATGATACACACCAACCCAGAGGCATGGAAACCATAACAGCCCTGTGGTTGTCCTACTAGGTAGGGTAGCATGTAATCAGGGTCATGCACGGTCTGTCCATGGCAGGAGGGTATGCCAGACATTATGAAATGAATGTATTGCATGTCTGAGTGCTTTCTCTATGTGATTCCAGCACTGGCCTCCTCCCTTCTGAAACTGCCCCCATCAAACAGTTCACTCCCAGCCTGGGAGCCCCTCTGGGAAACCAATGGCCGTCACTGAGCACTCTTAATGATAATGAGGCATCAGTTAAGCCTTCGCTGTACAGGAGGTAAGACACAGCCCATACACATGGTAACTCACTGAACAGATCATAGATCATGAGCACTGTTCGCTCCATACCTCGTCATGTCCAATGTACAGACCATCTCTCCATAAGTCTCCATACGTGTGTCTGATCTACAGTGCTACTTCTGTAATCCATGTTTCATCTCCGAAGACCATTGCTGTAATAATCTTCATATAAATCACAAAATATAAATCAGGGTAGGGAAGCTTTGGCACTTTGGATGTTGTGGACTGCATCTTCCATAATGTTGACCAAGCATCAAGGAAGATGTAGTCCACAACATCTTAAGTGTTGAAGGTTGTCTACACTTGTTAAAAATTAAAAGAGTACTCCAAAACCCAAATAAAAGTAAAAAGCAATGTTTAGTAGATATATCCAAAAGAAAACATTTCTTTTGGGGTATATGTCCCATTCTAACTTCGTCCAATCATTCTGTGACTGTCCAATCACAGACTTCCCAATGCAGCTCAATGAGAAGTCTTTGCAAGGCAGGTGCTCTGGGCAATTGCTGCCTCTTAAGTTTAGCTCCACTGAGCTAACCAAACCAGGAAGTAACAGGAGCGGTTGTCTGATTGACAGCCAAGGGGGTGTTACCAGGTTAATTTATAAACATGCCAATTTCTATTGAAATCTGCACTTTTTGTAAAAGGGAAAAAAAGAAAGAAAAGAGGTCACAGTCTTCACACAGAACTAACTAGCTGACAGGAAGTCACGTGATGCTTATAGACCACAGAAAACGTCACACTTTCAACCAAAGACTGAAGAGCTCTGAGAGGAGATACATTATATGTGTCATTTAGTCAGAGCAAACAGCTTAATTTTATTTATTATTAGTATGAGGCTAGGGGGCATTAGACCCATTGGAAAGAGAGGATGGGGGTACTGGCCCTGAAATGATAAAATAGTTATGCAGGAGACCAGGCCAGACACGATGTAAGGCCCTGGATGCTGGAATATTCATGGACAATTGTCCCCCTGTAGTTTTTAGTATATCCACATTTTTCTCTAGGTAATTTTTCCCCCCTCTCCTAACAGCTTATTATCCATGATTCTAAAAAAAATAAAAATATTTTGGCTCAAAAAAAAAACAAACAAAAAAATAAGGCGGCTTTGCTGTAGGCTCAGCCTGTAGTTGTAGAAGGGCTTAGCCGGCCTATAAATTCTCAGGCCTCCCCTTCCTCTGGGCAGATACTTCCTGGTTCAGCCAATCCACCGCTTCCTTTATCAAGACATTTACTTGGTAGGCCCTCTTTTTACAGGCCTACCCAAATGTCCGATCCAGCACACCACAACTGACTTACACCACCACTACTATACCTCGGCTTATTGTTCCCAACCACAAATAAACGTTATATTTTCAAATGTAAAAACATCATTGGAATCACTCCTTCCATCATTGTAAGAGCAACTATTCATATAACCTTTAACTCCTTAAGGTCCAAACTTCTGGAATAAAATGGAATCATGACATGTCACACATGTTATGTGTCCTTAAGGGGTTAAAGGTTTTGAATAATCTCAAAGTCGAACTGTGTATCCTAAGTAGGTCCTGCGTTTCTCCCCCACAAAGCCTAATGTTAATGGAAAGGGCGACCATGGAGTCAATCCATTAGTAAGCCCTAGCCAAGCTGATATCTTGCTCTGGACTGTGCATCTGTCCAATGAGCCCATTTTGAGACCAGCAAAGGCATAGAAGGTTCTTACTTATAAAAGCAGGACACGGGGTCAGAGAACCCTAGTTGTTCAATTAGAATTGTAATTCATACCATGATTATCAGTGTTCCAATGTGGAAATGATCTATTCTGAATGAAACTAAATACGGAAAATAACTCTGAAACAACACAAAATTTGTGCACCGTTATTTGCATTTTTAAATTGGCATGTTTAAAAATGGCAATCCCACATAAGGGTACCAAATTAGGGAGCTATCTTGCAGCTGCTTAGTAGATAATTCCCTAATCTGATATCCTTTCAGTTGCGTAGAAGGTAAGTCCCTAATTTGTGACAATCCCACGTAAGAATACTAAAGTAGGTAACTATCTACAAACCGTTCAAAGAGCAGAATTAAGAAAAAGCATTTTTTCTTAATTTTTCTGTTAAAGATGCATAGTAGACAAGTCTTTAATTTGCTGTCATTATGAAAATGACCGGATCCAAAATATATATTGTTTCAGTTCGTTCCAAATTTGTTCATCAGTTCATTTAGTTTTGTAAAGAATTTGGAAATTCGGATGAAATTCAATTCAGAACAAAGCAAAATACACATGTTTACTCCTTAAACACTTGGCTCGTCCTTTTTATATGACTGGTAGACTGTGAGGTTGTTTGGGTAGGGCCCTCTTCACTTACTAATCCAGCATGTCAATCATGTTTTGCAAAAAATGTAGTGTCTGTCTTGCTTACCTGTTGTACAGCACTGTGGAATATGTTTGCGCTATATAAATAATTGTAATTGGACCAGGTTAGCAAACTTTCTATATACACTTACCTTTTATTTTTTTAGCCAATTCGGTGCCCCATACCAGAAGTGGATGTGATGCACAGATCAAAGTGTTACTTAAAGGACCACTATAGGCACCCAGACCACTTCAGCTTAATGAGGTGGTCTGGGTGCCAGGTCCTTCTAGGTTTAACCCTTTTTTTTTTTTTTTATAAACATAGCCGTTTCAGAAAAACGGCTATGTTTATTATAGGGTTAATCCAGCCTCCAGTGGCTGTCTCTTGACAGCCGCTAGAGGCGCTTGCGTGCTTCTCACTGTGATTTTCACAGTGAGAAGACGCCAGCGTCCATAGGAAAGCATTGTAAATGCTTTTCTATGGACTGGCTGAATGCGCGCGCAGCTCCTGCCGCGCATGCGCATTCAGCCGAAGAGGAGGAGAGCTCCCCGCCCGGCGCTGGAGAAAGAGGTAAGTTTAACCCCTTCCTCTCCATCCAGCCCGGCGGGAGGGGGTCCCTGAGGGTGGGGGCACCCTCAGGGCACTATAGTGCCAGGAAAAAGAGTATGTTTTCCTGGCACTATAGTGGTCCTTTAATAGTTTCATAGTTATTGTGAAAATCTTTGCTCATGGAGATACGCACATTTTTCTGTTGTATGAAAGAGCCCTTAGCTAAATGAACTCATGTATTATATCTTTCATCTGAAAGCACCATTATCTTGCGGTCTGCAGAGTATTGTGGTAATCTGTGTATTTCTGTATTTCGTTCCCTGCAGACACAGCTACCTGAGCACAGAACATCTATCTGCTGAGCTCAGTCTAAGCTCCGAGTTCCAGCGCGGAGATGGTAAGCAGGATGGCGAGCCCTGGGGTCCTATTGGTAAGTGAATGCAGGGTTGTGCGCGTGATGGGAGGAGAGCTGTGTATCTGTGCGTGGCTGGTGTCAACTCAATAGAACCTTGATACAGTTACTGAACTGTTACAGAACTTCACTGGAACTCAACTATCTACTTTAGCTACATCTTGTGACGCTGACTATGGCAGAACATAAGGAAAAATTAACATGTAAATCTGTAAACGTCCATGAAATGAGGCTGAGTATATATGCTGAGGTTAAAGTGGACCTGACCAAATAGGCACCTTACTGAAATAGAACATTTTTAGGACTTCCATATTCAATTATTCTTTGGGAGGGAGTGACTGTATTTAGAATGTTTCGGTAGGATGAGTGTGATGTTGTAGAGATGTAACCAAAATGAGATCTTAAAAACTTGCATCTTGAATTATTAAAATGACACTATAGTCACCAGAACAGCTACAGCTTAACGGCCTTTTCAGAGACGGCAACTAGAGGTGTTTCTTGCACCTCTAGTGGCCGTCCACGCTGTGCATGGAGGCTAATTTTCCCCATTCCTGGCCAATCAATGTCAGCATCACCTATGGGTTAGCTCAGCTGATAGGACAGGAATCTAAATTTCAAATGATGGTATATAAGGAATCCACCTGTCCAGAATAAGCAGTCTTTTTTCCTGTCCTCCATGTTGGAGATAAGGCGGTTCTAAGGTTGGTTCCGATTTTCATTCAAAAGGTTCCTTTCCTAATTTCACCTGAACAGGAGATTATCCTACCTTCTTTCTTGGAAAGCCCTTCTTCTGAAGAATCCCTTTGGCATACTTTGGATGGGGTTAGGTCTTTATGCATTTACCTTAATCGTAGTAAAGAATTTAGTAAGTCAAATAGACTTTTATTGTACTTTTTTGGTTACCATAAATGTATATCTGTCTCTGTTTCTACTATCAGGAGATGGATTACTTCTGCGATTCAGGGTCACTGACAAACCCGTGCCAGAAAGTGTTAAAGCTCTCTCGACCTATGGCTGTCTCGGCCTCTTTGGCGGATACTTCTACAGAAGAAGTTTATAGGGCTGTAGCCTGGTCATCTTTCAACACTTTTGCGAGGCACTATCACCTAGACGTTTCAGGCTCCTGTCCCTCCTCATTTGGGAGAAATGTCCTACTTTCACAACTGTTTCATTAAATTTGGTATAGGATTGATACGGTATAATTTTTTTTATTTTTTTATCACCCACCCTTTACTTTTGCCTGGGAAGTCCCACAGGTGATGCTGACATGGATTGGCCTGGAAAACAGAAAATTGTTACAATACTTACCGTAATTTTCTTTTCCTGGCAAATATCCATGTCAGCATCAACGAACCCTCCTCTTTTTACTGGACTGACTTGGTTACGAGACTGCTTATTCTGGGCAGGTGGATTCCTTATATACCATCATTTAAAATTTAGATTCCTGTCCTATCAGCTGAGAGGGAGGAGCTAACCCACAGGTGATGCTGACATGGATATTTGCCAGGAAAAGAAAATTACAGTAAGTATTGTAAAAACATTTTTGTTATAGGAATGCAAAGATTGAATGCATCTCTTTGAGATGAGGATTGCTGCAGCCCAATATTTTGCTGCGCATGCGCAACAGCCTCCCAATGATTTTCTATGGGAAAACAGTGGATTGGCTAAGATCATCAATATTGATGATCTTAGCCAAGGGGGCGGAACCAGCTTTGTCAGAACCATGCAGCACTGGAATAAAGATATAGTTTTAACAAGGGCCAGGGGAGTGGGGCTGGCACCTAAATGGTGTTTTTAACACAGTAGTGTCAGGAAAACACGTTTGTATTCCTGATGCTATAGTGTTCCTTTTAGAAATAAAGAAAGTGAATAAAGTGTGAAATGTCAATTTTAAACAAACCTCTCAAAAAATGTAATAAAAATTTGAATGAATACCAGATATTTTCTAATTGATCATTTTTACTGTTGTTGTTTAGGAAAGGATCCTACACCATCAATGTTGGGTCTATGTGGATCTCTGGCTTCCATTCCAAGTTGTAAATCTCTGCCAAGTCTGAAATCCAACGAATGCCTTGTGAGCAACAGCAGTGAGACCAGCCCAACTGGAAGCCCTAGCTGAGCCCACCCTATGGAGAACCCAGAACCATCACAACCGCAAAAAAATAGGAGCCTAAGCTAAAACTCCCACAATCATCCCATGACCAACCTGCTGAAAAGGCCACTAATCCTATCCACTTCCAGCTCAAATGAAATTGGGGGCTTCTGACCTGGGCACCTGCTGACTCAAGAAGAAAAAAATTCTGTAACACAAAATATGCAACTGACTAGAAGTTGGGTCCCCAGAGTGAGACAACTCATTCACCTTATAACCCAAAAGTTCCCTAAAAAGCAGCACAAGACCTAAACTTCTAGAAGGTGTTGGCCAGAAGAAGACTTCAACAGCAATGTATTGGAATTCACGAGTGGAAGCCATAAACACACCTCATACCTAGTCCTGTCCATTACTGGTGTCCTATTGTAAAGACTCAAACGCATCACATTCACTAGAACCTGGAAGTAATCAGAACACCAAATCAAGAGCTTGAGTTTACCCCAAAATGCCTCAGTCCCGAGAGACCTAATACCACCTAACATATTTTTCCATGTGGACCTAAAACAGGCCTAAGTTCATGAATGTGGGAAGGGTGGAACTCGTCCTTAACTGATTCCATCATATATTGTGTGTCACTGGTACCCACTATGCGTGTCATGGAAGATGCTTCCTACAGTGGGAGCTTCTCCATTATGCCTATTAAAACTGCAAAACTCTAAAAGTTGTATGTTTTACTGGGATGATGGTGGGGACCTAACACTGAAACCCACCCATATCTAAATCTCTGTATACATACATCCCCAGTAAGTCGACTGGGGAATACTCACACCCCGCAGAACATCAACTATATATTAGCCTATCCCGCACGTTACGTGCAACAAATCTTCAACTGCAACAGATGGTTTTAATATCTGTCCAAGGCAATTCAGTACGCAGCAGTCTATCATCGGCTTCAGGTTGGGAGAAATAGAGGGGTTTCGAGAATCAGAGTTAGGTTAGTCTAGTTTCCATCTCCATGCCCTCTGGGTCTCTCTTGTTGAACCCATGGAGTCCTGTGTTTCTCTCCATGCCCTCATCACTCAACCCTTGAGTCATTAGTCATATCTCATTACTTGAGTTCCTTCTTAACCTCAATACCCACTGCATCTTCAACGGATGAGTAAAATGTGGCATCAGAGGAGACCAATTTACCTTTTCCACCAAGTCTTTTATATGCAGCTTGAGCATGGTACTGTGTGCTAGAGGGGAGAGGCTATGAAACCGTATTCTCATTTCCCCACCTGCAGCCGCCATGACATGCAAGAGACTTGCTGGGGAGAGTAGTTCCATTCCTCACATCCCTGCAATACTACACTACAGGTGGAATAGATTAATGCTATGGTGCCTCATGAATCTTACGCTACTGCATTTCTTTTAAGTTTCCAAAGCAACGGGGAAAAAGGGTCAGTCCCTTTACATAAACAAATACAATAAAATTATTTCAGTCTTAAAGATTGGGACCCCAGCCAAGATCCTTTGACATTGACAGCTAAACTAGTGGAGTTTTCACAAATTGAATCTGAATGGAAAACAAACTGAGGCAAACATAGTTGATCTTGAAAAATTCTCTATCTCCACTGTAGTCACAACATGGCTATTTTTGCTTCGGGGAAATTCACAAAACTCTATTTTTGAAAAATAAATCCAAATGCCAAAAGGGAGTGTCTAACCCTGTCCCCTCCCACTGTCATAGTATGTGGTGTGTGCTGAGTGCTCACTGTGCTGGCTGTATGTGATGTGTGCGTATGTGTACTGGCTGTTGTGTGTGTGTGTGGTGTGTTTTGGCTGTGTGTTGGCAGTATGTAATGTGTGGGTGTTTGATATGTACACTTTCTGTATGTAATGTGTGTTGTATGTATGTAACATGTGCATTTAGTGTTGTCTGGCTGCATGTGATGTGTGTGTGCTGGCTGCGGTGGTGCTCTGTGTAGCCCCCTTCCTGCTAAGGTTTTGCACATAGAGGTGTGGTGATCCCTAGTGGTCCAATGGGAGAGGGGGTCATGGAATACCAGGGAGTCAGAATGCATGCTGGGAACATTTGATAGCTGTGATCTGGCTAACTAAAGAGTGGCAGACAGCAAGTGTCTGATTACTGAGGTCTGCGCACGCCGGTAGTTCAGACATCACACTACTTGGCCCAGCAGCAAACCCCACCAGGACAGCCCAGTAACTTGCCTGCAGCAGTATAAGAATAAAATTAGAAAAAAAAACTGCATAACAATTTCCACATCTATTTTACTATAGGCCATTTGGGAAGATCGCTCTCTAAATTTAACAATGGCCATTGGCTTATGACCATCATTGTCCAACTGTTATTTGGCTGGGCCTGGATCCCATTGTTCACCTCTGCTGAAAATGTTGGTTCTTTATAGCCAGCATAATAATCTCCTTGCATCACCTATCCAATTGTACAGCGCTACGGAATTTGCTGGCGCTATATAAATAGTAATAATATCATTGCAGAAAGTATCTAAACTACTTCACTTAGTGTAGAATGTGGTCTAGTCTGCTCCAGGGAAGATGCCCATTTAATCACAGACTGGCATAAAACCCCTGTGTTTCTGGATGTGATCGAATGCGCTGAATCTGTAGCATTCTTGGTCAGTTCAGCGACCCTCTGAAAAGTAAACCGTATTTTATACATTGGGGTTCATCCACTTAGCTATGTATTAGAAAATCTCTCTCTCTTCTCTCTCAAAAAAAAAAAGTCCAATTCTTTAGGTCTAACTTTTGAAAGATATTGCCAGCTCTACACAACTCAAATGATTAGTAAATGCATAAAGGCAGCCTCTAAAATCTTACGACCTCAGCATTTCTACAGTAATTTTCCCCCACACCTTCTCTGCATCTAGCAGTTAATACATTTCGCTCCTATATCATTAAACATTGTACAACCATTATCAGGGTCAGGGTTGTCACATTAGCCAAGGCCTGTCCCGCTGTCTGCATGGCCAACAGAGTACTGCCATCTATGGTTGGCTTAAGGACTTACAACTATGACACCTTGGCTCAGTTTCAGTAGATGGGGCTGCTTTATAACTCTGAAGGAGTTAGGCCCTCCAAAAGCATCCTGGAAAAAGAATCAACTGGACCCAGGAATATAAGAAATGTAAAATAGCTAAAGTTAGTTACAAGTCATATATGAAACGTGGTGTTGTAGGATGAAACGTGGCAAACATACAACGGAATATGGACACATTGGATGAATTAAGTATGGCGTTCACAATACAATACAACTAAGTCATGAATTATGGGGTGAGCTATATAGCAAGTGAGTAGAATTAGTGTTTGGGATTAAATTTGGAATTATTTGATAAAATACTGCAAATACAGGGAAAAAAAGTTACGTGTGGCAAATTAAGGCTTATGGTGAAAAACAAGCGATATTGGAGGAAGGGGAGAACTAGACTAAAAATAGACTGTCAGAGATTTTAGAAGAGATAGAGCAGAGAGAAAATGTTAGAAAGCCATGTATAACCGCTTGGGGCTATGTATATTTAGTTGTTATTGCACGGGTCAATACGTAGGATTAGTGCAGGTGTACTGAAAAACCAATTACAAACTCGAGACCAAAATGGCAGTGGGAAAAAAAAAAAAAATCTATCTTTGTATAGTCACAGTTTTTTAATTTTAATCTGAATTTTGCAATTGTTCTCAATCCCTCCAGGTCACTGTATAGTGAATAGAAGAGGGAATTAGGCAAAGGAGTTCAAATAATTTCTAATTAGGTTTAGGTTTTGCAAGTTTACCAATTCCTGATAATCCACAGTTTAATGATTATCTAAATGCGTGTATGTATTTGCACAGAAATCAATATTACAGCTCTCTGTCATGTTACATGAAGTTGAACGTGGTAGAAGCAGGCTCAATATACTGATTTTGATTTTTTTGCTTTGCCTATGTCCTGTAATTCATTTATACCAGTTGGTAGCATTATGCAAGATAAAAGTTAAATTTTGAATTGCCTTGAAGGGCTGCTCCAAGCACCATGACCACTTCAGTGATCTGAAGTCTATATGAGCAACATTTCGCTTTGAAATGCAGAACATACAGTTCAGACTTAGGCCCTCCAAAAGCATGCTGGGAAAAGGTAATCAACTGGACCCGTTAGAACAAAGTGTGTCACTGGACTACTAGGGTGTCTCAGAGCCTGGCAGAGTCCCAGGTAAGGAGGGTAAACTGTTGCTAAACTGTTTGCCCCAGTGCCAGGGAACTAGGGCAGGGTGCTCCTTGCATCATACCTACAGCAGACTAACAATAATGCTTAGTGTAATCCTTTAACCCCTTAAGGACCAAACCTCTGGAATAAAAGGGAATCATGACATGTCACACGTCATGTGTCCTTAAGGGGTTAATGAATGTCAGCCCTGCATATAGTGGTGCCACCATGTTTTTTGTACATATATACAGATCAATCCACACCACGTGATTAATGCGGTCACGCTGTATGTTTAAGAGGAATGTTGTGCTAGTGCAATCAAGTCATTGCGGAATCTGCTGCATACGATTTCTACAAACTGCAGGGCACTACATTTCACGTGTTAGGCAAAACGCAGAGACAAAAATAAATAAATCACAATGCATTAAATGCACTTTTATTTTTAATGTACATTTATCACAACTGTGTGTGTGTCTTACTCCTAGGGAGGTGAGCAGCTGGAGGGTGGTGGGTTTTATTCCACAGCAGAATTAACAAAAAAACAAAAAAAAACACAGACAGGCAAAATATATATAAAGGGCTGGACAACTGCATAGCTCTTAGAAGTCAAAGTGTGCTTCAACTCTGTACTAAATACCCCAAAAACATGGTGCTAAAAAGGGAGTTGTCCAGTCTTGTGCAGGTAAATAATGTATATAAAACTATTTATATACATGCTATTGGTTCCTGGCTTATTCACTAAACTGAGAATTTTGGATCAACGCCAAAATGATGTGAACATTTTAGGCTCAAAATTGGCCATAGCAATGAATAAATGCTTGCTACTTTGTGATTAAGGTCAACTTACTTGCAACACATATGTAAAGACATCGGGCTGGGTAGCATTTACTTTAAACATATGGTTTAAACAAAATGCAATTTTAAAAAGTCAGTGTTTCCAGTGTGTTTGGAGGTTAGCTACGTAATTTCGCTGTGATCACACTATGTACAGTACTTGCCACCCATTTATTTAATTATTTAACCCCTATTCCCAATATCCCCCCCAGAGTAACACCTCAGCGAGATAATGTACTCTTACAACGACTGCGCTGCAGTTAAAAGCTCTGCGCTGCCCCCTATGCCTGCAATGTAGGCAGTGCTAAGCCTGAGTTACACTAAGTGCAGTCCCTGCTGAATGGAAACTGGACTGGCAGTGACACATTTAAAAGGACAGTTACGCCAAAGCTTAACAAGCTGAAACAAACAAAAAAATAAAATAATTACTTGATTTACACCTATGATTTCAAAGGTACCTGGTTCTTGTGCAGTGAAGGAACCCATGCCACTTTACAAGTTACAAACCGGGTTGTTCATTAAAGTGTGAAATATCTGAAACTAAGTTATGTTATGTTTCCATGACCGACCACGTGAAATTTACTTGGAATTCCTAACAATTCACACATTATGAGCCTGCAGGTTCACGAACGTCAGTGGTATGATAAACAAATTTTCTGTCTGTACTGATCAATAATCGATGCCCTCTATGCAACCTGTTCGATGGTCAGATTCTGGAATGCATATTTCTGATACAAAAAGGAATACATATGTTGTGGCCAAAGTCAGAAATTCCAACAGCCAAAGTCTATAACACAATTCTCCACAAGTAAAACAAAAAAATATTAACACAGTCACTAAAACGTGCTTTGCTTTTAGTAGAGGAAGGGAATTGATTACTGGTAGGATTTACATTACACGTATAGGAGATAGTTTAAATATCTATAAGAAATCCGTTCAATAGATGTGTTTTTTGTTTCTGGAATGAAAACTTGGGGATTTTAATGTGTTTAAACTGGACATAATTTGGATGTGTTATCAGATTTGGCTTGGGTGCAAGTTTCTGACTTTTGCTAGAGCATATAGCATGTTAACATAGTGACCACGTGAAAATAATTCACAACCCTTTAAAAGCAAAGGTGAGGGCAACTTATTTCCCACAGCTTGGCACTTAAAAGGCTTAAAACTGAAAAAAAAAAAAAAAAAGATGGAAAAACATCACACATTGTTGGCAATAGTGCGGATAAAAGGGCACTGCCACAATACAAATTTTGAAACCCCTTACAAACACAATTTTTGATTTGGAATGAAAAGGGGTATACATACCAGTTTACCCTCCCTGACTTAAGATGCATCATTAGGTCAACTGAAACAAATTAGTTGCTACCTAAATATAGGGTGTAGGCACTTCTAGGAGACCTGATCATGCATGGTGCTTCTGCTGAACATCTGCCCATTAGATTTAGGTGGAGGAAAAGGAAGTGCGGTAGGCAAGGACTTTCAGGAAAGAGAAGATCAATAGGTGAACTTGAAATCTTGGGAGACCAGACATCTTTCTAGAACCAAGTTCGGTATTCTAGACTTTCAACAGACAACTTTAAGTCCAAACTTTTTTTTTTTTTTGTTCTCTAAGAGAGAAGTCTTGTGATTCCTAGTCTGGTTCCACTGTCAGTTTTTCTAGAATATCAGTCCTCAATCATTAGCTCTTCAGCCACAATTCCATGTTGAAGACCAAGGTTCACTTGGAACCAGAAGTCCATCTATTTTTGTAGCTCGTGTTTCAATGCAGTCACACGGCAGCAGACTGTGAGATTATGCAAAAACGAATGGGACTGTAGAGAAGTTCTTTGGTTTTCTTGTTTTTGTACAGGAATCTTCTAGTTCAATATTGGAAAGCCCTACGATAGTGTTCCTGAAGTTCTACACACTGTAATTGTGGATCAAGTGGTTTGTTCCCAGTACCACAGCTTTTTGACTAGGTTTCTATGATACCCATTTATAAAATCTTAATGAATTCTAGATTCATTATCACAGCCAGCTACAGACTTGTGATTATTATTGGTAAAAACATAATGCCTATAGAATTTAGTTTAAGCTCTTTTATCAAAGTCCCTTTCCACCAGATATGACAAGATGGTGGACAAAAATCAATGGAAACACCATTTTTAAAACAGCTAAAAGGCAGTAGGGCCACACTTTACATCCAGATCAGTTCCAATGCTTCTTTAACACCCCTCAAACAGGCTTGAAGGTTGGTGAAATACATCGCTATGTACAAAGTTGTTGGAAAGATGAAGATCTAAATTCACACTCCAGAATGTCCCATAACATTTTAGTTATATTTGGACATGGTAATTGGCGAGCCCATGACATTTATTGGATTACCATTCTTGAATTTGTTTATCAATATGGATGGGGACTTAATTATCCTCCAATGCAAGAACTTCATCAAGCTACAGTGATTGCACCATGGTAGGCACGAAGTTCTTAAAAAAACAAAACAAAAGGCATCTTAGAGCTTCGCCATTCAGAGCAATCACCTGACCTTAAGACTCGCACTATAGTGCTAGTGCCGTTACTAGAAGCCCACCGGACTGCGGAGAAACATGGTGAAAGACGACCCATAGGAACACATTTGTTCCACTGTTCTTGTGGGTTTTGTGCTCCTTATACCAAGTTATGCATCTTTGTGCGTGGTCTTTAGATATTAGCGGCTACTGAGAGGCAGTCCTGCTGTAAACTTCAGCATTTATATTCATTTGACCCACAAGCTTCGTTGAGACTTCGTTACAAAGATTCCGCTCTGTGTTCATAGAAAGTAGAGCTATTTCGGTTGATACGGTTCTCCTTGATACAGTAAATAATTTCACAAATTTTGTGACTAAAGGATCTGTAATTCATATACAATTTCGTTAGCCTAATTTGAATGGTTAGTTTCCTGCCCGCTTTGAAAAATAAATATCCAAGTGCCAATTGTTTTAGAAGCAACTCATACGGCTAAATTAATAAGAAACTAATGTGACTCAACAACATTTCTACTTGTGATTTAGTTAAACTTATTTTCTAGATGGCGCTTCCATTGTTTTGTCCATGTCCCGTATTTAAGACAGATCAGTGATTTCATAGCTACGTGTAAGATGTACAGCTGTTGTGGTTTCTTGGTCGGGATCTAGAAAACGCGTTTCGCTTTCTACAGCTGCATTTCACTGGATTGCTTACATGTTTCTGAAAATTCCTGGTATAATCGAATGTTTAAAAAGCCTGTTTACTCTGTGCAAGGTGGGAAATCCAGAGCATAGTTTCAAAAGGACGCAGAGTTTGTCCTGCTTTTCTAGAGCTCAAATCTCAGATATTTGTGCATTTTTCCTGGTTGCGCTGCTGGAAGAAGTTCTTCCCAAATTCATATGAACTGATCATAATGGCACATGCTGGAGCCACTTTAATGACACGGGGCATGAATCCTGACAATGAGAAATGGAAGAATTAAACAGTCAGAGACGTTATAAACGTAAAGGAGATACATCTGAGGAGAAGGCAGATTAATTGGATTTACCTGTAAAAAGTCCTCGGGTTCCAAATTCTGCACGGATTGTACGCATTGCCCCCCAGGTCGAAGATCTCTGCTGTCTCGATGGGCCTGGGAAGAGAAAAAAAAAAAAAAAATATTTAGACACCACTTGTTTTTCTTTTAAAAACTTATTTATTTAAAGGGACACTAAGCACTGAAGCGGCTTTATCTTTTTGAACAGAATAGTGTGTTAGGAATGCCGTCCATTCATTCCGTGTTAAAACGTTTCTAGGTTTTAAACAAGAGTACCCCAGCGGCTCATCCAATTTTTGCTGGATGGGCTAATATGATTAGCCTGGGCAGCTGTGTTATTGGCTGAGAGTGTTAGCTGACAGATTTTAAAATATCAAAGCGCCTAATGCGGGTATGACAACAAGGATGTAGTCATCTCCTCCTTAACTATAATTCTGATAGGGGCCGGGCAGTGGGTAGTCAAGAGGCAGGGCAGTGGGTAGTCAAGATCCCCTATTTAGTGTTAAACTGCTTGAAAATGGTTTAACAATGAAGGAAGGAACAGTGTCAGGGGACTCCAGGAACTATAACCATTTCATCCAATTGAATTGGTTATAGTGCCACATTGTCACTTTATAAAAGCAAAGTGCTTTAAACTGCAGACTGAAATTACAAATTTTACACTAGACATATAAGTAGGAAAAAATACCTGAATAAGATAAGGTGAACAAGGCTCTATTTTATATTTCGGTAGCCCAATTCACTATTTTAAAATGAAAATAAGATACTGAATCATGAGACAACCCCCTCTTTTTTACCTAAGGCAGAGCGAGCTTCATGCAATTTCAAAACCCACCAAAATGTTCCTCAGGCCTTTTCAAGGCTCAAGGATGTTCTAAATAACAGTAAGCCAAGTTCCTAACAATTTTATCTACCTCCCAGAACCAAAATCTGCTTTTATCTGTGTGCCATTAAAACCTATACATTTTGAAGTAGGTATGTGTGTTTTAAGGAGGTACAGTAGTTACTTGGGCAGCTAATGGTAACAGTGTTTTGTAGCCTTTAAACCCTGCTCTTCGTCTTTTCTGCAACTTTACTATGCAGCAGATCTAACTGTTTCACAAATTGTATAGATTACAGCAATGAGGCAATTGTAAAGGGATCTGTGTGATAAAGCGCTAGACAGGCACATTGTGATCAATAGGACAATTTACAGCCCCACACTAACTGGCCTGCACATTGATCTGAAATTATTTTTAGATGTTTAAAGACTTTGTTCAAAGGTTAATGGTGCAATAGATTAGTAGAATGACCATCAAAGAAAGTTAAAATTAACATCAGTATGAATGATTGCCAAAACTATAAAACTATATTTATAAGGATAAGGTTTCTAATAAATAAAAATCCTACAGTTTATTTACAGTAACGTAACTATGGAATTTCTAAATCTGTTAAATAAATAACTAAAGTGTGCAGTGCATGGTTTAGTGGAAGCACGGAGTGTAGCAGTTACCATGGAAACGAGTGGCTTCCAGGGGGATTGCATTGTTTTCAATTACAGGTTTCTAAGTTTATTGCAATATTTTGAATATGAAGATTTCCCCACGACAGATAGATAACTGAATTGCATTGACAACCCAAATACCTTGGTAGCATTTCACAGATTACCAATTTCTTATCTTTTTGCAAAAACCCATCTTATTCGTCCAGGTCTCAGGCAACTACACACATAAAATTTATTGTAATATCACTGCTTCCAGAGATTCCTTTAGATTGTAAGCTCCCAAGTCATCTTGCTATGCACTTTGTATAAATACTGTATTATCTAGATTGCAAGCTCTCTGGCAGAGTCCTCTGCCCCTTTTTGTATTATTATTTGTATGTATTCCCTCTATTGTACTGTTCTACAAAATATATGGACTATCTAAATAATAACAAAAGTATGGAAATAGTCTAAGGAAATTCTTAAATCTTAATACTAAAAATAAAGCAATGGTTCCCTAGCAAAATGTTACAATGGTAAAATGGGTCCCCACGCACCGAACCTGTTCAAAAAGAACCAATGTCATATATGCTACAATTCTATCTATACACTGCGCTAGACAGTTTGTTTGTTTTTTAAATGTACTCTAGGGTATGCCACCCCACCCCCCCTTCACAACAGTCTTCTTACCTGTTTTAAGGTCCCCAAGTTCTATTTGTCTCTGAGTTTTTACGACATCAAAAGGCAGAGTGAGGATTGCTGCCACCTAGAGATATAATGCAGGAGAGGGGATTATTAGGCATTGGAGGTTAGACAAGAAGATCAGGTAAAGGCAGAATGTGGGATAGGAAGCCGGTTCTGCAGAGTTTGGAAGAAACAGAAAGTGACTAGGAAACGGACTTACAGATCCAGACACGGCTCCTGCAGTAAAGCTGATCAGGAATGGAGACTCTGTAATGGTCCACGAGGTACTCAGCTTCTTCTTTACCAGCTCGTAATTAAACCAGTACAACGCTATGAAGAGGAATGGGATCACATAGAAAAAGATCATACAAAGTAATAGGAGGAGTTATAGGGAGAGGTTATATGGCGTAATAGGAGGAGTTATAGGGAGAGGTTATATAGAGTAATAGGAGGAATTATAGAGAGAGGTTATATGGAGTAATAGGAGGAGTTATAGGGAGAGGGTAAATGAGTAATAGGAGGAGTTATACAGAGGGTTATTTAGAGTAATAGGAGGAGTTATAGAGAGGTTATATGGAGTAATAGGAGGAGTTATAAGGAGAGGTTATATGGAGTAATAGGAGGAGTTATAGAGAGAGGTTATATGGAGTAATAGGAGGAGCTATAGTGAGAGGTTATATGGAGTAATAGGAGGAGTTATAGGGAGAGGTTATATGGAGTAATAGGAGGAGTTATAGGGAGAGGATATATGGGGAAATAGGAGGAGTTATAGGGAGAGGTTATTTAGAGTAATAGGAGGAGTTATAAGGAGAGGTTATATGGAGTAATAGGAGGAGTTATAGGGAGAGGTTATATGGAGTAATAGGAGGAGTTATAGAGAGAGGTTATATGGAGTAATAGGAGGAATTCATCTAAATAAAAACAGCTAATTGAAAGATTTCATGTAAAGAAAAAATAAAGCTAATACAGTATAACAAAAAGATAGTAATTTATCTACCAGAGAATGGAACGTCTCTCATCACAGTAGGCCCCCATCCCTTCCAAAGAGACAGCCATCCATCCTGAGAGAGAGCAGATCGCAGACATACCCCCAGTTCCATGTAAGAGAGTTGCCGCGACTGCATCTTTGTACGGATCAATTCCAGCGGACTGATCACTGTAACTGCCCCCACTGAAACAGAGAGGCAGGCATTAAAAATATTGATGTCTCAAAAATTAAAACACACACAAAAAATAAAAATAATATATAAGACAGGCCTTCTCCAATGCACTTACATCTAGCTGCTGCTCCAGCAATAAGAGGAATATGGCTTCCATTGTATCCCATCCCATAGCGCAGGAAATCTCGCAATTGATCATAACAAGTGAAGTATATAATGGTAGCAGGTACAGCCATCACCCTGAAGGGGGCAACAAAGAGCATGGAGGTCAACATCGCACAACCAAAACTGATCATAACATAATCAGAAGATCACATAGTGAAACTAGGGCCAAGTCATCGTCGTATTTATCTGAATTTAGCAACTTAGTTCAGTGGAACCAACTGGATTCTCCAGCAAGGAAAATATAGAAGCAGGCTGTGTGGCTGCAGGGGCCCAAGGAGAGCCAGGTAATTACTTTGGAAAAGCGCCAGGGTAGTCCTATCACCATAACCACTATTTGGAGCTGTAATGATTATGGTGCTTTGGGTGTTCCTTCAACCAGTATTCGCGATTGGCATCCAGTGATGCTTCCGCATTAGCCCAAGCAGTGATAGAGGAAGCTGTGGGCATCACTTGCGTTAAAAATGTTGGAAAATGTTTTAACACAAGATGGCAAGCAGGAACCATGAGACTCCAGGCACCATAACCACTTCATTGAGATGAATTAGTTATGGTGCCTGGAGTACTCTTTTAAGTTCTAATCTTTAATAGACCATTCCATACTCACAATGTAGGCGGCAGCCCGCTCCAAAGGGAGGTCAGCCCCTCATGGCGTGTGATTTTCACAAAAGCATCCTGTATGTTGGATGATAAAAATTAGAAAGTATGCCACAGACACCTGAATTAAACACCATTGTGACAAAGGGAGCAAAAAAATACACATTTATAAATTATTATTTTACAGAGTTAGGCAGTTTACAGTGTATGGGTCTTTAATATATTTTGTTCTAAAGCATTTTGCCTTCATACTGCACTATTTATTCACTCAAATGTAGGACTCCAGAGATATATAAAAATAAAAAAAAAGTGCTATGCAAGAAGGTACATTCCTGCTTTGTTCTACATCACTTGAATTGCAAGGAAATACAATTAAGTTTAAAAAAGGAGCACTCCAAGAACCATAACCACTACAGCATGGGGTCTGACAACTTACCTGGGGTCAACCGCTGCCTCCTCTGCAGTCGAAAGCTCTGCCACTGAGCTAAGTCATGCCAGAATAGGGCTGCGTCCAATGGTTGAGAGCATTCAGCTGAAGTCTTGGAGTGGTTATGGTTGTTGGAGTGTTCCTTTAAGTATTTTCTAACAAATACTGCAAGTGTTACATTTTGTTGAAATCAATTCTATTTATGTAACTAGCAGACCACGGCATACCGAGATCTCATGCTCTCAGGTTCTATATGCAACCTGTCCAATCACTAAAATCCCATTCAATGCCCATGATTAATTCTTGTAATCACATGACTTGTGTTTAATGCTCTATTCCTTCTTACCAAGGTGCCATGAAAATGCATGGGTGCCCGGTACCAAGAACTGCAGACTGTGGCATGCTGGCACACAAACAGATGGTCCATCAGCCCATTACAGTACAGGAAACAGCGCCCTGGGCAACGGTTGTAAGGAAAGAGAGATTTAGTCTAATTATATTTTAAGAGCAGGACAGACACACAGCACCAGTACACTGGAGCAAACTATCAGAGCATATTCTGGAGAAGTAGAAGATAATACACATCAAGACTGGGAGCGGACACGTAGCACCAGTGCGTAATCAAGAGGGGCGAAAGCTGTCAAACCCTAAAACTCAGCAGCAAGGACGTCTTCAACAAGTGCATTAACAGCACTATCTGAGATGACTTTTAACGAGGCTGGAGTAAAGTCCATATTTAGAATGTGGGCCATGGGCAGCTTGCAAAGCTATAATAGTCGGGCATACTGTATAGACAAGGGGTACGCAGCAAAGATACCTGGTCAGGTTAATTCTATGGGTCAGAAGAGACAGTGACATAACGTCGTCACGAACACTAAACTGCTCGAGGGGCATTAATTGATCATTTCTAAGTTAGCTGCAGAACACAGTAGCAGAAGCTCAGTATATATCAAGTGTAACAAAACAGTCGCACTCAGCACAAACTGGGGGATGCAACACACACACAACTGAAGTACATATTGGAGGAAATTGCAGACACAATAAAACACATGGTGTATGATCTTATTATGCATTAAGGAAATAACCAGCACTTGATAAGCTGTTATTCCCTAAAAAAAATAAACTTCTCACATAGAGACAGTCCACGTGTACAATGAATTGCTCGGCTGTGTCAGTACACATGGGATGAAGCCAGGGAACTAAATGGCAGTATTAGTAAACACAGTGGGCAGCGGTATGCCTAAAAATGACGTGGGGCAGGTAATGGGCAGGGTCTAGATGAAACAGGCGATCTTTGCAAATGAATTCCAAAGTAGGATGGCTTTGTGTACTCACATTTGGGATGGCGCATGGGGGGTGCCCAGGGAAGGGACTTTACAGACAACACTGCAACACAAGAGGAAAATAAATTAGGGAAAGCCCAAATATGCATGTTGTATATACAGATAATATATTTAGTATCAGACATATGCATATTCTATTAATAGCAGGGGTTATTAGGCATGCTGTGCAAACACGTTAATACCAGTTAGCTATTGAGAATAGAAAGACTATATATACACCCACCCCAAAATAAGGAATGATGAATAAGGGGTATGCTTTGCCGAGTGTGAGGGAGGAAAGCAGTTAAAGGGAAAGCTGTTTCCTGCAGAGCTTACCTTTGGAAATGGGCTTCTTCTGTGCTTGAAGTCTGATCTTTACAACATCCAGTGGGGTCACTGCATGCACGTAGAATTTGAGAGATAAAACACAAGATGATCAGAATAGCAAACTTTGTATGACAACAGGAAGTGCCCCGACTACTCCATCCCCCATTATCACACACACATATCATACCAAAGAGAGATGTGAGAAGTGCTCCGGTGCCAGAGGCCAGAATCTGCTGAAATGGGGTGATCCCACACGTGGGGGATGTGGGCTCCTCCACCGCCATTCCTGCCACAACAGAAGGAGGAAATAGTGGGGAGGTAGGAAAAGTAGAAAGAGGTGAAGATATTTTGGAAGTGAGATATGTAATAGAAGAGGAGGATGATGGGAAAAGAAGAGACATTGTATAACAAATTTAACACCTCACTAGCTCCCAGAGGCAGGGCACCATCCTCCCATTCACTTATCTCGTCCCACCCAGCCCTGGGGCAGGCACGGCTCACTGGTGGTGCATTTCAATGATAACAAGGCTGATCTAGCAAGACATTCACTGCTGGGACTAATGATGGGAAACTCACTAGGAGAGCAGAAAAATAATCGATGAACATCTGAAGTTAAACCACCGTAAAAAAAAAATGCTCACCTGCTGTCTGATGGGGGGTTCAGATATTCCCTCTTTGTGGTGACAGGTGACAACACGCACCATTCCATTGGTGACTGTTAAAGAGAGAGAGAAAAGTTACAAACAGATTTTAAAACATGCGTTCGATCACGTAACTAAGAAATGTTGAGTTTTAGAAATGTTCTAATTGAGCGAAATCAGCCTAAATTTTGCAATTCTCTTCTTTTAACTGTCCAGTTTAGTGAATAAAACTGTTGTTGGTTTTTTTAATCACGCAAAGCTCTATAGAACACATTCTCTTCTTTATTCTTTACATAAACGCACCTAAAGAGAACATACTGTTGAAACGCATGGCCAACACACACACACACAATACTGGTACACCAAGTAAACATTGTATATTGCAAAACTTTACTCTACTGATTAAAAAAAAAGTATTGTATTTTAACAAAAATAACCCCCAACACAACAGTATACTAACCATATGGACACATTGTTATACACAGTCTACTCTAAACACACTCACATATGTTTGATTAGTGATGTGTTTATATACACAGTGTATACTAAGTTCACACACTCACAGCAACTAACCACACCATATGCCCGACATTATGCAGTCCACATACATCATTCTGCTCAACAGTATAATAACAAACAGCATCACACAAACTACAAGTATACACCAGGTTATTCACGAGTGTGAACGACAGGGATTTCAAACAAGGTTAGTCACCTAAGTGAGAATTTAAAGTAAATTCTAATTCACTTCATTCCAATACTGAACACATTATTGACTTAGAGAAAGTTTTAAGTTTGGCAATTTTTTTTCTGGAATTCAAATTCTCAGTGTAGTAAGCGACCCTGAAAGCGAGTTTTATATTTAGACCAAGGTTTCCGCATGGCTATTTTACCCTACAACTTGAAAATCGACTTTGGGTTCCGAGCAATTCACACTTGACAGGTTCATTCAATAAAGTGAAAATCCACATAGGTGAATTTAAAATTTTAAGCCAAAAAGTATCCAAATAGCGTAGCTGATTTTTCTACAATCTGGTTATTTTTATGCTTTTAAATTTGAAATTAACGCTGAATGCTCGGTGACTAACCCTAAGTGAATTTACCTTGACAGTCTATTTATTATTATTATTATTGTTTTATTATTTATATAGCGCCAACAAATTCCGTAGCGCTGTATTTATTCCACGCTCCTAAACAAACACGTATACACACAAACACACAACGTTTTCAAATATACACTAAAACAACTACAACATATAAAAGAGCAGACGTACTATGTAGTGAGCACATTTACACTACATTCTCCATATACAATGAGTAATAACAGAGTCCAACAGACACAGAGCACACACAGCCAGCATACAGCATGAACATTTTAAAACAAGGGTTATAACACTCCAAATACTTTGGACTACATGTCCCATAAATAAAATAAATAATAATAAAAAAAATGAAAAAATAAATAAATAAATATATATATATATATATATATATATATATATATATACACACACACACACACACACACACACACACACACACACACACACACACACACACACACAGACACACAGACACACACACACACACACATTGCATCTACACACAGATATACATTTTCATTCATATATAAAACACATTATATACATTATATATATAGCATTTTCAGTATACATACAATAATAATAATAACTGACAGCCTACACAGGGATATTATAATGCACTCCAGATGTTCTGGACTACATTTCCCATGATGCCCCAGAGGTGACATGTACACACAGCCAGGTCACACATGTAGCATGTCCCATGATACTCCACCCTGAGCTCAGCATTCCTCCACCTTACCCTGTAACACAGCCTCGCTGGAGACCAGGGGCCCCAGCCGCTCCTGAGGGCCACATCTCTCCAGCAGCAGCCACCAGGCCAGGCAGCAGCCAGCAGCCGGGATAAACCGGTCTGTGATCACAACAACATGTCAATCATCCAGGCCACGCCCAGGAGAGGGCGGGATCACAGGGCTGCACCCAGCATGCTGTGCGGCAGGAGGCTTCACTGAAAGGAACAGGCAGAGGGGAGGGGGGGGAACAGGTCTTAGTCTGCCATGGGGAGAAATAAAATACTATTAATTAGAGTTATATATGTATATATATATTTTTTTTTATTTTATTTACTTTTATTGATTGGTTAATTAATTTATTTGTTGTAGCTGATATTTTTTTGAGTGCAGGTGACCCAATAAACATATTTCAAGTAATGGAGTGTTTTAAGTATTGTTTTCCAGGTCCTACATCTCTTATTATTCATTATTATTATTATTATTGTATTAGTTATATAGCGCCATCACATTCCGTAGCGCTGTACAATGGGTGTGCAACGCATTAAAAGAGTGCTACCCTGAACAGGCAAAGAAGAAAACTGCTTATGGATTTCTGCTGTATATTAAAGGAACTTTAGATTGTAAGCTCACGGGCTATCTAGCGGGGTACACCTACTGAAAATGTGCAGATAAAAGCCTAGATATCAGCTTACGAGCAGGGCTCTCTCTACCTCTTGTACTTGTTTGTGTATATTGTACGAACTCCATTAATTGTACAGCGCTGCGGAATCTGTTGGCGCTTTGTAAATACCAGTAATAAATAAATAATGTTATGAATAAGTCCATACATACATATCCTGTAAGTTAAATTTCAGAAGCCGATGGCGCCAGGGGGTAACCGAGACCGGTGCTGGAGGCAACTTTCGAGGTTAAACCATTCAAAAAAGGTTTAACACCCTGAAGGTAAAAATGCGTCGGGGGCCTACTGGCACCATAACCATTTGATTTAGATGAAGTGGTTATGGTGCCTTATGATACCTAAACTGTCTCTTTAAGTAGAAGAATAATAAAAATCTATATATTATATATCCAATGTATATATTACTATTAAACCAAATTAAAAATATGATCCTTCGCCTGTCAATCAACTGTCAGTATAGACTTCTATGCCATCATCATTGAGGACTTTGCTGAAAGCTGACTGGCAACAGGGAAGAGCAGGAGAGCCCTCCTATATCTAGTCCTGCTTTCCATCACAGATATTCTTCTCGCATTCACGTCTTGCACTTGCTAGGGCAACAGAGTGACCGATGTCAATCCATTCTAGTGCCAATGCAACGCTATTGAAGCACGCATGTCACCATCATGGAGAAATTACTTAAGAGCAGGGGCGCCCAAAAGTTAGACTCCCAGATGTTTTAAAACTACAGCTTCCATGATGCTTTGCCATTCTACAGGCATGCAAAGCATCATGGGAGGACAACATCTGGGGATCTACCTTCTGGGCACCCCTGCTTTAGAGTTTACTTATAGTGCTATCACTAGAGAGTTTTACTGCATTCAGGTTAGCTTCACAAATCTCTGATTGCTCCACTGTATCTGATGCGCAGGAGAACCAGGAAGGAACCCACTCTCTTACTCCCCGATAAAACCCCAACAATTTGCTTCGACTTGCGTGACGCTGGTGAAAAAATTATAAAGAACTAAAAAACATCATATTTGAACTGGCAGAGGAGTACAAAGTTACCCCTTAGAATATGGTCACCTGTAGGCTGCTGCCTAATTGCAAATCCTACCCTGATGCTTTGAGATATGATCTGCCCTCATTTCCCACCTGAATTCTTCCTGCTGCTATCTCATTAGTCTTAGATTATCAGCAGACACTATTTCCCTTTTGTTTATCACCTCAGGCTATTTACTACTTTGCTTTAGGGTAGCATCTGTTTTTTCCTTGATAAATTTCCCTCGTCCCTGATTGCACCTTATTTAAAGGAGAAAACCTGTTTATTTGCTTTGGAATATCATTGGAATTCTATGTAACAGCTTGCATAAATCAGTCTACACTGGAGAAAGGGGGGGGACACATACTGAAAATGTACAGATAAAAAGCAAACGCTTTAACTCAACTACCCTCTCTCCCAAAAACTAGACTTTTACAAATAATTGGCCCAATTCATCAATACAAAACAGGTGTTATTCTGGGGTTAACTGCTAAATGTTGACAGACAATAGGGAACATTTATCAAAGTGTTCTGTTTTAAAAAGTGGTCTAAAGTACCAAAAGTGGGACAATCACCACGGAAACCAGTGGAACGATTTGTGTGCACCATTTTTTAACACAGAGCACTTCATCCCCCCCATTCTGCCTCATATGTGGTGGTGTCATATTTAAGACTTCGACATGAGAATAGCTCCTGGGTCATCCTTGATTGACATAGACGATATGATGTCATATCCCCGTGCCTCTGTCACTGTGCTGCTTACACTACCATGCATGGCAGTATAAACTATTTAACTGACTACCGCTGCCAACCTTCCCTACAGCACTGGTATTTTTTTTTTATAGTGTGTGTTTGTGTCTGTGCTTGTGTTAGTGTGTTTCTCTACTAGTACATGTCTGTCTGTCTGTGACTGTCTAATGGTGTGTGTGTCTTTATGTGTCAGTACATGACTCTGTGTTTGTGTGTGCTTTAGTGCACCTGTTTATAACTGAGTGTGTCTGTGTGCACCTGTGTTTCTGTGTGTGCATGTCTATGTATATAGGAGTGTGTGTCTTTATGTATGTATCTGTGTGTGCGTGTAGATGCGTATCTTGCAGGTGTTACATACATGGTGGAGTTTGGGAGTGGCCATGGACAGGCTTTGGGGAATCACCAAGTTTTAAACTCGAGCCCTAGGTCTATTTTGAACCTAGCATCGCCCTTTTTTTTTTTGTATGTTACACTAGTAGTAATTTACTTAAAAACCCCATTGTTAGTAAATTCCATAACTGGGCAAATATATTCATTAGTTAGCGCTGTTTTACCATGTTGATTGAGTGCATGTTAAAAATATCGAGCAATGTTTGTTTGTTTTAACAAGGTATATTGTGCCAGCATGGTTACCATAAGGATTTTTATTCACTATTTACCACAGAAATATAATTGTATTCATTATCTGGGTTTTTGATTCTTAAATTGCAAATAGGGAAAATTAGAATGCCCATTATTTCAAATAATTTTACACACAACATTAATATTTGCAGGTTTTTCTTCCCAAGGCGGCTGGTTAAAACATGCGCTCTAAAATAAATAACAGCACAATTGTTTATTTAATTCATGATTTATGGTGCGAGGTAAGTAGAACAGCTAACATTAACTGTAAAGTAAATATGTTTAATAAAAAAAAGATATTGCCAGTCAAGGAAAACAATGACAATATACAGGGTTGGATTTTTTTTGCTCTCAGTTTTTGGAATTGTTTAGTGATTGTTGGCATACATTGATGTAACGCTACTTCCTTTTTCTGTCACATGGCCTCTATTTAGGCAATTCATCTACTCACCTTAACCTGCAAATCAGGCTTTACTTGATATAGATTCAAACTGGTAAACACATATGTACTCTTGTTAATAAATTTTACACTTCCTCTTACTTCTTAATATTAAAAAATAAACTGATAAATGAAAAAACACACACTTCATTTTGTTTTTATTTAAATTACCGGTAGTTCATAATTCTTGTGTGGTTTATGTGCCCTCAATTTTCTTTAAAAAAACAACAACATATAAAAACTAAACAATAAAGTTGCCATTAAATTGTTATACTGTGTGGGTTGGTTTACCTGGGCAGCCGAATAGTGCTACGGAGGCAGAGAGAAAGGAAGCTGAGTCATAGTGATGTCTGGCACCAGAGCCCTAAATTCATGGTTAAATGGACACTATAGTCACCCAGACCACTTCAGCTCAATAAAGTGGTCTGGGTGCCAGGTACCTCAGGTTTTAACCCTTCAGATGTAAACATAGCAGTTTCAGAGAACATTAGGGGCAGCAGCTAGAGGCGCATCTGCGACGCTTGATGCAAACTTCGTATCCAGCATGCAGAACGTCCATAGGAAAGCATTTAAAAATTTGCATTCTGCTCCACTTGGGAGCTGACATCGGCGGGGGAGGAGAGGTCACCAGGGCCGAGGGAGCCCGTCACTGGATTAAGGTAAGCTGCTGAAGGGGCAGGGGACCCTGAGGGTGGGGGCACCCTTAGGGCACTATCGTGTCAGGAAAACCGCTTTGTTTTTCTGACACTATAGTGATCCTTTAAATTGTTGCAAAATGTTTTAATTCCTGAAGGTAGGATAGCCCGGCTATTCCTGCCTCCATAACTACTTAAAGTGGATCTGTCACTTTACGTAAGCTCTTTCGAGCAGGGTCCCCATCAACTTATTGTTCCTGTAACAATTTGTAATTGTCTCATTTATTAGTAAATTTTCCCTTTACATTATTGTAAAACTCTGCGGAATAAGCTGGTGCTTATCCAAAATCTGCAATCCAAGAATACCATATAACATAGTAGGGACCCTTTTAGGATCTACATGCGCAAAAATGCTGCACTGACGTCGATCCTGACAACTCAAATGTCAGGACCTGAAGAGGACCTGCTGGACAAAGAAGGTGGCAGCCATGAGGGATAGCTTGAGCTAAGTAAAACTTACCTCCGCTGCACCCCGCAGCCACAGGACTCCAAAAGTGAGTTTTTATTATTGGTATTTATATAGCGCAAACGTATTCTGTAGCGCTTCAACTCTCTATCCTATACCTCATATTTATATACAGTAAGTCCAGCCACGCTAAGGCTATGGTTGTACTTGCCTCACTGTCTAACCTTGACACCTAAACAGCTCAAAATAGTTAATGTTTCTAAACTGGACAAATATATAATCATGAAATGTTTTGAAACTAAACTTGAAGTCATAATAAAGATAAGTAAAGGAGATACGTTTACTTACCAAAAGTTAATGACTCAAATCTTATTAATATGTCAAGTATAACTATTGATTACCTTTCAGAAATGCCAGATGTTAAAGAAAGCTATGGAATTTGCCAGTTTTTTTTTTTAAAAGAAGAAAACAAATGAAGACAGTTCCCCCAGACAAGAGGGACATGACTTCACAAAAATTACCCCCAATTGAAAATGATTTTTATAGGTAACAGAAAAAAATTAAGTGCACTTTATTAATATTGCTTGAAAACTTAACTCTTTATAAAACGTTCTAAAGTGTGATAAGTAAAGTATAAGATTAAAAGAGAAAGGACAGACATTTGTGGTAATGGGGGGGATGTGGGGGGGGGGGGGAATAAATCCCCCCAAATATTGGATCTCAGATTCACTGATCAATACTGGTATAGCAATCAATAAGAGCTATAGCGAGATTGCTGTATTGTAACAGTGTATCAAATCTCCTTTTAGAGTACAAAAAAGATACAGGTAGCGAGTTTAAGTGATTAGAAAGGTTATTTAAAAAAAAATGTATATTTGACGACCAAAAATCACTTCTAAAAACTTAGACCTCCTGTAGGTAGCCTAAAAATAATTTGTATGAATAAAAAAGAAAAAAGAAAAAAACTACCATTAAGTGTCTCAACAGATATTGTCACAGTTGAAATAAACGTTAAAATATAACTTTTAATAGATGTACTAAAATGAAAAAGTGTGAAGGATAAAAACAAAAAGCACAAGTCTAAATCTATGTCCTATTATCTGGCTAATGCACTGCACCCTCCAATAGGAAATATGGCAAGGAAAGTATCAGTAAGAAGAAATAAGATACTTAGTAATATAAAAATGTGACACTTGCTATAAACAGTATAGCGGAAATAATAGAGGGGAGTGTAAAGTGCTACTATCTTCTAGACTCTTCCTGCAGGAAGGCGTCTGCTGGAAATGGAGGAAATGCCTCTTGTGCTCAAGTAGTTAAACAGCACACCAATGTGGCTGCAGAACTACTGCACTAGTGGTGAAGAGGCAGAGAATGCCTGTGAACCAGGAGGTATAGGAGGCAGTAAACCGCTAGGATTTGTCGTAACAATCGATAGAAATATAGAGAATTGTATAATCCTAACGTTGGCTTTGATAAAGAGTCTAAGTGCCTTCGAGGGCACCCCTTAATAAATGCCTATACTGCTTCTCTTAACCCCCCATAGAAAAATAGTAGACAGAGTGCAGGACTCAGAGAACGGATTCCTAGATATAAAAGCAGGTTCGCTGGTGAGATCGCGGCTGTGTGAATACCGCAGCAGAGGCAGGGGTCAAGTCCTGGGGAAAAAAGTGTGGGAACTCACACAAGATTCCCGCCGCCCTTAAAAAAAAAAAAATTACACTCCTATGCATATAGTGCAGTGCAGGGTGTGTATAATGAATGTAGTGTGTTTGTAGTGAATGCAGAGTGTGTATAATGAATGCAGTGTGTTTTAGTGAGTGCAGAGTGTGTACACTGAATGCAGAGTGTGTTTGTAGTGAATGCAGAGTGTGTATAGTGAATGTAGTGTGTAGTGAGTGCAGAATGTGCATAATAAATGCAGAGTGTGTATAGTGAATGCACAGGGTGTATGAGATGAATGTAGTGTGTGTTTGCTTGGTGGTGAAGGTGTGTATAGTACGGTGTGTGGGTGTGTGCTTGGCTGGATTGGCGTGTGTGTGTGAGTGCTGGATGATGTGTGTGTGTGTGTGGGATGATGTGTGTGAGTGCTGGATGATGGGTGTTTGTGTGAGTGCTGGATGATGGGTGTTTGTGTGAGTGGTGGATGATGGGTGTG
>OW240917.1:237874910-237897287 GCA_933207985.1 Pelobates cultripes | reverse complement strand
GAAAGCAGGAGAAGTCGTGAGATTCCTGCTACGAGAAATAATACCCCGATATGGACTACCTTGCTCTATAGGATCGGACAATGGTCCAGCTTTTGTTCATCAGTGCCTACAACAACTGACTCATATGCTTGGTATAAAGTGGAGGCTTCATACGGCATATAGACCCCAGAGTTCTGGTAAGGTAGAGAGAATGAATAGAACTATTAAGACTCAGTTGGCTAAAATGTGTCAGGAAACCCAACTTAAGTGGAACGTTCTCTTGCCCATAGCTCTATTGCGAATCCGTAGTACACCTACCAGAAGGATGGGCCTCTCTCCTTTTGAAATCATGTACGGGCGACCACCTCCCGTGCTTGGTAACTTAAGGGGGGATTTGAGTCAGTTGGGAGAAGGAATTACCCGGCAGCAGGTTGTAGAGTTGGGTAAGACTATGGAGGAGGTACAGAAATGGGTACAAGATAGATTACCTGTGAATATTTATCCCCCAATTCATAGTTACCACCCAGGCGACCAAGTGTGGATTAAAGAGTGGAATAATGTGCCGCTAGGGCCCAAGTGGAGAGGTCCTTATGTTGTTCTTCTGTCTACCCCTACAGCGATAAAAGTAGCCGAAGTGGCTCCGTGGATACATCACTCCAGGGTTAAACCAGCAGCAGCCGATTCCTGGCAAGTTACAGCAAATCCAGAGAATCCCTGCAAGATCCGGTTAAAACGCACGACTCAGTCGGAGTGACGAGGAACCTTGTGGATTACAAATTTTATTGTTTCAGAGACTTGGTAAGTGAGTGAGAAGGCCATAATAAAGCCTGTCCACTCACCAACGAGTGTATAAGTCAGGGAAAGTCTTGAGGGGACCCCTGTGAAGACGAGCAGAACTCCATTCCCTGCAGCCTTACATCCTGGAAGCTGAGGTGCCTTCGCACGGACGAAGACTGAGGATGACGACGAAAGATGTATTTTTAATAATGTTTATTTATGTGTATTTTTATATTCAGGAAGGTAGAGGTACCGACACTCCTAGCTGTGAGGTATGCATTAAGACTACAAGAACAGGTAACCATATATCCCAGACCCTAATTTGGCATTCGCAATATGAGTGTAAAGGAGATGTATCAAGACGTAGATACTTAAATATAGAATATAGTGTGTGTCATTTAGGAGTAGGAGAACCTAAGTGCTTCAGTCCTGAGTATCAACCCCGTACAATTTGGTTGACTCTCAGAAATGGAGATCCTCAGGGGACCCTAATTAATAAGACGGTATTAAAATCCGTATATTCTTCAGGTGCTCTGCTATTTGATGCTTGTAAAGCAATATCAAGTGGTAGAAAGCCGTGGAATGTATGTGGGGATCTTAGATGGGAGAGGACGTATGGGTCTAACGATAAATATATTTGTCCCAGTAGTAAAAATAAATATGTAAGTCCAAGATGCCCAAATAGAGATTATAACTTCTGCCCATATTGGTCTTGTGTGGTGGGCGACTTGGGGACAGACAGCAGACAAGGACATGATTGTGACTAAGTTGCCTACTGATCCATATTGTAAGTCTATGGAATGCAATCCAATCCATATACTTATAAATAACCCTGACAAGTTCTTAGATAAATATGGTAATTTATTTGGGTTTCAAATATATGGGACGGGTTTAGACCCTGGGACAATATTGTTTATAGGGATAGAGACTGATACGGTAACCTCCCAAACTCATCAAGTATACCATTCCCTTTATGAAGAGATGAGCATAGATAATAAGATCCCCCATAATGCTAAAAACTTGTTCATTGATTTAGCCGAGAGTATTGCCGGTAGTCTTAATGTTACCAACTGCTAAGTGTGTGGAGGTACTAACATGGGAGACCAATGGCCTTGGGAAGCAAAGGAGGTAATGTCCGGTTCTGAGGCAGTTGACCAATTAATATCTACACAAGCCGACTATCATATGAGTGTTAGAGGTAATCTGAGTGGAGATTGAAGACCTCCATCATAGGTTATGTTTGCATAGCGAGGAAAGGAATGATGTATAATACTTCTGTAGGAGAATTAACTTGTCTAGGCAAAAAGCTTATGATGATGATACAAAGAATACAACTTGGTGGTCGGCTTCAAATGTCTCAGAACCATCTAACCCGTTTGCAAGATATGCCAATTTAAAGGACGTATGGTTTGATCTATCCATCACATCTAACTGGAGAGCCCCAGCGAATTTGGACTGGATCTGTGGTAAGAAGGCCTATTCGGAGTTACCACAGGACTGGGAAGGGGCATGTGTGTTGGGTATGTTGAAACCATCCTTCTTCTTGTTGCCTATTGAAACAGGTGAGACTTTAGGTGTTAAAGTATATGATGTGAATCATAGGAAGAAAAGGGGACCCATAGAGATAGGTGCCTGGGAAGATAATGAATGGCCTCCCAGCGTATTATAGATTATTATGGGCCAGCCACGTGGGCAGAGGATGGTACCTTTGGTTATAGAACCCCTATTTATATGCTCAACCGCATTATAAGGTTACAGGCGGTGGTTGAGATCATTACTAACGAGATATCACAAGCGCTCAATCTTCTAGCAAAGCATAATACCAGGATGAGGACAGCAGTTTACCAAAATAGATTAGCCTTGGATTATCTTTTGGCAGTAGAGGGAGGTGTATGTGGGAAGTTTAACCTGAGCAATTGCTGTCTTCAAATAGATGACGAAGGGCAAGCAATAGCTGAGCTTACTAGCCATATGGTTAAACTAGCGCATGTGCCTACTCAGGTATGGAAAGGGTACAATCCAAGTAGTTGGTTTGGTAGCTGGTATGAGTGGTTTGAAGGGCTTAAGGCAGTGGTAGGTGGAGTCCTACTGATTTTAATGTTGTGTCTACTCCTGCCGTGTCTTATACCCTTAGTAGTTAGGTCTGTGCAAAGCCTGATAGAAAATATAGCAGAGAGGAAGGCTGCTGCACAGATAATGGCAATTTATAAATATAAGGCTCTAGATCAGGGAGAACCAATGCAGGAAGACGAGTGTTGAAGATTCACATCATAGGATAAGTCTGGTCTGGTTCAAAGGTAACTTGTGGTGTATGCAAACCAAGGTTAAGTGATGCCTCAAGTAATTGTAAAATATCAAGAGGCATCAAAGGGGGGAATGTGGTGGAATCTCGGTAAAAATAAATTTAGTAGGCCGAGATTACCACGTGGCATGTGTACGTGCATATGCTGACGTATCGATCAGTTGGTTGCACGAGGCAAGATACGATCAGTAGTGTACGGAGCATGTGCAAGAATACAGGATGTAGTATTCCCCTCCTCCATTGTGCTGGACAAGCCATGCGGTCAAGCAGGAAGTTAATTCTTATTTGTAATGATTGGTCAAGAGAATGTGCGGGTGGAGCTTAATATGGGAGGAGTTATGTGCCTATATAGGGAGCCTGCACTATTGTTCAGGGCTCAGAACTTGCTGTATTTTTGGTGACATTAGTCCCTCTGAGTCCCGATCGGTGATCCAATAAAGAATCTCTTCCTTCCTGAAGAAACCTGTGTCCATCTCTCTGTGCTTTGCTTCCGTCAGTTTCTCCGGTATCAATAGTGCAGTTTTCCCTTAAATAAAATAAAATCTGCAATATGCCTGTTATGAAGAGACATCATTAATATATTTTAAACCATTTAATATCAGAATGAGACACATCGATTAGCACTTTCTAAACATATTCATCAAAATACCTGGGTATACATGTAGTGATAAAATTACACCACTAGATGTCACTATTTGCCAGTAAATGTTCATATTCTATAACATACACTTATCAGCCTCAATATTAAACCACTGACAGGTGAAGTGAATAACATTGATTATAGCATTTACCAACATCCTAAATCAGGGATAGACAGCCTTCGGCACTGCAGATGTTTTGGACTACACCTCCCAAGCTTTGCCAGCATTATGGCTGTTAGAGCATTGTGGGAGATGTAGTCCACAACATCTGGAGAGCCAAAGGTTGCCTACCACTGCCCTAAATAATTGAGGTTGGTTGAAGGGGATTTTTTGGGAATTCTTATTGCTTCATTAAAAAGTGAATTGCTTTGATTTAAGGCCAAATAATTGAACTGAAAACATAGCTGGCAGATTATTTCTCCATTTTGGCTAATGGTGGCCATTTGTGTACACTAAAAATTCCCAACAATTCACACGTTAGTGAATAACTGTGTAATGGTGTTTATTTATTGCTATGTTTAGTGAGTTTGTGAGTTTTAGTGTTAGTAAATAAGGGAGTTTAATATCTTCCTCCTGCCCCTACTCACTATGTCGCAAGTAGGGGCATATCTACTAAACTGTTAGCAGACAGTGGGCCTTCCCCCCCCCCTCCTGCGCAGAGTGCTCTGCTCAATGAAGTGGTCTGGGTGCAAGGTCCCTCTAGTTTTAACCCTGCAGCTGAAAACATAGCAGTTTCATAGAAACTGCTATGTTTCACTGAGGGTTAATCCATCTTCTAGTGGCTGTCTCATCGACAGCCGCTAGAGGTGCTTCTGCGATTCTCACTGTGAAAATCACAGTGAGAAGATGCTGGACGTCCATAGGAAAGCATTAAGTAATGCTTTCCTATGGGTGGTTTGAATGCGCGTGCGGCTCTTGCCGTGCATGCGCTTTCGGAGCTGAGAGGCGGATCGGGGCGGAGGGATCCTAAGTGCCAAGGGAGTCCAGCGCTGGAGAAAGGTAAGTGCTGAAGGGGTTTTAAACACACACACTCTCACGAACAGACGTATACACACTAGCTAACAGACACATATATTTACTGACAGAGACACACTCAGTGACAGACACACATACACACTCACTTAGAAAACATACACTCTCACTGACAAGCACACACTCACTAACAGACACCAAACAGACTCACTAACAGACACACACAAACACACTCAGTAACAGACACACAGTAACAAACTCACTGACACACACACACACTCACTGACACACAAACGAACACACACATTGACACTCACTAGCAGACACATACTCAATAACAGACACACACAAACTAACACACACAAAAAAACTAATACACTCACTGACACACTAGCAGACACACACAACTAACACACTCAGTAACAGACACACAAACAGTAACACACACACACACACTGACACACAAAAATTAACACACACACACTAACACACATATACACACTCACACACACTCATATATATTTTTTTTAATTTAGTCCCCCAGCCTCCTTACCTTTGGTGCTGAGGGGGATTCCCTGGGGTCCAGGGGGCTGCCCGGCGGCCGGTCCTGCGGGTGTACGAGGGAGCACTCTCTGCCCAGCTCCCTCGCGCGCCACTTACTGAATGACGTCATATTCAGGCACCGGTATCACTGCGGGCAGAGAGCGCTCAGGGGAGAGCGCTCCCTCGCGTACCCATCAGCTCACCCGGTGACACCAGGGCCAGCCTCGGGGGGCCCTGAGGTGGCCAACTCCAGGGCCCCCCACACTGGCGTACATACCGGGTTGCAAGGGGTGTATATAAAAAATAACCCTTTCAGTCTCACTAGAGATATCTTTGCCAGAAGCTCAAGGAAGCAAGGTGAAGGGTCAGAGTAGGACCCATCTAGGGGGGTCTGCCTTGACGTTGGCAGGCGGCCATTCCCTCCAGTGGCCATTGGAGTAACTAAATGACCAATATTTGTTTAAATATGCATAGGGATTAAGGAGAGAGCGCAGGTAACTTTTTCTTTGGTTTTTTTCTTTGGTACTATATGTTTTAGCTGATGAGCGCAGGACTTTTCTTTTTGTATTTTTATTTTATTAGTTCGACAAGCTTTATGAGCTTTTCTTTAGTCTTTTTTGGGGCTGAGAAAATAAGATTTTAGAAAAAAGAAAAAAAATCTAATGATAAGTATTAATTGTTTTAAAATTTTAGTTGTTTAGTTTATTACTCCCTATTATAAGGGTGTGGGGGCTGGTAGTGCTGCTAATGGTCCCCTGTTTTAGTTTTATAGCCCCTACTCAAAGGGGCACAGGTTGTTCCCCCCCTATTAATTATTTTAATAGGTGCCCCATGATAGGTAATGGAGGACTTGTGTCAGGTTCCCCTTTTTTGGATTCAGAGGGTGGTCTTTTCTTTTTTGGGGGACTGTATCCAATATTAGAAACATAGAAACATAGAATGTGACGGCAGATAAGAACCATTCGGCCCATCTAGTGTGCCCAATTTTCTAAATACTTTCATTAGTCCCTAGTCTTATCTCATAGTTAGGATAGCCTTATGCCTATCCCACGCATTCTTAAACTCCTTTACTGTGTTAACCTCTACCACTTCAGCTGGAAGGCTATTCCATGCATCCACTACCCTCTCAGTAAAGTAATACTTCCTGATATTATTTTTAAACCTTTGTCCCTCTAATTTAAGACTATGTCCTCTTGTTGTGGTAGTTTTTCTTCTTTTAAATATAGTCTCCTCCTTTACTGTGTTGATTCCCTTTATATATTTAAATGTTTCTATCATATCCCCCCTGTCTCGTCTTTCCTCCAAGCTATACATGTTAAGATCCTTTAACCTTTCCTGGTAAGTTTTATCCCGCAATCCATGAACCAGTTTAGTAGCCCTTCTCTGAACCCTCTCTAAGGTATCAATATCCTTCTGAAGATACGGTCTCCAGTACTGTGTACAATACTCCAAGTAAGGTTCTGTACAATGGCATGAGCGCTTCCCTCTTTCTACTGCTAATACCTCTCCCTATACAACCAAGCATTCTGCTAGCATTTCCTGCTGCTCTATTACATTGTCTCCCTACCTTTAAGTCATCAGAAATAATCACCCCTAAATCCCTTTCCTCATATGTTGAGGTTAGGACTCTATCAAATATTCTGTACTCTGCCCTTGGGTTTTTACGTCCAAGATGCATTATCTTGCACTTATCCACATTAAATGTCAGTTGCCACAATTCTGACCATTTTTCTAGTTTACCTAAATCATTTGCCATTTGGCTTATCCCTCCTGGAACATCAACCCTGTTACATATCTTAGTATCATCAGCAAAAAGACATACCTTACCATCAAGACCTTCTGCAATATCACTAATAAAAATATTAAAGAGAATGGGTCTAAGTACAGATCCCTGAAGTACCCCACTGGTGACAAGTCCAAGCTTCGAATATATTCCATTAACTACAACCCTCTGTTGCCTGTCACTCAGCCACTGCCTTACCCATTCAACAATATTGGAATCCAAACTTAAAGATTGCAGTTTATTGATAAGCCTTCTATGTGCAACAGTGTCAAAAGCCTTACTGAAATCTAGGTAAGCAATGTCTACTGCACCACCCTGATCTATACTTTTAGTTACCCAATCAAAAAAATCAATAAGATTAGTTTGGCATGATCTCCCTGAAGTAAACCCATGTTGTCTCTGATCTTGAAATCCATGTGTTTTTAGATGTTCATCAATCCTATCCTTTAACATGGTTTCCATCACTTTCCCCACTACTGAAGTAAGGCTTACTGGCCTATAGTTGCCCGACTCCTCCCTATTACCTTTCTTGTAAATGGGCACAACATTTGCTAACTTCCAATCTTCTGGGACTACTCCTGTTAACAATGATTGGTTAAATAAATCTGTTAATGGTTTTGCTAGTACACCACTAAGCTCTTTTAATAGCTTTGGGTGTATTCCATCAGGTCCCATTGACTTATTTGTCTTTACTTTTGACAGTTGAAATAGAACCTCTTCCTCTGTAAACTCACGTGTAATAAATGACTCATTTATCCTTTTTCTCAACCGAGGTCCCTTTCCTTCATTTTCATCTGTAAATACAGAACAAAAATATTCATTGAGGCAGTCAGCTAGACCTTTATCCTCTTCTACATACCTTCTTTCCTATTCTGTACTCTATCCTTGAGTTTTTATATCCAAGATGCATTATCTTGCACTTATCCACATTAAATGTCAGTTGCCACAATTCTGACCATTTTCCTAGTTTACCTAAATCATTTGCCATCTGGCTTAACCCTCCTGGAACATCAACCCTGTTGCAAATATTAAAGGGTCACTCCAGTCCCAGGAAAACAATCAGTTTTCCTGGCACTGCAGGTCCCCTCTCCCTCCCACCTCCCACCTCCCAACCCCGCCGATGTCCCTGACGGTGGTTTCATGTCCCCTTCCTTACGTCAGCCAGTGGGTGAGACTGATCCCGCCCGCTGGCCGGGGAGACCTAATGCGCATGCGTAGCAATGTCACGCACGCACATTAGAGCTCTCCATAGGAAAGCATTGAAAATGCTTTTCAATGCTTTCCTATGGCGAATTGAGCAACGCTGGAGGTCCTCACACAGCATGTGAAAGTCCAGCGACGCTCTAGCACATAAAACCTGTGCTATAGACACGGACGTGCCCTCTAGTAGACAGCCACTAGAGGAGGAGTTAACCCTGCAAGGTAATTATTGCACTTTATAAAAAACTGCAATAATTACACTTGCAGGGTTAAGGGTAGTAGGAGTTGGCACCCAGACCACTCCAATGGGCAGAAGTGGTCTGGGTGCCTGGAGTGTCCCTTTAAGCAAGTGGAATGTGACGAGGAAAATGGAAGCTTTATGGGTATATATCTGCTTGGGGCAAAAGAAGGGTAATCAATTATTAGTTGGGATATGTTGTAAACCACCACCTAATATTGATATTGACGAGGAAGAACAGCTGTTAGAGAAAATTGGGAAAGCTGCACATCTGAGTAACACGTTAATTATTGGAGATTTTTATTACACCGGACATGAATTGGGATAGAGGGAATTCGATTTTTGAACCTGTTAAATGACACGTTCATGTCACAGCTGGTACAAGCACCAACTGGAAAGGATGCTTGTCTGGACCTGGTTCTAACAAACAACGTTGATCTTTTGGCCAACATTTAAATAGGGGAGCACTTGGGAAATAATGTCCACAATATGGTGTCTTTTGAAATAAACTTAAAAAAGTAAATGCACACGGGGCATACTAAAACATATAATTTTAAAAAGGCCAAATTAAAGTAGGGCAGCTTTACAACATGTTGACTGGCATAAACTCTGGATAAATGGAATATCTTTAAACAGATATTAGACAGATACACTTCTCAGTATGTATCATTGGGTAATACATATAACATAAACTAATTGAAATCAATGTGGCTTAGTGGGAAAATAATTTAAGAAATTAAAAATAAGAAATGGGCATTTAAATCAGACCAATCAGAGGTATCTTTTATACGATATAAGGAAGCCAATAATGCATGCAAAAAGGCGATTAGATGGGCTAAACAAGAAAAAGAGAAAATAGTTGTTCTGGTGACTATAGTGTCCCTTTAACTGTTGTGGCTGGGAATGTATTTGTAGGGCTATTAAGGAATAATATTCAGGAATTCATAGGGAAGAACATTGTTTTTAGTAATAATCAGCATGGTTTTATGAAGCACAGGTCATGTCTAACTAACCTAATTGCGTTCTACGAAGAATTAGGTAGAAGTATAGATCAGGGTGTTGCAGTGGATGTGATCTACTTGGATTTTGCCAAGGCGTTTGATACGGTTCCTCACAATAGGTCAGTGTTCAAACTGTGTTCAAAAAAGAAATTGGTCTAGATGAAAATGTTTGTTCTTGGGTAGAACATTGGCTTAAAGACAAAGTACAGAGAGTTGTCATTAATGGTATTTTTTTTTTTAGCTGATCAAAAATGGTAAGTGATGTCCCTCAGGGTTTTGCTCTAGGACCGCTTCTATTTAACATTTTTTTAAAATAATCTTGGAATGGGCATTTTTCAATGTTTGCAGATGACACAAAATGTATGCACATTGGGGTAAAGAATGAACAAGAATCTTACACCCTAAGTCATGGGTGCCCAAAAAGTAGTTCCCCAGATGATTTAATGCTACAGCTTCCACGAGAAGGATTTGGGAATCGTTATAGACAATAAATTGTGCGACAATGTGCGATCAGCAGCTGCTTAGGCCAGTAAGGTATTGTCATGTAGAAAAATGTGAATTCATTCAGGATGAAAATATAATTTTTCTTTTTATAAATCGATCACCTGTTCTATAGAAGGATATTATGGCACTCGAAAAATCTGCCTCAGAGAGAGTATGATAGCAATATACTAATATTTTTGGGGGCCAATACAAAACATTGTTTGGAAATCTATTCATAACCAGGACTATACATAGGGCACGAGGTAACAAATTTAGACTAGAAGAAAGGAAATTTAGTCTAAGGCAAAGTAAATAATTTTTTACGGTAATAACAAAAAGGATGTGGAATTCTCTGCCTGGTGGTTTTACCAGAGCCTGTACAGATGTTTAAACAACAACTGGATGAATACTTGCAAAAACATAATATTAGTGCATATATTTTTGAATTTTTCATTAATTGTGAGGTAATAGCTTCTTGATCCAAATCTAACTGCCATTTATGGCTCAAGAAGGAATTAGTGTATAGGTAACAATATATAACTATGTACTATAGTTACATTTAGTAAAATGTAACTAAAATGTAACATATAGTTTCATTTCAGTACCAAAACAACTTTAGCTTAGTGAACACCTCCCTGCATGTGACTTAGACAGCCTTCCTAAACACGTCCTGTAAAGAGTCATCTAATGTTTCAACTTTCTTATTGAACACTCTGTTTAATTCAGAATATTTTGTCTCCAGCTCTGTTCATAGCCTTCTAGACCCTGCAGGAGCATCCTGGGTGTGATTAAAGTTCAATTTACAGTGCAATAGACAAGAACTTCTGATTGAAAATGAAATTATTTTTTCATGCAAACCATGTGAGTCACATCCAGCAGAGGTGTGGCTAGAGCTGAATAAACAGAACCAAAATTTACTTAACTCCTAAATGGCAGAGAATTGAATAGTGAGACTGCAGGGGTATGATCTGTACATCAAAACTGCCTTATTAAGCCAAAGTTATATTTGTGCCTATAGTATCCCTTTAAGGTCAAAATAGTCAAATTGAAAAAAGTCCGTAAGTCTGGTATGCTATCAGTTCAACTTCTCCGGCTTCCAATTTGAAATTCACTTTAAATTCTCACTTGATAAAATAACCCTGTAGATCACAGACAGAACTTCCGATGGTGCAGCATGAACCATACACTTAGGGCCACCTGATGCGTATTGCTGAACAGCACATCTGAGTCCCTATAGTATCGGCGATGCTGGGAGTAAGTGAGAGAAGGTCACTTCCTCCTACATGCAGAGGGAGCTGTGCAGGAGGCAGAGGAGGTGGCACAGCGGGATGACCAAGGGGAGAGAGCCATCTCCAGCCCTCACTCCCATCAGCCTCAGCCAGCATCAGCAGGAGCCCAAGTAGGCCACATTCCTGCACACAAAAGGTATGTTAATTGAGGGTGTCTAAAATATTAAAAGTCTGACATATATGTGTGTATCTATCTATGTGTGTGTCATTTTGTGTGTGTGTATCAGTGTGTATCTGTGTGTTAGCATATGTCAGTGTGTGTATCTGAATGTGTGTATGGTTCAGTGTATGTACCTGTGTGTGTCAGTGTGTATCTGAATGTGTGTATGTATATATGTGTAAGTATGCATGTATGTGTGTATGTGCATACATCCCAGCAAACACCAGCACAACATACAAACACATTCTTGCAATCAATCATTACATACCCCTGCAGTTAAACTCCAAATTATATATAGACACCCCTATATTCAAACACCAACATTACTCACAAAAGCACACCTGCATGTGAAAGCCAACACTGCATACAAACACAATTGTGCATTGAAATGCAAACACTACACACAAATACACCACTGCATTCCAATGACAACAGTACATACAATTACACCCGTACACGCACAAACATAATCTATACAAAAACGTGTTTATATTCAAACACACAAACACTGCTCACAAATACAGCCCTGTAATGATGGGCAAAGTGTAAATCCCAAGCTGCCATAGCATTGTGGGAGTTCGACAGATGGGGGTCTAACTTTTGTTCACCCTTGTGCTAATGGGGGTGTGGGGGGGTACAAATAAATTCTTGCACCCAGGCCCTCATTACATTAGTTCTGCCACTTCTGTGGAAGCTGCCACCCAATCTGCAGTTCACTACAGTTAGGGACTAGACCTCATGGGTTTATTCAATAAACAGAGAATAATGGTTGATTGAAATCAACTGAAATGCAAAATTCAGATTAAAATAGCTGTTTTTATGAGATTCTTAAAAGACGTTATAGTAATTTTTTTTGCTATTTTAGCCTGATTTTTGTGACCTGGTTTTCAGTTCACCACTGACTGAAATTTAGTGAATAAACCACGTTTTAGGCCGTTTTTAAAATTTTATTTCATAGTTTTTAACATAGTGCTATCACGCCGGTCACTTTACAAAATATAGCAACTATTCATAAATTGAGTGACAAAGAGAGACAGAACCCTTGTTGTAGACTTAAATCTAAAAATTTTTGCATTTGTACATGACGTTCTATGTAAGAATGATGTGAGCTTACAGTATATTACACAAATACCTTTTTACATAGATTGGAGGCCAAGGTCACACTAGGCAGAAGGGACTATTGATCAATTTGGTCCGATAAGCGGATGAAGAGAGTGTTATGCATGTGTGAAACCGGTTTGTCATTATGTTACATAATGTGATGTCTTTCTGCCTGGGTTATTTACAAAACTCAGAATTGCAGCAAATTAAAACCTAAGTGGCAAATCTGTGGGCTAAAATACCTAAGCTGTGACTAGAGCGGACATTTTTCAGATTTACATTTGCACGCATTTAGTGGAGATTCCCTTTTAAGAAAAAAGTATGTACATTTTTATTTTTTTATGTTTTGTGTAGCAGCAAAATAATCCAGAACATTGTACAATTTGCAGAAGTCTGGTCACTATAAGAGAACATGTACATGATAGATGCCTATGAAGTTATTCATATTTATGTGACAGTAAGATTTCCACGCTGGCCTCTAGCTGTCACTGATGCAACAAATTGGTGATATAACAAGATGAAACCTAGGTAGTTAAGGTACGGTGGTCCTTGCTCCAGTGAGCTTACAGTATAAAGACATTGTATAGGTTAAAGGTTGAAGTGCTTTATGTGTGAAGATTGTGTCCTATTTTTTCATTTTATAAAAAATGCAGATTGCAATAGAAATTTGCACTTTTATAAATTAACCTCGTCACACCACTCTGCTGTCAATCAGACAACCAGTCCTCTTACTTCCTGGTTTGTTTAGCTCAGTGAAGCTAAACCCAAGAGGCACCTGAACACATGCCTTGCAAAGACTTCCCATTGACCTGTATAGGGAAGTCTGTGATTGGAGGGTTTGCAGAGATCTGAAGCTTTTGCAAGCTTTTTTTTATATATATTCCCAGTGAAAAATATGCATAATTTAATTTGGGGTATATCTATTATACAGTGAGTTTTATTTATTTTTGTATTTGGACAATGGAGTGTCCTTTTAGGGGCCCCTGAAAACCTTATGCTTAGATTTCTAAAAATCTTGAATACCCTGAATGTCATCTTTCCTACAGTTATCTTAGTTAGACCAACCGTGATTAAAACTGTGGGTTGATACAGTCGGCAATATGCGTATAGTAATGGTTGAATTAATATTTTCTTACTTTATACAGAAAAAAAGGATAATGAATAAAGTATATTCTTCGGTGTTCTCCTGGGAAAACGTATATCCATCAAGGAAAAACTACACCCATTGTTTCCAAAACCTATTTAATAGTGCTCCTATGGGGAAAATCTGATGCTGGAGATCCATGAGGACGTCCATTGTCAGATAACGGACCAAAAGTTAGTTTGGAGTCTGGAAGCCCTCTAGTGGCTGTCTGTTAGAAAGCATTGAGAATTCTTTCCTATGGACTGGCTAAATGCGCGAGTGGCTCTTGCCGCACATGCGCATTCAGCTGATGATGGGGAAAGGAGGCAGAGAGTCCCCACCATCGAGGGAGCCTGGTGGTGGAGAAAAGGTGAGTGTTTAACCCCTTCCTCATCCTAGAGCCCGGCGGGAGGGGGACCCTAAGGGTGGGGGGGACCTAGAGACCCTATAGTGCCAGGAAAATGAGTATGTTTTCCTGGCACTATAGTGGTCCTTTAATGAAAAAAAGCTCAGGTAAAATCAAACAAACCATAAGGGTAAATAAATGGGCCAATCACTGTACTCTAAAATATATACCCATTATAAATATTATGTCCATATTTTGCTGTATACTGATACGTGCATTTCCCTGCCCCCCCCCACTCTTTTGGTCACTTCTTATTTGAATAAAATCAACATTTATTTCCTTAACCATTAATTCTATTTTTTTCCAATCAATACTGTCTTTTTTGGTTCTACTGATGGAATTATGAATCACGAAGCCCAGTGAATATGCTTGGCCATCTCTCGATTTCGTCTCGTTCATTTCGGATCAGAGTTTGCGAATTCATCCGACTGGCCCAAATTCAGACAAATCGCAGTTTGTAATGAAACAAATCTAAAACACTCCTTGGTCTAATGATACCTTATTCCAACTACTCTGAGATCTGCAGTAATTCCATCCATAATGTGTATACATATACTGTAGCAATGCATGTGTTGGGTAATCAGGTATTACACCCCCAAACAGCAGAACGAATAGGGTCTATAGACACGTAGTCATGACTTATTTGCACGCAGCCTTTTTGGACAATGACAAACCTGCTAGGTGATTGAATAGCTGGAGGACCTTTGTATCTAAGAAGCTGTAACCCCTGCTGATGTAGCATTTTGTTCTACTCTGAGCTGTTCTGTTATCCCAGTTTCTCCCTGTAGATGGGGCTGGTTTCTACTGGGAGAAAAAAGAAAAGGGGAGGTGTGGCAGGAGAAAGACAGAGGGGGAAAAAGGAGGAGGGAGTCAGGGAGGGAGTGAGAGAATCTGGTACATAATCTGTCTGTGTATGCAGAAGGGCAGAAAGAATGGAGGGGTGAGAGGGAGGCATGGGGCGTGCAAAGGCTTCAGGGATGCCTGCTGGGGGGCCCTATGGCTCCCTGGTGGTCCTGCTGATGCTGTGGTGCCTGGGGACCCATGGGAAGTCACTGGTGGATACCTCAATGCCTCAGGGTAAGTGGAGAGGATGCAAGACAATGAAATGGGTGGTAGTTGGGGCAGAGCACAGTGTCTCAGCCATACAGTGTGTGGGGACTTGACATTGGAGGGTAGTAGCTGTGTGTATCCAGGGGAGAAACACTGTATCACTGTCAGATCTATTGTTAAAGAATTGTGTTCTGTGGATGGAATCTCAGGGATCCTGGATATAAGGGCGGTTCTGATTTCTGATAAAGAGTACTTTCTGTTTTCTGATTGGTGGGGATCTGTATCAGGTTGGGGTGTCATTCTGAAGGGTTCTGGGGGGGAAGGGGGAAGCTCCATTCTAAACTATGGAGGAGGGGGTCACATGTAACGTTGGCATATTATCCTCTTGGGTAAGGGGTCTGCCTATCTAGTTTGTGCTTTGTTTGGGTATACTGTGGTGTTTTGGGGTTCTCTCTACCGGGTGGGTCTGTGATGGATCCCAGTAATGAGGCTCTGTAATTTGAGTTATTAATATATTGGGAAATCCCTATTTTCATTCTGCAGTGGATTCCAATTTAGGGGAAGGAGGGGGTGATTAGAAGCTATAGAATCCCTTGTTTTACAATGAAATATTCTCTCATTTTTGGGGTGATCTGATTGGGAGCCAGCCATCCCTTTTCTCCTGATGGCTCTGTGTTTGTTTATGTTTATTAATGTATGCTGCTATGGGTGGTCTGTCTGTTGCTGTGATGGGGGCTTGATTTCTGAGATGTGGCACTCTGTGCCATGTGCTGTTTGAAGGATGACACTTGGAGCTGTGAAAAGGGCTTATTCCAAATCCAATTTAGAAAAGGTCTGTTTTATTAGGTATGTGCTGTTTGCTGTCTCTGCTCACCAACATCCCTCCTGGGAACCCCTGTGATGTATTTTATTTATTTATTAGTGTCTCTCAGCTGTCTCTGCTCACAGCTGTCTCTAGGGGGTGGAGAAGGACTGTCTGTGTTGCTGGGTTAGCTGGCTGATGGCAGCTGATCATGTTTTGGAGGGTCTCTGAGAGTTAGCTGTCTGTGTCACTCTTGCAGTGTGTCAGAAGAGACAGGTAACTTACAGACAGGCAATTAAAGTGACAGCTAGCATTGAACATGACTTTGAAACCCTCAAGGCTCATTAATCAGTGTAAAAATGAGAGTAACTGTGGTGCCAAGTCACCAACTTTGCACAAGAATTACTGCAGTTTTGCCCTGTCAAATATGGCTTTAGGTGTCTCTTCAAATCAAATAGACTGCACATAGCACACTTATTCAACCGAATAGCCATATAATACTATTAGCCAGCAAGGGATTATGGGAGTTGAATTCCAGCAACATCCTCAGAGTTGGGATTGGACACCCAAGCCGTAACTTGTGCTTTCTTAATGTGGACTGGAAGTGGATCGGTTTTAAAGTTGAAAAACAAACATTTGGAATTAATACACTGTGCCAGCCAAATTATTATTAAAAAAATAAAATAAAAAGGTTTTTTAGCTCCTGTGGCAAATATGTTGCACCAGGAATGCACCATCACCCAAAATGTGTTGTGCGTGACTGATTATGCAATTTGTTGTGGTATAAAGTGTGTTTTTTTTTCTTTAAAGAGCCACTCCCCGCAAATTTAAGCAGCAATAAACACAGCACATTATCTGTACATTAGCGGATGGTTTCATTAACAAAATGTATCAAAGAAATACTGTCTACATTCATTCATCATAAACCAGCCTTCAACGCCCCTCTCTGTTTCTAAGGTCCCTTTAAGGCACAGGGTATCCTAAGCTGGGGGACTGGGGGCAGGATCAGCCGTTACTGAACTGCCCATTCTTCCTGTCACAATAATTACAGGATAAACATTTACCAGTGTGACGTAACCATATGTTCTTTGTATGATACAGTGTTTGGTACTCAGAACTTCCATCTCAAATTCTGTCTGCATTCTCTTACAGAACCAAATTTTTAGCCCCTCCCCTTCATTTAATGTCACACTGTGAAGCTACGTCACCACGCACCACATTCAAGTCTCCTCTTATAGATTTTATGTCATGGTGAAGCTATTTGGTAAGCTGCAGATTCTGGTTTTATTCATGTGTTTTCAGGAATTAAAATACTGCCTAATGCCAAACTACATATCCCATAATCCACTGCCGGGTCGGAGTTTATACGATAAGCTATAGGGGGATCTTAGGGAGCTGCCTAGAGACCAGGGGTTAGAATGGGTCCCATAACCATGGATTTGCTTGGGTCCATTTACCAACCCTGTGTGAAGAATGATGGACCTTCCTTGGGCCTTGTGGGATGTCAATCATTCTCTAAACCCAGAGGGCTAGGATTAACTGAGAATTAGCAGTCACTTCCTAGTTCCAGGGGAAACTGTAGCTTTTCAGCAAAAAATTTTAATTTAGAGGTTAGCATATTTTATCCTTTTTTTTTTTTTTATAGGAACATTCTAAGCATCATAACCAACCAATACAACATGCTTTAGAGGTTATGGTGCCAGGCGTGTTCCGATAAGAAAAGATCAAATATGCTAAACTCAAAATTTTTAACTTTTGCTGAAAATCAATTGTAACCATATTGTAAGTAGTCAGACCCTTTTATATTGGTTTAAATTCTTCCCAGGGTTCCACCAGGTTCTGTTCTTCATTCGATTACGGCTCATTGCCTGAGGTTTATCAGCTGCTGCTCTCGGCCAATGAGGACTTGGCTCAGGAGAGCTAACGTAACCAGGAGGCCTCAAATGGTTTGACTACATACAGTTGGGGCGCCAGGGAAATAGTAGGATCTAGCTCAGGGTCTTCATTACCTGATTATGTGTAATATTAATTTTATTTGTAACCCCACTATTAGGTTTATCATTACTGTCTTTGTTTTTTTATTTATAAATAATTATCATGGTAACACCATCCTATTGGAACCCTGGGTAAACTCTATAGTGGGAGAGATAATGAGATCTAAAGTGGATACAATCTCGAAACCTGAAGTCGATCCTTTGGACAGAGCTTGCAGTAAAAAAATCCATGAATCATAGAAACATAGAATGTGACGGCAGATAAGAACCATTCGGCCCATCTAGTCTGCCCAATTTTCTAAATACTTTCATTAGTCCTTGGCCTTATCTTATAGTTAGGATAGCCTTATGCCTATCCCACGCATTCTTAAACTCCCTCTACCACTTCAGCTGGAAGGCTATTCCATGCATCCACTACCCTCTCAGTAAAGTAATACTTCCTGATATATATATTTTTTTAATTCTTTATTTTGTCAATGACATGGACTGTGTATTTTCAATACTTTACGGCTTATGCAAAAGCCACGTTTCAGTAAATATAACATTGTATGAATGGTACAGAAAGGAAAAGTGTGTAGCTAATACATGCAACACGTCATACAATGGTGTTTGGCTTGTTCACAGTCTGTCAAGTTTTTTTTATTTTTTTTTATACAATGGCATTCTGGCTTAATCATAGCCCTGCCAACATTTACCGTTCCACAGTTAGTACAGCAGACCGATGGTCTATGATGACAGAAGAAATTATATACAGTGGATTTACAGAATTCTAACAGTTGGCAGCGCGATGCGCCTGCAGTTTGCAAGGATTACTGAAAGGGCCAACAGCCGTGCTTAGCTTAAACTGTGCCACTCTCACCGTCCGCCAGGTGTTTATAACGTGTAACTTGAGAGGGAAAGTGAGAAGTGAGAGAGTATAGCAAAGTAACGTCAAACGGAAGAAACAGGAACAGAAGAAGATAGTCGATCTCCAAAGGAGCCAAGTCCAGGATCTGCTGTATCGTAAGCAGTGAGTCAACGTAAGCTGGTATCCTGTCCCTTAGCCTGACCAGAAACCCTTCTGGTGGAGGTGCTGCTGCCTTCCTTTGGGGTTCTGGAACATCTCTTTGTATATATGTTTCCCAGAAGTAGTATGGTAGATAACTGGTTAGATTGCGTCGCCAGAGCGTGTCCTCCTCCATCCCCGCACTTCTTCATCCCCTCTCTCCACTCCCGTTCTCAGTGATACTTTAAGTGTCGCATTATTCCTAGAGGTCCCATACCTTATTGAAGGTATTCAGTGTGTTTCGGACTTGCGCTGTTAGTTTGTCCGTAAGGTAGTTGTCCCTGAGTTTTGCTGTGACCAGGGCTATTTGGGGGATTTCTGAACAAGACCATTTTTGTGCCAGTGCTCTACGGACCGCTAGGCATGTTAAGGAGTTTCTGTTCGTGTTTGGTCAGGCCTTGCGTGGGTCTAGACAGCAGGCATGCCCAAGGTTCCAAAGTTATTTTCCTCTGTTGGATCTGAATAGTGTTTTATATGACTGTTCTTGGGGCGTTACACATATTGTTGTTTTTGCAAACGCCTCCCAGATCTCTTGCCAATCTGTGCCCTCCAACACCTCACTAGATCGGTCTCCCATTCGTCTGCATAGCGTAGTGCCCCTTCTTTATCCATTGCTGTGCTAATGTGGTTGTAAAGTAATGTAAGTAGTTTGGTTTGTGAGGTCCTGATATTATTTTTAAACCTTTGCCCCTCTAATTTAAGACTATGCCCTCTTGTAGTGGTAGTTTTTCTTCTTTTAATAGTTTTTTTATACTTGCTATACGTTTTTCAGCAAATGTACTTTCAGATTTAAGTCACAATAGCCACAGGCTTTGGGGTCATCAATGGTGATAAGGCCTCTTGAGGGGTAGGCAAACTTCGGCACTCCAGATGTTGTGGACTATGGCTTTATGAGCATTATGGGAGATGTAGTCCAAGACATCTTGAGTACGAAGGTTGCCTAACCCTGCCCTAGACAGTGTCCCCTCTTGCCCTCTGTTACAGCTCTGAGTGTTCGCGGTCTCTGTGAGGTTTAAGCTTTTCTGTCTGGCTCGTAGACTTAAAATAGTTCCATTGTGTCTTAACCAGAAGCTTTACCTTATATTGTGTAATTCAACAAAATGCAGGAAGGAACTATATTGCAGAGTGAGATTAGGACCAAAAGAGATCAGCACTGATGGTAAAGATAATCGGACTCACGTGATAGAGTCACTTAAATAAAAGAGTAGTGGATATGTGGAACTCCCTCCCAGATTAGAAAAAATTCTGTCTGTGTGTCATCTACACCTAAATTAAAATTTGCATCAGGACACACAGGCGGTCGAGTAATGATGTTTAATGTTTTAGCGGAGATGGAGATTTTTTTCAAACCGACTATTTTTGGCTTAGATTTGCAATTCCCGGGTCAATTTCCGATTTATTGAATAACTCTGTGGCACTTAGTCACTGAACAGTGATTATAGTGAACTGAAACTCTTAAAAAACGAAGGTCAAAATAGCTGATTTGGAAAAATTCTCCAACGTAGCTATAACAGCTCGACAATTTTAGCTAGAATTTTGCAATTTGTTTCTTGAAATTACCGCGTAGTAAATAAACCATGTGAGATTTTTCTAACTCCGTTAAATTCACCATTAAAGCAACCTTATTACTAGCTAATAGAAAACACAAGTATTATTATTATACTTATAATTATTAGTATTTAATTGATTATTTAATATTATTTTTTTTATTACTATTTAATTATATTATTATTCACGAGCCTTCTACTTTCCATTATAATATTCTATATCTATGATATATTAGATACAATAAGGTAAAGTACCCACAGTTTCATGAATAAAATTGTTGTAAATAATTTCAAATGCTACTTAGAAGGGCGTTCGGTACTGCCACAGGAACTTCATGTGATACAATGTAATAATGGCTGGGAAGACTGTCATTGACCTACTTCTTTATTCATACTAACTGCGTCCCGCGTCGTCAGTTTGTCTGTTATTATCATTCGCCTCGGATGTGGGATTTCCCCAGATTAAATTTTTTGGGGGGGATATTGTAAGTTTTCTTCTGATCAAATGTAAAGATTTGAAAATTCAGGACTGTCCCCAAAAAATCAGGACTCATGGTTGCTGTATGTAAAGTCATCAGCTTGGTGTGTTCGCTGGTGTGGATTGCAGAGGATGACTAGCTGCGCATCATCAATGTTGCAGTGTACAGTGAAAGAACGTGATCGCACCAGTCTATTGAAACCTAAATGAGAGGTTTATATTAATACACCTACCTAAATCACCCAGTTTTACTAAATCAATTCTCTCCAACTGCCCCTACTGTGGTGACGGCACACACAATTCATTCTGTGTGTCCTTATCTGATAATGAAGTGTGATTTTTGCTGGGTGTAGGTAAATCTCACCGATTCTTGGGGGTTTATGTTGATGTCTGTTTACGACGAGTGACACATGTCACATAGAATGATCATTTAGCAAGCTAACGTCTTCTGTTGTCTCTCCTGTGTGCCTTGATGGTACAGCGCAGTCTGATTTGCTGTCTCAGTCACACAGCAGTCTATCTTTTCTTATTGTTTTAATATTATTAATTATTTTATATTTTTGGAAGATTTAGGTTTCCCCCCCCCCCAAGAAAACCTATTGTCTTTTGTCTCCCCCCCCCCATTACTTCTCCACTGCAACTGTCTCATTCTGTTGTATCCTTCCTTCCCCTGTCCCTCCCACCTATGTCTGACTTTCCTCTGTCCCTCGATTCTCCATCTCTCCCTCTCTCTCACAGTTCTCTGTCTGTCTGTACGTCTACAGATAGACCATCCCAATTCTCTGCTGCAGATTGTCCTTCCTTCCTGTGACTCTTATTGTCCTCCATCCTCTCCCCTACTGACTCAATCTTGTATTATTTCAGTTTAAACAGCGTTCGGAGTAGGGCCTCTTCGTCCTCCCTGGCTACACGTTTTTCGTGTATAACCTTCATTGATTCCCCATAGCATCGTATTCATGTTATGTTCGTCTGATCGTCTTACACCTTCCTTCCTTAGTATCTTTTCCGAGTAGCACTGTGTTCTTCATCATTTCTTCATTTCTCGTGTTTCTTCTGTGTCTCTCCCCCCAGCCCCCCTCCTGTTTTCCCTCCATTCATTCCCTTTCCCACCCTGTTACCTCTGAATATACCCCTCTCTGAGAGCTAGGAGGAAATGAATGAGGTCGTTTCCAAGACAACAGCAACTCTATGATCTCATCTTCTGTCCAGTGAAAGCCCGGAGGCTCTATCCTAAGACATAACAGCCATTCACACTAACATATCGGCTCCTTGTTCTAGAGGAATGTAGACTGAGACACGGAGTCATATGGAATCCCTAACATTGGAATCTTATACAATAGCTGTAATTAGAGGCTTATACACTATATGGAACAGTAATGGAGTAATAGGAGGAGTTATAGGGAGAGGTTATATGGAGTAATAGGAGGAGTTATAGAGAGAGGTTATATGGAGTAATAGGAGGA